>CM035163.1:39885085-40485085 GCA_020205615.1 Panax quinquefolius | reverse complement strand
ATTTTCCTCTTCTTTCTCTCTTCTTTTTCACTTTTTCTCGGCAACCTGGCAACCAAAAAAGACTGAAACCCAACGATCGGATAGATCTAAGATAACATGTCGCTCAAGGCTCTAACGACAGTGAAGAATTAAGTGAGAGCAATGATGTAATTTTTCAAGTTCGCTACTCCTTCTAGTGGCTGAGATCATATTACACGGAGGGTATCTAGGTAATTTCTCGGGCCGCTAAAAAGAGTATGTCTACGGCTACTCCTTCTAGCGACGGGGACTGAGTTGATTTCAGTTATCATGTATGATTTCACACACACACATATATATATATATATATATATATATATATATATACGGTTCGGATCTTAAGCTCACCCCTTATCTAACATACCTTGCTCACCCCTTTAATGTTTTTGGACCCAGGCGACAATTTGGTCCGTCGCTAAAAACTAAGACGACATTGTTTCATATATATAGCGATTTTAATCTAATTGTCGCTAAAAGGGGGATGAGCTTAAGATCCATATATATATATATATATATATATATATATATATATATATATATATGGAAGAGAAACAACGTTCACAATGGCCACCTCCTTCACTAACATTCAAATTACATAAGTTTTTAAATTTATTTTGTAGGGTTTATGGGGAGTTACTTTATAGATTCTGATTCTGAGTAGTTAATTTTTGACTAAGTGAGATGCAATTACATAGAATACTTATATAATAAAGCCCATCTAAATACAACTATGTAGATTTGAATTGTTCAAAATTAACAGTCTAAAATTTAAATTCTTAAAATTTTTATTAACGAATTAATATATATAAATATATATATATATATATAGCTTAGTTTTCTCCAACGAACTAGAGGGAGCGAACTAAGAAAGAATCGGCTATAACGACGGAAACCATCGCTATAGCATAAAAAACCGGCTTTTTATGCTATAGTGATGGAAAAAAACGGCTTTATATGCTATAGTGACAAAAATAATTTCGTCAAAAAAAAACTTTTTTCTTGTAGTGATCAAACTTTAATTCCAAAATATATGTTCAATATATTTATATATTAAACTAGAAATTATTAAAGATAATTACTACCAATTCCTTTGCTCTATAAAAAGAGTCTTATTTGTCAAAAAAAATAATAATTATGATTCTGTTTTTTATGTGTTTTAAAATAGGGTCCTTAACACTAATATACAACAATTAGAAAATAATTACAAAAATAAAACACACACAAAATAATTACAAAAATAACAAAACAAAATACATCACATTGCTAAAATCACGCCATTAACTCCTACACCTCAGTTATGGAGATAACTGATCAACGCCAAATCAATAACAGATCAACGCCAAATCAATCGGAGAAGAGAAAATCTTATGTCGCGACACAACTCTGATATCGGAGAAGACGAAGCATCCTGTCGCGACGCAACTCGTAATCGGAGAAGAAGAAACATGTTGTCGCGATGAATCTGTAAGATCGAAAATAACATACAAAATCAACAACGCCTTCAAGTTCAGTAACCAAAAACATTGCTGCAGTGATTTTTGAATACAAAATCAACATCAGCTTAGATACAAATACTGTGGTATATGAGTTTAAAATTTATAAGCATATAGACACCTATTGTTACTACGAATTACTAAATTGATTACCTTTCTTAAGTTTTTCGAACTTAAAATTGTCACAAAGTTTGAATATTAGATGTCAGGTTTGCTTTGCAAAATGTATTTGAAAACATGTTTTATATTATGGTTACTAAGGTTATATAAATTGGTTACTGTCTAATGTTAGCTTGGTTACTGTGTTACATTATACTGTCTAATGTTGTCTTAGTTACTAACTAATGTTTGTCTTGATTCGTGCATAATAATATTACTAATTAATGCCGACTTTGGTTCTTGACTAATGCCGATCGGGTTCTTGTGATAATATTGATGTTTTTATATTCGTTACTAAATAGATATATGTTGGTTATCGCTCAATCTAAATTTGGTTCTTGATAATGTTGTCAAGTTTGGAGTGTCAATTTTGGCATTTTGAGCCTAATTTCATTGGAAACGGATCAACAATCAAAATCACCAACTTTTTTGGTGAACTCGCATGGTTTTTTTGGTCAAATTCCATCATTTAGGCCTTCAAAACCGCATGTAAAAATTTGGTTTATTTTTCCGTTACTAAGATTATGCAGTTTTGTTATCGCTCAATATTGATTTGGTTACTTTATAATGTTTATTCATTGTCGACAATGGAGACCGATAAAGAATCAATACAACAAATTTAATTATTTACAGGAATATATAATTGTTTAATGTTAATAACCATTAACCACATGGTTGGTAACATTTTTGATGGTGTACAGTAACCAAAATTGATGTTGATTAACAAAGTCAAGATATCGATCGCTTTGATAACAAAGTCAGTATGCTAACTGTGTAACATTATACTGTCTAATGTTGTCTTAGTTATTGACTAATGTTGTCTTTGTTACTGCATAATATTACTAATTAATGCTGACTTGGTTATTGACTAAATTTGGTTACTGTATAATGTTGTTATGATTACTGTATAATATTAGTGTGTTTTATACTGGTTTGTTTTATATTGATGATTAATTATTGACTACATTGCTTAACTTTGTACAACTGTTAGTCTTTAGGTGGTACAAACTGATGCGGTTGAAGAGCAGGCGTGTCAGTTTATGTAAAGATTTGATCCAGTGAGAATTTGGTAATTTTTGTCAAGTTTGGAGTGTCGAATTTTGGTGTTTTCGGAGCCTGATTTCATTGGAAACGGGTCAACGATCAAAAGTCACAAGCTTTGCTGGTGAACTGCAGGGTTTTTAGATCAAATTCCATCATTTATGCCTTCAAAATTGCATGTAAAAATTTGGTTTATTTTCTGGTTACTAAGATTATGTAATTTGGTTACTGTCTAATATTGATTTAGTTACATTACAATGTTTATTCAGTTGTTAGACAATAGAGACTGACAGTAACCAATACAACAAATTTAATTGTTTACAAGAATATATAATTGTTTACTGTTAATAACCATTAACCACATGGTTGGTAATATTTTTGATGGTGTACAGTAACCAAAATTGATGTTGATTAATATTTTAATTTTTGATTCCATCATGAGTTATCAATATAAAGTAAACATATACAAACTTTATAATGTCTTGATACAAGCTTATAAATGTTTTTATACAAGCTTATAATTATCTCGGTTACTAAAGCTTCAGTAACTATCTATGATAATTATCTCGTTACTAACAAGCTTGTAGATAAATAGGACACTCACACACGCACATTTAACAATTGATGTTTGTCCTTATACAAGCTTAGAATCGCTCGTTACTAATAACAAGAATCAGTAATGTAACATAATAAAACAAGAACTATATAATTATATGACAAGAACTATAACAGTTTTAATGGTAACCAAAACAGAAACATCATGTAATGAAACCCAATTTAGGCAATCCATGTATACTAAACAATTACATATTAACCAGAATAAAAAAATAAAATTATCGAAATCCCACATTGAGGACACAATAATAGTAGCCAAACCATAAGGCAACAGTAACCAAAACATAATAAAGAAGTAACCAAATAGTTATATGAAAGTAACCAGAACATGTAAGATGTGTTTGTAGAAATGAAAGTAGAAATAGAATAGCATAAACCTTGTAGAATATATTTGAAGGAATTTACAAAAATAATACATCAATGTATACTAAGCAAATACATGGTTTATTATGACTTGGGTTTATTATTTACAAAAATAATCCACAAACTAATGATGCCTTAAACTTCTTCAACTGTCTTGGGTTCAATTTCTTGGTAATAATGCCGGGGACTTCCATGTCACACTAATATATAACTTTTCCAATGAATTTTCTATTGCATTCCTCATAGTAAAGATTCCATAACTGCAAATAAAAAAATCAGATTTACATAGTCATTAGTAACCAGATATAAACAATATTTATATCATAAACAGTTTACCAAACAAATACATTGTAACCAAAATAACATATAAAAGTAACCAAAATCTCAATTGAGGGAAAAAGAATGGTATCCAAATCATAAGCTAACAGTAACAAAAAATATACTAATGAAGTAACCAAATAGTTATATGTTAGTAACCAAAACATATATTAATGGTAACCAATACATAAACAACATATAGACCAAACAAAGTTTAGTCAACCCATATATTAAGCAAATATATGGTAACCAAAACAACAAAAAATAGTAAGCAAAATCCCAACTCAAGGAAACAAAAATGGAATCCAAATCAGAAACTAACAGTAACCAAAATATACTAAAGAAGTAACCAAATATTTATATGATAGTAACCAAAACATGTTTTAATGGTAACCAATACATAAACAACATGTACACCAAAACCAGTTTAGTCAACCATGTATACTAAGCAAATACATAGTAACCATAACAACATAAAAAAGTAACCAAAATACTAAATCAAGGTAACAAACATGGTATCCCAATCCCAAGCTAACAAAGAATCAAAACATAATGCGTATAACCAAACAGGTTATATGATAGTATCTATATTTTTATCGCTGACGTAGCTACAACCAAGCATTACATCAAGCCCCGTAAATTGGTCTAGTATACTAAACAACATGTAGACTAAACTCGGTTTAGTCAACCAATGTATACTAAGCAAATACATTGTAACCAAAACAACATATAAAAGTAACCAAAATCCCAATTGAGGGAAAAAGAATGGTATCCAAATTATAAGCTAACAATAACAAAAAATATACTAATGAAGTAACCAAACAGTTATATGTTAGTAACCAAAATATATATTAATGATAACCAATACATAAACAACATGTACACCAAAACCAGTTTAGTCAACCATGTATACTAAGCAAATATATGGTAAACATAACAACATAAAAAAGTAACCAAAATACCAAATCAAGGTAACAAAAATGATATCCGAATCCCAAGTTAACAGTAACCAAAACATAATGCAGAAGTAACTAAACAATTATATGATAGTAACAATAACAAAATTTAAATTGACACACCTTTAAAAATTTTTGGTTTGGAAATATCTTCTGGCTATGAACTTGAGCTTCTTCCCATGACATTTGCCGCCATGATCTCTTTCCGAATAACATCAAGAGGCAAGTTTGAAGCAAAATTTCTATTATCTCGATAATAGAACATGTATGCTTTCTGATCCAAAACCTTCTTTTCACTAACTTGAACAACCTGTGAATCAACAAGTGCAGCAAAAGTAAATTAAAAAACAATCAAAAAATAAAGGAAAAAGATCATGGAAGGAGATCAATATTCATTAACCAAATTACGCCACCCAGTACGAACAACTATGATGAAGAAGAAGAAGAAGAAGAAAAATATTCATTAACCTTGTATGCAGATCTAGTTAATTAGTCTAACAAGAAGAAGAAGAAGAAGAAGATTTTAGAGAGAGATAGTACGAAAATTATGGAAGTTGGGAGAAAAAAAAAGGTTTAATAACATAGGAACACACGTTTCAAAAAAAACCACCCGATTTTGTCATATCAGCCCATTAATACTAATCTCTTAAATTAAGGAATCCTAATTGTACTAATATTGTAAATAAATATGGAAAAGTGTAATATTTTTGTAATTATTTTATAGGTGTATGATTTTTATAATTATTTCTAAAAATGTACTACTATATGTAATTTATCCTTTAAAATATGTATAGAGTTATGACCACTACCCAAAAAAATTTACAATTTTTAAGAAGAAAAAAAATTAGGAACATTCACCAAAACCTCAAGCAGTGCAAATAATATATAAGCCCAAAGGACCGGATTCAAACTGAATTGAATACAAAGGTCAATGGGCCTCCATGGATCCAAATCTTAACCCTAAGCTCCTTTTCAATTAGTCCGTTTAGAATGGATCCATTTAAATAAAATGAGCTCAAATGTTAAGCCCAACTCCAATCAAAACATTAAACTAAAATGGTAATCAACCTAACCTGCAAGGCTTTTTTTTTTTTTTTTTTTTATCTTTTGACGAACTCTTGAAAAAATATTAGGAAAGATTTACTCATTTAATCAAAAAAGATTTGAAATACATGTATGATAGAGTCAAGTAAATATTTACTTTATTCTAATAAAAATAAATTTTGTTAAAAAAAATCATAGTCTAAGTAGAATATTAAAAAATAATTAGAAAATAATTATTGGAGATTTTTCTACTAAATAAGGGGGTGTTTGTTTAGAGCTGAATGAAATTGAATGGCTGATCAATTCAGTCATTCAGCGCGTTTGTTTTGAATAAAAATCGTTTGAATGACTAAATCGGTCAGATTTTGGGGCTAAATGGCCAAGTGTAATTTTTTTTTGCTGAATGAAGTATTTTATATTTAATTTTTTTTTTACAATATTAACTATTATATTAAGTACTATTAAATAAATTTATAACAATTTTAAATTTTTTTAGAGGTGATAAAATAATAAAAATTTGTTATTCAGATATTTCAAACATGTCAATTATCAAATAACTTTTTTCATTCAGTATTCAGAATTCTGATTCATTCAGATTACTTATACATTCAGAATTATTTCATTCAATTTTATCAAACACTCACCAAGTCATAACCTAATGAAAGTTAAATCTGCAATCATATTTACATATATTTTTGATATTTTTACATGATCATCTCTCGTATGAGCTAATAGTGGGTCACACTTTCATATGAGAATGATCCATGTGAAAAGGGAATAGTTAGTATAAAGTTAATTTTGGTCAATTGATCTATATAGTATTGACACGTAGACTGGAAGGTAATCTCTCATCGTATTGTATTGATCAATTGATCAATTTATTATAAAATTAATTTCATAATAATTAAATTCATGTGAAAATATTAAAAATACGATGTGAAAATACTATTTGCTCATAAAATTAATTCATTAAGTTTATGACTTATGATTGACCTTGGGCAGAGATGGTTGTTAAAGTTCCAAGGCCCTAAATCGTTTAAGCCATTGGTCCAAACAAGGTTTATTGCATGGAGTAGACATGTGGAAGCATATGGATTTGACATTTTGACCCAGCGTGTTTGGCATTTGTCCTTTACTCAAAAGACTCAACTGCCCATCGTTTATTAAAAGCTACATTCCAAAGAATCTGAGTTGTCTCGTTAGGTAACTCACACCACACATTTTCTTAATAATTACTCCCTCCGTCCCAAATTAATTGCTCAATTTTAATTTTTTAAAGTCAAATTAATTATTTTTAAAAATAATCTTTTTACTATTTTTGCTAAAATATAGGTGAAGAGATTATAACCAAAAGAAAGTATATACAATTTATTACTAATCTCAATTTTTATAATTTTAGAAATATATTTATATATGCTTAATTATTAATTCTAAAAACAATCAATTTAACTTAAAAAAATCAAAATTGAGCAGTTAATTTAGAACGGAGTACATAGAAATATTTTGGTAAATGTAATGTATTTGCTGATGTGCTTATAAACGGTATATGAGGATGACTTCATTTTAGAAACCTTTTGGCAATGTAATGTGACGGAATCAATATGAATACAAATGCAAATATATAACAAGACAAGACAAAGTTTGAGTTATTTTTGTTGATTCAAATGTTTTTATTGTCAACACAATAGTTCAAAGTTTATTTTATTAAAAATAGAATCTAGTGAAAATTAAATACTGCATTCATCCTTAAAAGAAAGAGTAAAGAAACAAATTTTTTATACTCAAAAGAATTAGATAAATGTAAATTGAAAGTTAATAATGTGTCATTTAATATGATCTATTAGTATAAGAGTAATGCTAGAGACATAGTTTATTTTATAATTATTTTACAATTTGTTGATGTGACATATTTCACCTCAGTATATTAATGAACAAATTGTTTCAATGTATTCTTCGACTCCACATTAAAGTTGAGGTGGAGTATGTCAAATCAGTAAATTGTTAAATAGTTGTAGAATAAGTTGTGTTGCTAGCATTATTCTTAGTATAAAAAAAATTATCACTTTATATAATCTTGTAGGACCACTAAAGATAAATTTAAAACTTTTATACCCTCTTTCCTTTACTTTTACTTTTTATAATACGTGTGCGAACTATACTTTACTCTTCTTTTTTTGGGGACGGAGGGAGTAATATTTAGTTAATAGCTTCAAAAATACTGTAGTTTAAAGGGATTTGACTCCCATCCATTATACATTTCCTCCAATACACCAATTATTTGACTTTAATAATTTTGTTAGTAATGATCAAAATTTGTTAATAGGTAGTTGATGGTATTAAGATCAATCATATAAAAAAGTATAATCATAAAAAATATTTTTGCCTTTAAAAGTCAAAGAATTTTTCATCAATTGAAATTTTGATGAAAAATCCACACGTTCATCAAATGGTGAAAAAGTATCGAATTACTTTTATTTTTAAAATAATTATGTTATTCAATATAATAAATTAGCTGATCAGTATCGATATTTTTATGTTGGAGGGAATTGGAGGGAAGATGTAATAGAGATGATCTAAATTCAATTTCAAAATATCTAATAAAATTTTAAATTTAATCACACCCCCAATTTATAAAATAAATTCAACTTCTTTTAAAAGTGTTTTTGAGTATGTTAACGCGAAAATCTGTTCAACTTCAAAATCACCGAACAACGAACAGGAAACCTGCACAGTGAACAAACCATCACGTCCGAAAATTTTGATGGCCGAGGTCACTGGGGGATAGCTCCGATGTGAGAATCAGTATAAGCTAGAAACGTCAACAATGGAGGAATATAATTGCTCTACGCAAGATAATATGTGAGGATAATACTTGTGCAATAGGGTATAGCCTTATATTTATAGTTGATCACACCACCTTTATCTTTTTGTCCCTGAATCGGAATAGAATTTCTTATCATAGTAACTACCATATTAGGATAAGAGTTAATTTCCTTAAAGAAACGAAGTTAAATCTAATCATAACTCTTTTCTTAGGAATTAGAAGTCAAATAAAATCAAAACAACAGATTCCTTAAAATCATATCTCCTAATTAAAATATACCGCCACATGGGAAAAATCCTCCACGTAAGATAGATCCTGCCTAACCAATTGGGACCAAGAAATCATACCCAAACATTGCCCACACTCTCTTATTACAAGGAACTTGAAATAAGAAACTACATCAATTAGTCACGGAGGACGTTAACCTATTAGTGTTTAGTCCCAGTGGATGTCCATTCGTTCGGGAGAACGTTCGTCAGTCCCGAAAAACGTTTATCCTTTCGAAAAAATATTGTTCGTCCTGAAGAACATTTAGCCTTTCAGGAGAACGCTTGTCCTTTTCGAAGAACTTTTATCCTTTCGGGAGAACGTTTGTCCTACCTGAAGAATGTTTTTCCTTTCGGGAGAACGTTAGACGAGTGGTTACTCCCCAAATCGTTCCCGACCACAAGTCAAATATAGATAACTGTTCTTATATCTCCATAATATTGCTCCCGACCCCTAAGGGAGACTTTATATAGAGGTTCCAGAGAACCGTCCGACCTTACATTGCTGAAGGTGGATACCCAATTTTATAATCACCGAAGACAAATGACCAACCGAAAGTGGATAACCAACCTTATAACCGCCGAAGGTGGAACACCAACCTTATAACCACTGAAAATAGTTAACCAACATTATAACTGCAAAAGGTGAATGACCGACCTTATAATTGTCGAAGGTCGAGGACCGACCTTCTAACCGCCGAAGATAGATGAACGGTCTTGTTATTTTCCAAAGGCACACTATAGATTTAGAGGGGGGGGGGGGGTTGAATAAATCTTTAAATTTTTTCATAATTACTTATTTAAGAGTTACCAAATAATTAATTAATCAAGAATATCTATACGCAGCGAAATATAAGTTAGAAAACTCCCCTCGAAGATTTACTTGAAAATCTCAGTTCTTAAACAAGTTCTACGAATGAACAAACACATAGTAGATATAACAGTTATAGATTGCAGAATGGAAAAGACACAAGAAGTTTTAAGCGATTCGGAGACTAAACAACTCCTACTCCACTCTTCTGCTCAACGAGTAGGATATCCACTAAGGATATAGGCCCATCATACCATTTACATCTGAATCCATAGGATTCATTTGAGTCACAAAGTCTTGACATTGAGTCACTTAGACTCGACAATTCGGTCACTAATGACCAAGATCCACTGACCCCAATTCAGCTCTTAAGACCAGGATCCACCAACACTAATTCCTATTTGTAGAAGTGTGTTTGAGGTGCTGCCAGATGACTTGAATGCTCTTCATCTTATGGTACTTAGCAACATTGTTGATCATCTTCTTGGTGCTTGCAGAATTCTGTTGTTAAAGCTTGATTTCTTCTGATTGTCGGTAACTACTCATGATCAATGTTAATGTGCTGATAAGCTGTTCACTTAAGCTCTTTATCTTATGTGCTTAGCAACATTGAACATTATCATGATCGTAGACTTAATCTCTACATCTTTAGCTAGTTGATTATGAGTGTTCCTGATGGTGCTTATTGACGTCGGGAAGATTTGTGTCCCTTTCTGTGCTTGCCCTTTTGTGTTCTCATTCGATTGAGTTTTGTCTGAAAATGCGATTTTGAAAAGGTCCAACATGTTAATGTCGATGATTTGACTTTTAGAGTCGTCAGCTGGTAGATTTAAAATGGGTGTACCAACTCAACCGATTTTTGAAAAGGTTTACACAAAGGCCCAATGGTGGGAAATTGTTTAACTAGCCTTGGAACCCGAGATTCATTAGGTTTGAGTAGGGGTGCTCATCGGTAAAAACCGAACCCCAGATCGATCCAAATTACTAAAAAAAACAAGAACCAAAATCAGAATTAATTACTGGTTCTAATACAAAATCAGATTCGATTTTTTCGGTTCGATTTTCGGTTATACCGCATGCATGGTGATATATATAATTATTAATAAATAATAATAATTAAATAATTTTTTTTAATATATTAACAATTTTTTTTAAAACTAAGAAAAAGAAATCATATACATTTATATATCAATTGTTGTTGTAGACTTGTAGACTGTAGTTGGCTGCTTGTTATATCAATTGAAATTGTTGTTGATTTTTGAATAGAAGTTTATTGTCTATTGTTATATCAATTGAAATCATATACGTCTTGTAGTTGGCTAAGGCTTGTCTATTGTCTATTGTTTACTGTTGGCTTGTTGTTGGTTTATTAGATAATAGACTTGTGTTGTGTAATTGTGTTATCTTATTTCTCTTTCTCTTTTTCTTTTCTAAAGCATGCATAAGAACAGTATAAGAAGATGGACGTGGTAGAGCTTTTGGACTCCTGGGCTCTTGGCTAGAAATCATCACCAATCCATTCACTAGTAGAGTAGTATTGAGAAGTGAGAGAACCAAAGTGTTGAATAGCAGCATAAGAAGACGCCCAGAATTTTTTTGACAATGGAGTAATTATTTGGTCTGTGGTCCAAACACACATCATTAGCAGTAGCAGACGCCCAAAATTTTTTTGACAACAGCCAAACAGAATACATTTCAGTTTTTTTTGGTATTTCGGTTCTTACCGAATTCAAAAGGTCCAGTACCGCTACCGAAACTGAAAAATAAAAAAACCGAAAAACCATTACCGAAAAAAACTGGTACCGCCAGTTTTAGTACCAACCGGTTCGGTAAAAAATCGAAAAAACTGAAATTTTTGATCACCCCTAGGTTCGAGGGCTTGATTAAGCGGGGGAAATGTGTTAGGCACCCCCGACTTCCGTGAAAACACGGTTACTGCAACTTTTCAATTACCTTTTTATATCTGCATGTGCGTGTGTGTGTGTTTATTGGGCCTATGTGCAATTATCTGGAAGTAGTGTTATGCCTCGTTTGCACCTATATACAAAGGGTTTGACTTGTATATAAAAGTTTAGTTTTAGGCAAGATATAGCAGTGATGTTTTGAAAACACGTTTTCAAACCCTTATGCTCAATAGCAATTGAGGCCTTTGATACTTCCATTTTATTTTGTATTCGGCTTGATTGCTTTTATTTTCGAGATGTGAGACATCTTCGAGAAAATAAGATACATAGCAGTGCCGAACTCCTTATGGGCATGATAGCCATCTAAGGATATCTAGACACCGTAAATAATTTACAAGCTGGTTTCAGCTGAGAAATGTCCATCATGGGAATCAAATCTAGATTCACAAGCTGAATTTTTCGATCACATGGCTCCAAGGCTCACATGACAGATTAATATGTACAAAAGCTAGAAAGAAAACTAGATTTAAATAAATCTAAGTCATTCTAGCTTCAAAGGTTCCAGTTTAGTCACTTTTGAACCGGTCAAAGTTAGAGATAGCTAGATTTAGATAAATCTAGTCCACAGGCTGGAAGATTAAATATCTACATTGCGAAAGCAGTTAAAGCAGATATATATAAAAGTAGTAAATATATATATAGGTATATATATATAGACGATCAACTGCCACGAATTTGGAATCCAGGCAAGACTTTGAAATGTAAATATATATATATATATATATATATATATGTATGTATATATATAAGCGATAAAAGCCACAAATATTCTATCCAGGCACGATAGATCGAGTTCGAGGATATATATATATATATATATATATATATATATATATATATATATATTTGTCACTTTCTGTTCTTATCTTTTTGTGTTCTCATTTTAGGTGAGATTTGTTTGAAAAAACAAGTTTGAAAAGGTCTAACATGTATATGTCGACGATTTGACTGTGAGAGTCGCCAGTTGGTTATTTTTAAATGGTTGCACCAACTCAACCGAGAAAAGGTTTGCACAAAGACCTAGTGATGTTGTGACGCCCCCAAAACAGGTATACATCACCCATCTTGAGTCGCCAAATACATGGTACAAAATTTAAATACAACTTAAATATACAACAGTCGTGTAAAATACGACAAAACACAATCTATAAGTTTTAATAAGAATATTGTCATCTAGACAATATCCACACTCAATGGAGTCCTCATTACATTTATTGTCACACTATTTAACAGAATAGTGAGGACTACTAATGCTATCATCTGGACCATCACTCCGTTCTCCGACTAGTCCCGGCTACGTTCTCATTTCCTGAAGAGAACAGTGAAAGAAAGGGTGAGCTCAACTAGCCCAGTAAGAAATATTATGACTAAGATAATGCAGAATAAATTATCATTAGCCTTCAACAATGTTAAACTGATAGAATATAATAGACAACAAGTTTAACTATAATGAACAAACAATCCATTAAAAGAGTTAAGTAGAGAGTCAACTTTATCACGAGACACGCCTTAATAAATAAAATCGAATCATCCCCGCATCACGGCCAAGGATATTCATGTAATCATCAGCGGCCATGACTATACCGAATAATCCCTCGGTCATAATCACACCAACAATTGTCCATCAATGAACCATGTGTCGATGAGGAATTTTACCACATCATTCGTCACATTACGGCCATGATTATACCGAATAATCCCCGGTCATAATCATACCAAGTCCATCTAACGAAATCAAAAATTTCACAATATAAGCATGAGGATGATGACAATGACATAATAATTCAATAAAAAAGTTCAAGGATAAATTTTAAAGATTTATAAAATTTACAAATCAATAACGCCCAAATTGTCAACATGATATTATTAGGTTTGTAATATTCATGCGCAATCTTTATGCTAATGTAAAAATCGAGTTTAAAATTAATTACCCGGATCAAACGCAAAAGATTAAACGAAAAGATAAAGAATAAATCATACCCTTGAAGATCGAGCTTCCTCGTGTACAAGTTCACCTCCAAATCCTTTTCGCTCAATCTTGAATCCACCGGGTTTGGTTCCTTCCTTCGATCAACGTTAGCCACCCAAATGTTTGGCCTCAGAGGTGATCCACCAAGGAAGAATAAAATTCAAGAAGATGGGTATATGGCTAACCCTAGTTTTCTATCTCTATAGAAAAAGGCATACTCCCAACAACTTGGAATTATTACGTACTTTGTTAAAGTCAACAACCCATACCACCCATAATAAGACTCTCTTATTAATAGATGTGGGCAACCCATCTTAACAATTAAGAAATTGGGTTTTATTTAATTAATTAAATTCTTTTAATTAATTAAGCTCCCTAATCTTATTAGGGATAATTAATTAAACTCCTTTAACTAATTTTCCTTCCTAATCCAATTAGGAATAAATGAGAGTACTTATATTAAATTAATTCCTAAACTCTTTTAGAAATTAAAATAATAATAATTGTAATAATATTAATAAGACTCTCTTATTAATTTATATTTAATATTTCTAAAATATTAAATAATAATATTAAGCTATTTAATTTATTCTATCACCATAGATTAAATTAAATATACATAACATATATTATTACGATTATGCCATTAACTTCTTAAATAATTATTCTTCCTTTTATGGTGTGACCCTTTAGGTTCTCCATATTAAACCGGTTGTGAATAAATCAATTAGAACAATTTAATCTTATTTAAATAAATAAATTAAATAATTAATTTATTTAAATAAATAATATTTATTCTACAATAGGGATAAGCCTCCCAATGATCAACGACTTTCCAGATAATATAGATTTCAACATTAATCATTAAAGAACCTTTCGAGTAAATAGTTACCGCAGACAATTCAATCCTTCCACCATACAATGTCCCAATTAAATATAAGACATGGAATTATCGTCAAGTTTTATTTTATTTAATTATATGTATTTCGATCCTTAAACGCACAACTCAAATAATGCAAATTAGAAACTCCTTTCTAATTTCATTCTCGCCGCCAAGGACTCATGGGTTGTCATTTATCGAATCACATAGACATTTTCTTCTTTTATTAGAAGTGGTAGATTCTTTATCGATCATACATTATCTCCATGTACAACTTATTATACCCAAGCATACCCTTTGATATACCCTAAGGGTCTTAAGGAATAAGTCAAAGTATAACTCATCATACACAAGATACTATGATGATCTCAAGTCCAAGGATCACTCAGATTACTATCACTACAGAATTCCTATCGATGCAGCAAATAAAACTCCATTAGGTATTCCTTAGCGAGCCAACGCTCAATGAACTTATTCTCTAATAAGCACCTACATACTTGCTTTTAGTGTTCCACACAAATGATCATGAGATCAATCATCCTCATCCAATGAAAGCAAGCAACGATGTACCAATCTATCCGGATTCACTAATCCCCAATTTAGTAATCCAATGATTGGGAACTATTTTAGTTTTAAGCTTTCTAAGAATTTAGATCTCATTAGAATGATCATCATCATTATTCTAAAAGCATTGCTTAAAACTATGGGTTTATCACATATTATAAAACAAAGATCATGTAGATAATTAAAAGCCTTTAATAAATTAATACTTTTTATTAATAAATGAATAAGATTGTTACAAAGTATATGCTTTATCATCAAACATGATTGGCTTGTGTGCATACTACTTTCAATCTCCCACTTGCACTAAAGCCAATCGCCATGGTATCTCATACTCTTCTTCTCTAAGTGACGATTATCCCGTTGTTGGATAAGCTTTAGTTAATGGATATGTAATGTTGTTCATGAGAGTCCACTATCTCTATAGTGATTTCCCATCTTTCAATGATTCTAATAATCAAATGAAAGTGCCACAACACATGTTTAGATCCAAGATGAGACTTAGAACTATTCCTAGTTCTCAGAATGAACTTTTAATCCAAACAATCAACTTGTAGCCTTCATTTATAGCTATATACTTTGTCTTTATCACTAAACCAAAGAACTCTTTGCTATTTGGAACCTTTCCAATTCATCGCACCAATCGCTCAAGATAACACTTTACCTTAAAGTGGATTTTTTCATTCATCTTGGTCTCGTCAAAAAACTTGAGTCTCTGTTAAACCCTCTAGTTTTAATTTAGACCCACCATGGATAAGATCACATCCTTAGTGCTTAAGTTAAGCACTTTAAGATGTTTTTCATCGACTCATAGTGAACTTCTCCATAATATGACCGATCAACATCGTGTCTCAGACATTTCATTGCATACATGATTGTCACTCATGCGATCTCTCTTTCGTGAGTCTGTGGGGACTATTAAGAGAGATACACTCCATAGCTCATCAACATGAGACATCTCTTGAGTTTGCCATGCTAAACGACTTTAGCATCAAATGAATATATATGCGCTCCTTGGGTTAAGTCGAGCATCCTCTTAAATCTATCTATATAGATTTTATCCCCAATTAAGATACTCTTCCCAAACCATTCATGGAGGAATGTTTAGACAACTTTATTATCATTATCGATCAGTAGCATTAGTATGTCATTCCTTATCCGTAGTATATCAACATATAGTACTAGGAATGTCACGACGCTCCCAATCGACCCTTTTTGTACACACTAGGTTCATTCTTATTTTTGATAAAATCAAACTCTTTTGATTGCCTCATCAAAACGAATGTTCCATATTTGAGAAACTTGCTTCAATCCATTTCTCTCGAGTGTCTACAACACTTACCTCATCGTATGTAATCGGATCATCATCTTCTATGATGTGTACCTCATCATCATCATCTATGATGAATCCATACCTCCTGTGTATCTTCTAGACTATTCCGCATTTACGATCGATTCTTGCCAGGTACAATAGGTATATCTATAAGTTCCTCTTATTTGATTTATAGTGTTTTGTGGTTCTTGAACTCTTCAAGATCTATTATCCTCCCACACTAGCCCTTTCAATGATAAACACCTTTATCTTGAAGGCGCGTGTTTCAGAACAAACACCTTTTGCTAAGTAGAATTATAGAACATATACCCTAAACTTACTTTAGGATGTCCCACAAATCGACACTTGTCAAATCTTGTCCCAAGCTTATCTTTTGAAACCTTTTCACATAAGTCGACAACCCCTTATCTTAACATACTTAAGATTAGGAATCCTCCCCGTCCATAACTTTTATGGAGTCCTCAATGGATTTTGAGGTTACCATTTTCGTAGAGATATGTACCATTTCTAGGACATTATCCTAGAAGGATACCTGGAATGCTCAGTAAAATCATTATGGATCGCACTATGTTCAAACAAGGTACGATTTTTCCTTTCGTATACATCAATCAATTATTGCGATCGAGATGTGTCCATTATGAGAAAACCATTTGAGATGATCTAGAAACTTATTGCACAAGTATTTATTCCTTGATCTAATCAAAGAATCTTAATACTTTGTCAATTTGTTTCATTTCTGAATTCTTTGAACCTTTCAAATAATTCATACTTGTATTTCAGCAAATACACACATTCAACTCTTTGAATGATCATCTCCTTTTCTTATACTAGTTTGTTCAATTTACAAAATAATTTTTCACGTAAGTCAAGTATACAAAATCCATTAAGTAATATTCCAGTTCTATACAAAACATTATTATTATAAATAGAACAACAATTGTTCTTAATTATAATACCAAAAATTTTATTGTCCAACAATAAAATGGAAATAATATTTCTAACAAGAATTGGAATACGATAACAACTTATTGACTTAATAGATTTGCCCGTAGGCAGTGCTAAACTATAAGTTTCTATGGCTAATGTAGCAACCTTTGCTTCATTTTCCACACATAGGATTACTTATATTTGTTTAGCTTTCTACTCGCTTGGTCCCTTCATAAATCTATATTTATGATAACCAAAGTTTCAGATCCAATACCCAAGTAGAACCTCGACTTAAAGAAAAATTTATTTTAAATCATGAACAAATTTGTATTTGTAACCAAACTTCACTAAGCTTCTTTTGGTTAGCTCGCAAGATGCTTCTCGCAGCTTTCTTTCCAGTTGTCCGTGCTTATTGCAAGGGAAGCAAACCTTTGCTATCCGTGACGCTTTTGTTCTTATTATCCTTTGTTTTTGCCTTTCTATTTATACCTTCTTTGAATCGTTCTTCTTTTCGTAAGATCCTTTGGCCCCTACCAAGAAGACTTGGTCTTTCTTGGTTGAAAGTGACTCTCAACATTTTTCAATATGTTAAGCAAATCAATGAGGTCGATATCTAGCTTTGTTCATATGAAAAATTCACAACAATTGTGAAAGGAGTCCGGAGTGAGTGCAAGATCAAATCTTGGCTCAACTCTCCATCCATGACAAAACCAGTTGTCCTAATTGATCAATCAAATTGATTATGTTAAGAACTTTTTGTCTGCATTATATAGTGCCATCGGCCATTCTAGATCGGAAGAGCTCCTTAGATATCTCGATATCTATCGGCCCCATTTTCCTCACCATCAACTACTTGATGTGCAGAATATAGTAGAAGCATCCATAGTTTCATGCCGACGTCAAGCTCGTTATATCATAGATGCGAGCATGATGCATCGAGCTAATGTGCATCATCATCTCGCCACTTTCTAAAAGTAGCAATGTCTTCCTCAGAGGCATTGTCTCGCAACCATTGCAGGATAGGCGTATTATGACATAAGATAGCTTTTCAAACCATGAGAACTATTCTCAAATTCCTTAACCAATCCGCTTAATTCGATTCCTGTTAAATAGCATCTAATATGCTTTTCGCAGTTGATAGTAGTATTTTAGACATTATAAAATTTCGTAAATGAATTTGTAATTAACAACATTTTAACATACATTCTTTTATTAATTACCAAAATAAATTAGGTCTTGTTTTAAATTGGTATCTCCCACTATTTTCTTCAAACTATATTACCTCACTTATATAGTTCGGCAAAATCTAATTAAAGATTTGCTAGTGAGAATAAGGATCCCATTTCAAATGTATATAGCCTTGTGGTGACACAACAAACTATATATAAATAAATAGGTAGACAACTTTTGTCAATTACATCAACTATGCAACTCCTTTTCTTTTGCCTCTTAGATTATTTTGATCAAGTGGTGGCACATCCGAATCAAAATTATCCAAGTTAAGTCCCACCTAGCACTCCATATATTCAAAAAGAAAATATCATCCTTGTGGTGACACAACAAAACAATATTGTTCAATTTTCTTTATAAGCATCAAATGTGATAAATTAACATCTTAAATACTTAATACTTGCCTTGTGGTGACACAACAAACTCATATTAAATATTTAATACTCTATTAATTTTATCATGCTAGAAGGCTTAACGCTCGATATTCCAAATATCTTTGAACGCTTAGGACTTAATAAAAAAATTGAGGGTTTGTTATTAATTTGTCTCATCTTGTTTAGCGCGCATATATATATATATATAATACGCGTTATATTAATGAACATGCTAAGCATGTTTGCATAATATATAATATATATAGTATAAGCATGCACATATAGAATACTATATTCTACCCGGATTGATTATGGACTTTTATTCTAGTTTGGTTCACTAGAGCCACCAAGTGAACTAAAAGGTCAAACCCTAGGGGTGCAAGAAATAATATTTAAATATAATTATTACATTTAAACCCTGCTCCATTACAAACGGGTCTTCAAGCGCCTTGCTCCTTCGATCTCCAATTTTTCAAAATTAATTCTAACTATTCCTATTACAAAACTATTTAAAATAAATAGAAACCTTGATCAAGAAATCGAAGGGAAGTACATAGAGAGAGATAGAATTTACATTAAGAAAAATTAGAGAAGACGAGGTACGCAGTAACCCCATTTAATAAAACCCATACATTCATGCATCCAACTAAAATAAAATCCAATCACATCGTCAATAGTCCATAATCAATCCCATTTATTATCATACACATCATCATACGATCAATAAATAACATTCATCTTATGAATAATAAATATTTAATATATATATTGATATCATTTAATGGGCAAATTTAGTTAGTATAAAATTTAATTTTGAATCAAAATAAACTCCTTTATTTTAATCCAAATTTAAATCAAAATAAAACTATTTTATTTTAATTTATCCAATTTTGAATAAAATAAACTATTTTATTTTAATCAAAATATTTAATCAAAATAAACTCCTTTATTTTAATTAATTATGGAATCCAATTCCATGTATAAAAAAAATTTAATTAAAGGAAACACGGATAATCTTTTCCTATTCACAAATAAACTCCTTTATTTTGAATAATATGAAATCTTATTTCATATTTAAATAAACTCTTTATTTAAGGAAATACGGATTTTCTTTCCTATTCACAAATAAACTCTTTTATTTTGAATAATATGAAATCTTATTTCATATCTAAATAAACTCCTTTATTTAAGGAAAGATGGATTTACTTCCTATTCACAAATAAACTCCTTTATTTTAGAAAAATAAAATCCAATTTCAACTCCAATTAGTTATCATGGAATCTAATTCCAACTCTAATTAGTTAGCATGAAATTTAATTTTAAAATTAAAATAAACTTTATATTTTAATATTAAAATAAACTTTTTTATTTTAAAATTAAAATAAACTTTTATTTTAATTATATAATAATTAAGAATATATATATATATATATAATAATAATAAATATATATTATATATATATATATATATATATATATATAATAAACCGGATTATTTGTTTATTATTATTATCGTGCTATTGATTTATTCTACTCAGGGGATGACAAACCGTAAAACTGTTATTGCTAACAAATAACAACTTATGATTTATTCCGTGCATGCATGTAATTCACGTGATGAGATTTTAAAATTAATAATATTTTTTTTTTTTTTTTTTTTTATTTACGTAACAATATATATATATATATATATATATAATCATTAGATAATCATTAGATAATCATTAGATAATCATTAGCAATCATTAGATTATCATGTTACATGTAATGATTGTTAATAATTAATCTGTCCTCGATTTCCGTGCTCCTTATCAAAAAAAAATGTACCACGTTAATCGCTAATCAATTAATCAAAGTAGATTTATATTTTTTTTTTTTAATAAATTTTATACAATAAATTATGCCCAAAAAATTGTTCTAAACACATATCAATATATATATAAATTAAAACAATTAATAATTCAGATAAAGGTTTGGCTCGATGCCATCGTTAGGTTTGTAATATTCATAGAACGCAATCAAATTGCATAAAAGTGCTAAGCGTGTAAAAATCGAGTTTAAAAATTTACAAACCATAAACCCGGATCACCTTTTTATGCACAATTATTAATTAAACGAAAAGATAAAGAATAAAATCATACCCTTGAAGATCGAGCTTCCTCAGTACAAGTTCACCTCCAAATCTTTTCGCTCAACTTGAATCCACCGGGTTTGGTTCCTTCCTTCGATCAACGTTAGCCACCCAAATGTTTTGGCCTCTGAGAGGTGATCCACCAAGGAAGAATAAAATTCAAGAAGATGGGTGTTATGGCTAAACCCTAGTTTTCTATCTCTATAGAAAAGGCATTCTCCCAACAACTTGGAATTATTACGTACTTTGTTAAAGTCAACAACCCATACCACCCATAATAAGACTCCTCTTATTTATAGATGTGGGCAACCCACCTTAACAATTAAGAAATTGGGTTTTATTTAATTAATTAAATTCTTTTAATTAATTAAGCTCCCTAATCTTATTAGGGATAATTAATTAAACTCCTTTAACTAATTTTCCTTCCTAATCCAATTAGGAATAAATGAGAGTACTTATATTAAATTAATTCCTAAACTCTTTTAGAAATTAAAATAATAATAATTGTAATAATATTAATAAGACTCCTCTTATTAATTTATATTTAATATTTCTAAAATATTAAATAATAATATTAAGCTATTTAATTTATTCTATCACCATAGATTAAATTAAATATACATAACATATTATTACGATTATGCCATTAACTTCTTAAATAATTATTCTTCCTTTTATGGTGTGACCCTTTAGGTTCTCCATATTAAACCGGGTTGTGAATAAATCAATTAGAATAATTCTAATCTTATTTAAATAAATAAATTAAATAATTAATTTATTTAAATAAATAATATTTATTCTACAATAGGATAAGCCTCCCAACATCATCAACGCACTTTCCAGATAATATAGATTTCAACATTAATCATTAAAGAACCTTTGAGTAAATAGTTACCAGATAATTCAATCCTTCCACCATACAATGTCCCAATTAAATATAAGACATGGAATTATCACAAGTCTTATTTTATTTAATTATATGTATTTCGATCCTTAAATGCATAAACTCCAAATAATGCAAATTAGAAACTCCTTTCTAATTTCATTCTCGCCTTTGGCCAAGGACTACTGGGTTGTCATTTATCGAATCACATAGGACATTTCTTCTTTTATTAGAAGTGGTAGATTCTTTATCGATCATACATTATCTCCATGTACAACTTATTATACCCAAGCATACCCTTTGATATACCCTAAGGGTCTTAAGGAATAAGTCAAAGTATAACTCATCATACACAAGATACTATGATGATCTCAAGTCCAAGGATCACTTCAGATTACTATCACTACAGAATTCCTATCGATTGAAGCAAATAAAACTCCATTAGGTATTCCTTAATGAGCCACGCTCAAAGCTGAACTTATTCTCTAATAAGCACCTACATACTTGCTTTAGTGTTCCACACAAATGATCATGAGATCAATCATCCTCATCCAATGAGCAAGCAACGATGTACCAATCTATCCGGATTCACTAATCCCCAATTTAGTAATCCAATGATTGGGAACTATTTTAGTTTTAAGCTTTCTAAGAATTTAGATCTCATTAGAATGAATCATTATTCTCATCTTAAAATCATGGGTTTATTCTAAAAGCATTGCTTAAAATTAAAAGGGTTTATAAATTAATACTTTTTATTAATAAATGAATAAGAGTTACAAAGTATATGCTTTAGATAATCATGAAAGCCTTTTTAATAAATTAATACTTAAGAATATTTAATAAATGAATGGAAGCAAATATCAAGGATATTCCACTAAATGGAGTATATGCGAAAAAATTTATCATCAAATGAAACCAAGAATGGATTTTTGCGCCTCGCCATGCAGTAATCTACGTACGAGTGCATCATTTCCACAATTTAATAAGGAATGAATACGAAGGATCATTCACCATGCATGCGTAGAATACACATAGATAGGTTATTCCAACAAAATAATAAAGAATGAAAAAAGCAGAAGAATTAGAGATAGGTTATTCTAACTGAATAATAAAGAATGGAACCAGGTCATGCGTAACCCGCACAGACAGGATATTCCAATAGAATAATAAAGAATGGAACTAGGTCATACGTAATCCGCATGCATGTGATATTCCAATGTAATAATAAAGAATGGAATAACAATGTAATTCACAGGATGCATGTGAAAGAATGGACCGAATCAAGATGCAGTTATTCCAATGTAATAATAAAGAATTGAATAACAACAGAATTCAGCATTCATGGAAAAGTTATTCCAATGTAATAATAAAGAATCGCGATCAGACGATAGATCACACGAGCAGTTATTCAATAGAATAATAAAGAATGGAATAATGTAAGAATTTCACCATGTATGCGGTGCAGAGCATAGATGTAAAGTTATTCCAACATAATAATAAAGAATGGAATAACAATCCTTACGAGTATTGAAAGAAAATAACTCTCTTCATGAATACGAAAGAATAATACCCCTTACCTTGGAAAAAACTGGATACTGGAATAGTGAGGTAGCAGACTTCTCTTCTTCTTTCTCTCTATAATTTCTCTCTATAATAATTGCTCTATAGCTTTTGTGAATTGGTGAGAAATGAAGGAAGAATGAACTTCTATTTATAGAAAAATATAGTTTCGATAATTGCACGTTTTGGGCTCAAAATATTATAGTATAATACCTTCCTCTTTTCTTTCATTTTTAATTTAGTCCTGCAAGTATTATCAAACTTGCACCACCTCCCCTAATAGTAAATCATGTGAATCAATAGTAAATCATGTGAATCAATAGTTCTAGACATGTGAAAATATGAATTACAGTATAGTACCTCCATCTATACCTCCATTTTTAACTTAGTTATGCAAGTATTATCAATCTTGCACCAACTCCCCTAATAGTATAAGAATGTGAATCATTAGTATACATATGTGAACAAATAGTTATAATCATGTGAATTAATATCAATTAATTGTTCATTTATCCGATTAATTACCCAACTGGTCAGTATAACTTCCAGACATCAATTAATATCGAAATAAATGTCGATTTCCACTAACACTAAAAATTCCAACACAATGGAACTATCAATTTCATCTTTAATCAACACGAACTTATTCATCATTAATATTATAATTCACAATATTTAACAACCAGATTGTTCCCAGGAAAGAGGGGGCTTTCCGATAAGGATTTCTCCTTATTAGCGCGCAATTAGATGACCAAACCTCTCCTTGACAGAACTTCTAGACATTGTAAATATTGAAAATAATATGAATAACTTTGCCATCTCAGTTATTGATTTAATAATATAACATATTATGCGGATGATACTGTGATAATAATTGAATCAATAATATGAGAGATATGATGCATCAATTACTGTAGCAATAATTGAGTATAACTGAGTGACTTCTCACGTAAGTATCAATAATCAATACTGCAGTGCGCTACTATCTTGAACCACGCCAGACATTACTTTTTTTTACTTAAGGGTAGTTCAACGGTTTTAACGGTAACACTTTTCGCCGTTATTTTTATAAAATGATAATTCTGTAGTTTTCTAACTACGACAATACTTCCGTTGTGGGGTCCAACAATGATTGTGCCATCGTACGAATATTCCCTGTTAAAACGAATATTTCCCGACCAATCGAATATTATATAACCACTTACTTACTTTGCAAAATTTGTAAATATTACCCACAACTATAACATTATATCAAATCCACACCATAATATTCAAAAATATATTTTGAGAAAATTATTCTTTATTTATAAAAGTTGGGGTCTTACAGATGTGACACTATTTAACTGGTCTGCAAAACTGAAATTTGTTAGGGTCCAGGGGCTTGATTAAGCGGAGGGAAGGTGTTAGGCACCCCCCAACGTCCGTGATAACACTGTTACCTCCACTTTTCATTAAACTTTTATCTTTGAATGTGTGTGTGTGTGAATTAGGTCCATGTGTAGTTGTTTGGAAGTAGTGTTATGCCTCGTTTGCACCTATATACAAAGGGTTTGACATTTGTATAAAAGTTCAATTTTAACAGGATATAGCAGTGATGTTTTGTAAAATAGGTTTTTCAAACCCTTGTGCTTAATAGTAATTGAGGCCTTTGATACATCCATTTTATTATGTTTTTGGCTTGATTGCTTTTACTTTCGAGATGCAAAGCATCTTCGAGAAAATAAGATACATAGCAGTGCCGAACTCCTTGTGGGCATGAGAGCCATTTAAGGATATTCAGACACCGTAGATAATTTACAAGCTGACTGCAACTGAAAATGTCCATCACGGGAGCTGAATCTAGATTCAGAGACTGAATCTGTGATCACATGATTCCTAGGCCCACATAAGAAAGAAATATGTCCAAAAGCTAGAAAAATAACTAGATTTGAGCAAATCTAAACCATTCCAGCTGCAACGGTTCTAGTTTAGTCACCATGAACCGGTTAAAGTGAGAAATAGTCAGATTTAAGCAAATCTAGCCTGTAGGCTGAAAGATTAAATATCTACATTATGAAAGTGAGTAAAGCAGATATTTATATAAAAATGGTAAATATATATATATATATATATATATATATATATATTGACGATCAACTGCCACGAAGTAAACTCTAGACAAGACTTTGAAATGTATAAATATATATATATATATATATATATATATATATATATATCTTTGGTTTGTTAATATTCTAACCTTTTTTGTTTTGATGATGACTTGATTATATGAACTAATTTGTTTATTGTGAAATTTCAGAAAGTTGATGAAAGGATTATTGTCTAAAGACTTTGAAGATTTGAGTCTTAAGAAAAATATGTAAGGTCATTGCAAATACTTAATTTTTCAATACAAGACTCTAGGACATGATAGTTGTCCATTAAAATGTGGTTAAATATTTTGTGCATGCCTAAGAATTTATGCTAACTGTTATTACATGATTTATCTTAGTTGGTTAGTATTTATGTATTATGCACGCTTAAGAAATTATTGTCCGGATTAATTGAGTTATATTTTCAATATGTTATGGATTTTTAAGAGTTTTTATTTTTAGAAATGTGTATAACACGTGTGTAAAAATCCATATGGTACAGACTTGTTGGAAATTTAAAAGATTGTTAAGAGTGTGTGTGATGGCAGGATAATGATTATCATCACTTCAGTGGTTTAATTACAAATGTCTCGGTACTCACATATTATCTGTGGAAAGTTGAAAGAGTTTGCATGTGCTAGTATTGCTTATTCCTATCAGTATGTATCTTTGATACGGTAATTTTGAAGAGGCTGAGGCATATTATTATTAGTAGATTAGCATTGGAAGAAGTCAAACTTATCAACTAAGAAGTTTTCACAGAAGTTACTCTACTGGCTATACTTGTTCATTCCTAACAAATTTCATATTTAATTATAATTGGAACGTTATACAAAGATTATCTGTTGGCTACGTAAATATTTCAACAGATCTTAATGTTCAGCGGTAATAAAATTGAGCTATAAAAAGAGAATTTTTATCAGTGATGAATACAACACTTGAATAAATATTTTGCACTTATATACTTGAAGAGCTATTAAATTCCTGGTGCAAAGTTCTAAGCTGCTGTGCAAATCATATTCATTTTATTCTCAACAAATTCCATGGGCATATTTTTGGTGATATCTTTTTCTTTTACTACTTGATCATTGTATTCATTAGTTGGGCCTTGCATTGGTAAATTGCTTATTTGCTTTGATCATTAGACCTCTATAATTGTAATCTTATATTTTTAGACTAAGTGTTGTCTAAAGGATTTTAATCCAGGTGGATTTAGGTTTATTTACAAACAGCTTCAAGGAAGCATAGGTGCTTAAGGGGTGTATTGGTGCACAAGGAGCAAGTGTGCTCAAGTGAATTATTGTAATTTAATTTGATAGAATCTATTTTGTAACAAGGGTCATTTAAAGAAATAAAAATGAGTCTCCAATACTAGTTGGTATTGGACGATGACTAGGCTATTATTATAGAGGGTAATAGCTGAACCACGTAAAAAATCTGGGTGTTATTTTATTATTTGCTTTACTTTAATATTTCTCAAGATAGTTAATTTTCTTAATAATTAAGATTTAAACATTTGCTTCATCTTGATATATTTTGTTAACACTAAGTATTCTATTTGACTTATAAATTCACCAAGATATTTTCTTAAACAAAAAATTCAATTCTGTAGACCACATTCATTTAGCAAGCTGCATAATTTAATACAGTAGGCTATATTCAATAGTTTGAATTCAAAGTTTAAAAATTGGTCATAGTTTGCTCACACACTTATTCAACCCCCCCCTTCTAAGTGTGCCTTATCTGAATTTCAATATATATATATATATATATATATATATATAAAAGCGGTAAATGGCCACGAAGTAAACTCCATGTCTGACAGAAATGTAAATATATATATATATATATATATAAGCAATAAAAATCCACGGATTGACGATCCGGGCATACCCACATAACGCGACTCTCAATGTTAGTAGATATTAATATATAAAAGTAATAAAAAGCTTAAAAATCTGAAATATCTTACAGTGGGCTGCCAAGAAGACTTTAGATAGCTTTAGGCGCCTGAAAACTTGGTTTCCACCGGTTAAATTTTAGTATGTAGTAAAACACGAGCTTACAAGTGTTAAGAAGGAAGAATCACTCAGTTTAGAGCACTCTAGAAGTGTTTACAAACTGAAATGGACAAAGTTTTCTCTCATTTTCTCTTTTTTTAAATGAGTTGCCAAGAGCTTATATTTAAAGACCCGATGGCCATAGGTCTATCTGTGGAAGTTGCGGGTCCACTTGCGGCTTCTCGGGGTGCCCCGGGCCATGCGGGTCCCATCGTCTCACTTTGGCTACGCATTGTCTGCTTGAACCTTCATAACTTTTAATCTGGGCATCCAACAAAAGCGTGTTGTACTTTTTCGAAATGTTGTTGTTGAGAGCTACACAATAACATGGGATTAGAGGTTGTTCAAAGCCGGGAAGATGGGTCCATGACCAAATCTTCAAGTCTTCAAATTCTATCTGGTGTGCTGTCTTGTGTAGTAGTCACTCGGGATTTGAGCTATGGTTCTTGTGGGACACCTTGTATGCAGTGTTGATTGATTTGTGTTAAGACGACGTGAATGTAGTATTGAGGTGGCAAAATGATGATTTTGCCCCTCACCAGGGATATCTCTGGCTTTGGCGCAGATGTAGCAGTCATTGCTCAGGGTTATCTCTAAGATTGGGCTGTTGTGGATGCTGAATATCTTTAGGGTTATCTCTGAGGTGTGATGACCTCCCAGGGTTATCTCCGAGGTTGAACTGAGTGCCTCGGGGTTGTCTCCGAGGTTGGAACTGAATTTTCTGGGGTTATTTCCATAACTTGGACTGCGTCCCTCGGGGTTATGTCCGAGGTTAGAACTGAATCTCCTGGGGTTATCTTCGGGATTAAAATTGAGTATCTCGGGGTTGTCTCCGAGATTAAAAACTGGATCACCCGGGGTTGGAACTGAGTTGACTTCCAGGGTTATATCTGGAAGATGATTCTGCCCTCCTGCAGGGTTAGCAACAGGAATGCAAAATTTTGAGTGTCTACAGATGCCCCTCTTTATCATATTCATGCATTGGAATGGCTTGGATAGGATAAAGATCACTAGACACTTGAAATGTGACAAGATAATCATGATGCAAATGAAATGCAACATGATGCAAATGTATGCTGAGTGTGGTTTGTTGGAATGGTTTCCAATGAAACATGACAACTGTCTGCTCCCACCGCATCTATTAGGTGAATGACGTTGTCCATGATGACCCTGTTGAACTGCTTGGATGTCTACTCGACCGATAGTTTCCAAAGCTCACAGGAATCTCCATGATTGAGACCATATAATGTTGACATTGGGGTTATCACCAAAATCCTTAATCCTCATTGCAGGCTTTCCACTGAAGATGCTATTCTCATGTGCGAGAGGCTCTTGGAGAATTATGCTATTATTGCCGAGGATCTGTATAACAGATTCCATCATCGGTCCTCCCCAATGAAGATAGCTTTCCATCGTCAGGTTTTTCTGACGCTTCGTTGGAGTTACTACCAACGATTTGTATTATCAGGGCTGCTTGACCTTTGTTGAGATGTCTTTCATCAGTTAACATCATTGGACCATCTCTCGATGCTTCGATTTGGAGTTCTTTGTTAATGACCGATAATATCGTATTTGCTCGATCTTTCTTTGAAATGCCCTTCAATAGCTAACATTATCGGACCACCTCCGACGCTTCGCTGGAGTTACTGCTAACGGCTGATAATGTCAAGGCTGCTTGACCCTCGCTGAAATGTCCTTCAACGACTAATATCATCGGACCACCTCCGATGCTTCGCTGGGTTACTGCCAACGGCTGATAATGTCAAGGCTGCTTGACCCTTGTTAAAATGTCCTTCAACGACTAGTATCATTGGACCACCTCCGATGTTTCACTAGAGTTACTGCCAATGGCTGATAATGTCAAGGCTGCTTAACCCTCGCTAAAATTTCCTTCAATGGCTAATATCATCGGACCACCTCTGATGCTTCGTTGGAGTTACTACCAACGGCTGATAATGTCAAGGCTGCTTGAACCTCGCTAAAATATCCTTCAACGGCTAATGATGTATGAAATCTCCGCTAGGGATGGATTTCTTACAAGATGTATGATTATCTTTAAAAGTACAACCCAGGTTGATGGCATTGGACCTTTGCGAGGTATTGCCAAGGGTAGCTTTGATCATCGGCTTTGTGAACCCTGTGTTTGGGTGAATACCAATGATTGATATGTAGACCCACAGTTTGGTCTCTAAAAATCAAGATTTCAGGTTTATCCACTTAATCGCGTAACATCTTTTTTCCTAATTTGACTTTTTAGCTTATGGGACCTCCTTTGCAAATCAAATTTGATCGAGCCAGATGGGGTATGGACCACCCAGGGTAGTCGCAAGTGGACCCGCGGCAGCCGCGAGTACACCCGTGGGTGTATATCTCACTTCCTTTCCCTTTCACAAGTCATTTTCAACTTGAAGCCGAACAGGAAATCCGAGATTTCATCTTCAGATCGACTGAGTTCGGGTTGCTTTCTATAAAATCTGTTACCGTACAACTGTTCTGCACTATCCAAGTAATGTTTACTTGTTTTCTTTTCCAGTTTTGACCGTTGGAAAGTGAGATATCACATGAAATGCTTCTAAGCACATAGTAGTTAATATGCATGCTCATATGATTTGATAAAAATTATTCAACACAGTAAATGTTAGTATTTTACCATGCTAAACGTATTGATGTGAAAAAATTAACTTTTTAAACAGTCAATTTGGTACCTTTTTTTGCTATTCTTTCATTCTATTTGAGGACAAATGAGCAAAGGTTTTGAATCAAAGTAATCCTGGTAATTAGGCTACGCTTATGGATTATGACTTTGATATTTTTCATGTATACATGATGTTTATGACTGTGAGTTGGTGTGCTACTGAATGGCCACCTAGTCATGCCTACGCGCATGTGGATAGTCCTTTTTACAAAGGAGACTCTGGCGAAATTTTTTCACAAGTCTATGTGACGCCCCCAAAATAGGTATACATCACCCATCTTGAGTCGCCAAATACATGGTACAAAATTCAAATACAACTTAATTATACAACAGTCGTGTAAAATATGACAAAACATAATCTAAGAGTTTTAATAAGAATATTGTCATCTAGACAATATCCACACTCAATGGAGTCCTCATTACATTTATTGTCACACTATTTAATGAGAATAGTGAGGACTACTAATGCTATCATCTGACCGTCACTCCGGTTCCCCGAATAGTCCGGCTTCGTTCTCATTTCACGAAGAGAAACGGTGAAAGAAAGAGTGAGCTCAACTAGCCCAAGAAGAAATATTATGACTAAGATAATGCGAGAATAAATTATCATTAGTCTTCAACAATGTTAAAGCGATAAAATCTGATAGACATCAAGTTTAAGCTGCGCGGAATAAACAATCCATTAGAAAAGTCAAGTAGAACATGATATCTACTATCTTCTATGATTTAAAATGTTTTCATCAATTTTTATCGCTGAGACTCAGCTTAATAAATAAACAACATCATCGAGTTATCCCTGCACTACGGGCCAAGCATATTCATTAAATCATCAATGGTCATGACTATACCGAATAATCCCTGGTCATAATCATACCAAAAATTGTCCATCAATGCACTACAGGCTAATGAGGACTTTTACCACATTATTTATAACATTACAGGTCATGATTATACAGAATAATCCCTGGTTATAATCATACCAAGTCTATCTATGCACGTAAGCCAAAGATGACTTTCATTATAATATAAGCATGAGGATGATGACAATGACATAATAATTCAATAAAACAAGTTCAAGAATAAATTTTAAAGATTTATAAGTTAATTTATCTTGAAATCAATTACGTCCAAATTGTCAACATGATACTACTTTATGGAGTAAAAATCAAGAATGCTCAGAAGAATATTTCCATGAAAAGATACCGGATGAAGCGCAAATATCCAGGATATTCTACTAATTTCATGGAGGATAGAAGCTAAAACTTTAACCAAATGAGTATCATAGAATATATGAAACTGCAAATGGATTTTCACCCGCCATGCGGTAATCCACGTAGACAGATCATTTCCACAATTTAATAAAGAATGAATACGAACTATCATTCACCATGCATGTGATAATCCACATAGACAGGTTATTCCAACAGAATAATAAAGAATGGAACTAGGTCATGCGTAATCCGCACAGACAGGATATTCTAACAGAATAATAAAGAATGGAATAATAGAAAAATTCACCATGCATGCGATAGACCACATAGACAGGTTATTCCAACAGAATAATAAAGAATGAAACCAGGTCTAGCGTAATCTGCACAGACAGGATATTTCAACAGAATAATAAAGAATGGAATAACAGAAGAATTTCACCATGTATGCGGTACTTCGCATAGACATGTTATTCCAAAATTAATAATAAAGAATGGAATAATAGAGGCTCTCTTCATGAATACGAAAGAAATAATACCCCTTACCTTAGAAAGAAACTGGATACTGGAGTAGAGAGGTAACAAACTTATCTTCTTCTTTCTCTCTATAATTTCTCTCTATAATAATTGCTCTATATCTTTAGTGAATTGGTGAGAAATGAAAGAAGAATGAGCTTCTATTTATAGGAAAATATAGTTTCGATAATTGCATGTTTTGGGGCTCAAAATATTACAGTACAATACCTTGAACTTTTCTTTTATTTTTAATTTAGTCCTGCAAGTATTATCAAACTTGCACCACCTCCCCTAATAGTAAATAATGTGAATCAATAGTTCAATCATGTGAATCAATAGTTATAATAATGTGAAAAATAAGAATTACAGTATAATACCTCCATCTATACCTCCATTTTTAACTTAGTCATGCAAGTATTATCAATCTTACACCAACTCCCCTAATAGTACATGAATGTGATTCAATAGTACACACATGTGAACAAATAGTTATATAAGCATGTGAATTAGTAGCAATTAATTTCTCATTTATCCGATTAATTACCCGATTTATCAATATAACCCCCAGACATCAATTATCATCGGAATAGATGTCGATTTCCACTAACACTAATAGTCTCAACACAATAGAACTATCAAATTCATCTTTAATCAACACGAACTTATTCATCATTAATATTATAACTCACAATATTTAACAACCAGGTCGTTCCCAGGAAAGAGGGGGCTTTCCGATAAGGATTTCTCCTTATTGGCGCGCAATTAGATGACCAAACCTCTCCTTGACAGAACTTCTAGACATTTTAAATATTGCAATTTAGTAATATAAATAACTTTGTCATCTCAATTATTGATTTAATAATATAACATATTATGCAGATGATACTGTGACAATAATTGAATCAATAATATGAGAGATATGATGCAACACAATTGTAATAATAATTGAGTATAAGCGGTGACTTCTCACATAAGTATCAATAACCAATACCGTGTTACTCTATGCAACCACGCCAGCATATTCACTTTACTTTTACTGGGGTAGTTCAACAGTTTTAACGGTAACACTTCCGCCGTTATTTTTATAAAAAGATAATTCTGTCATTTTCTTATTATGACAATACTTCTGTTGTGGGGTCCACCAATGATTGTGTCATCGCATTTGAATATTCCTGTTAAAATGAATATTCCCCGACCAATCGAATATTATATAACCACTTGCTTACTTTACAAAATTTATAAATATTACCCACAACTATAACATTATATTATATCCACACCATAATATTCAAAAATATATTTCGAGAGAAATTAATCTTTATTCATAAAAGTTGGGGTCTTACAACCTCCCCTTCTTATGAAATTTCATCCTCGAAATTAGGGTACGTACCTGGTATATCGAAGAGGAGAGGATATCTTGACTTAATCTCAGATTCTAACTCCCAGGTCATTTCTTCCACATCGTGGTTTCTCCACAAAACTTTGACTTGAGGTATAACCTTGGAGCGTAGAATATGATCCTTCTTATCCAAGATTTTAACATGTAACTCTTCATACCTTAAATCTTCCTCTATCTCATCTGGTTCTAATTCAATAATGTGGTTTGGGTCTTTCACATATTTACGTAACATAGATATGTGGAAAACGTTATGAACACGAGACATACTTGGCGGTAAGGCGAGTCTATAGGCCACAATTCCTACTCGTTTGAGGATTATAAATGGGCCAATGAATCGAGGATTGAGCTCTCCTCTCTTTCCAAATCTTGTAACTCCTTTCCATGGAGTAACACGTTACAACACATGATCTCCAATATTGAATTCCACGTCTTTTCGATGAAGATCAGCATAACTCTTTTGTCGGTCTTGTGAGGTTTTTATACGTTGTCGGATCGTTTGAATCTTTTCCATAGTCATACGTACCAAATCCGGTCCCAACAACATTGCTTCACCCACCTCATCCTAGTATACTAGAGAACGACACTTTCTTCCATACAACGCCTCAAATGGAGCCATGCCAATACTTGCTTGATAACTGTTGTTGTACGAAAACTCCACCAAAGATAAGAACTTGTCCTAACTTCCCTTGAAGTCAAGGACACAAAGTCTTAATAAATCTTCAAGAGTTTGAATAGTCCTTTCTGACTGCCCATCCGTTTAAGGATGATATGCCGAACTAAATCGTAAATCCGTGTCCATAGCTTTTTGCAAACTAACCCAAAATCTTGAAGTGAATCTTGGGTCTCGATAAGAAACTATGGATACTGGCATACCATGCAATCTTACAATCTCGTTTATATACATACTAGCAAGACGTTCAAGTGTATAAGTTTCTCGTATCGGTAAGAAATGAGCAGACTTGGTCAATCTATCAACAATGACCCAAATCGCATCTATGCCTTGAGAAACCTTGGGAAGATCGAGAATGAAATCCATGGTAATGTGCTCCCACTTCCATTCTGGAATTTCAAGTGGTTGCAATGGACCTTTTGGCACTTGATGCTCCGCCTTGACTCGTTGACAAGTTAGACACCATGAGATAAACCCCACTATCTCTCTCTTCATATTGCTCCACCAAAATGTATGTCGAAGATCACGATACATTTTGGTACTCCCAGGATGGATTGCAAACGGTGTGTTGTGCGCCTCCATCATGATTTTATACTTCAAGTCGGAATCGTTAGGAACACAAAGTCTGGAGTTGACTCAAAGTATTTCTTCTTCATCGATTCTTGCTTCCGGAATAGCACCTTCTTGCACTTTCTTCTTCATACTCATCAGCTCCAGGTCTGTAGTTTGAGCAGCTTTAACTTTATCGATTAAAGTCGATTCCACTCGTATATTTGCCATCGTCACATGGGTCCCTGGAGTCTTTAAATCTATTTCCATCCTTTCCAAGTCATACAAAATGGGCCTTTGTGTTGACAATATTGCACTCATGCCCGCATATGATCTTCTACTCAATGCGTCAGCTACTACGTTCGCTTTTCCAAGATGGTATTGGATGGTATGATCATAATCTTTCAACAACTCAAGCCATTATCATTGTCGCATGTTGAGTTCCTTTTGAGTGAAGAAATATTTGAGGCTTTTATGATCCGTATAGATCTCCACCTTCTCCCCATACAGGTAATGCCTCCAAATCTTAAAAGCCAAAAAATGACTCAACGCTAACTCTAGATCATGAGTAGGATAATTCCTCTCATATTCATTGAGTTATTGTGAGGCATAGGCTATGACTTTTCCATGTTGCATGAGAACACATCCTAACCCTTTGCCTGAAGCATCACTGTAGATGACAAATCCCTCTGAGCCAGATGGTATTGTCGAGCAGTCTTGAAATGAGTCTCCTCTTGAGTTCTTGAAAACTCTTTTCACATTCCTCGCTCAACCGAACTTCAGTATCTTTTCGAGTCAATTTGAGTTAATGGAGTAGCGATTCGAGAAAACCCTTCTACGAATATCCGATAATAACCAAATTTAAGCCGAGAAAGCTACGTACTTCGGTCACTGACTTAGGTTGCTCCCAGCTTTGAATTACTTCAATCTTTGTCGGGTCAACGGATATTACATATGACCTGCTTTTTATAAATAAAGATGAATTTTCTATAAATATTATTTTTGAATATTATGGAATAATTTGATATAATGTTATAGTTTTGGGTAATATTTATAAATTTTGCAAAGTATGCAAGTGGTTATATTATATTCGATTGGTGGGGAATATTAGGTTTATTAGGGAATATTCATACAACTACTCAATCATTGGTGGACCCTACAATGTAATTATTGTCGGATTGAGAAAACGACAAAAATATTTTATTGAAATAACGGTAGGAAGTTTTACTGGTTGACATCTTGTTGAACTACTCGGTAGTAAAAGTACAAGAATACATGTGGTTGCATAGTAGCTGCGGTATTGATTATTGATGCTTATGTGAGAAGTCACCGGTTTGATTCCATTATTGTCATGAATTATTATAGCGATAATGACTTTTTGTTTTATTCAGTATTATTAACGTAATAAAAGCGAAACATCTTTTATATAAAATGAATACTTTATTAAAGTTATTTTATAAATAAAATATATTATATTTTATTATGCATAGTGTTGCATAGTGTTGCATAGTGTTTTTGCATAGTGTTTTGCATAGTGTTTGCATAGTAAAATGTTTTTATATAAATAGAATATATTATATTTTATTTAAAAGATTTTGCTTTAAATATGGACCGTCAGATTAAAGTAAATCAATATGGACCGTTCATGGATTAGTTACTATGCATTCCATTTTCCTATAAATAGAAGCTCATTCCTTCATTTATTTTTTTACGAATTCATTGAAACTCAAAGAGAGAAATTATAGAGAGAAGCTATAGAGAGAAAGTTATAGAAAGAAGAAGAGTATTCTGCTACTTCACTACTTCTATATTCAGTTCTTTTACAGTAAGGGGTGTTATTCTTTCTTCTTGAAGAGAACTTCTGTTATTCCATTCACTATTATTCTGTTGGAATAACCTGTAAAAGTGGCATACCCTATACATAACCTGTATATGGCATACCCTATACTTGGTGAAATCCTTATGTTATTCCATTGCTTATTATTACATTGAATAACTTTTGATATCTGTGATTTACCCTATACTTGGTGACATTCTTCTATTATTCATTGGAACATCACATGCGTGTGTGTTTTACAGGACTGGGTAAAATCTTTATTATTATTCGTTGGAACATCACGCTCATGTGTTTTACACCGGACTGGTTCCGTCTTTATCATTCATTGGAATATCCTATCTGTGTGTTTTACACCGGATCCGGTTCCATCTTTATTATTCATTGGAACATCACTTGCCAGGAATTTGAATTTCACACGACCGGTTCCGTTATTATTATTCTGTTGTAATAACTCGTCTCATGCAAGTACCGCATGCATGGTGATTTCTTTTGTTATTCCATTCTTTATTATACCCGGTTGGTTAAAATTTTGACTTCTATACTCCATGAAATTAGTAGAATATCCTTGATATTTGCGTTTCATCCAAAGATCTTTTCATGGAAATATTCTTACGATCATTCTTGAATTTTACTCTACAAAGCAAGATCATGTTGACAATTTGATGTTAATAATTCTCGGATAAAATAATTCTTGAACTTGTTTTATTGAATTCTTATATCATTGTCATCATCCTCATGTTTATATTTTTTTAAAGTCATCGTGCTTTGTAGAGCATGGATGGACTTGGTATGATTATGACCGAGGATTATTCGGTGTAATCATGACCAGTAATGTTACAAATGATGTGGTAAAAATCCTCGATGGGTAGTAGTGCATTGATGGACGATTGTTGGCATGATCATGACCATTAATGAATACACAACTATTCTTCGCCCGTAGTGCGGGAATAATTGTGGTCGTGATACTAAAAGAATATCCTTGGTAGTAGTAGTGCGGGGTGATTCGATGATGTGGATTATTTATTAAAGTCGAGTCTCAAATTTATAATAAAGTGATGAAAAACCTTTTAAATCATAAAAGATAGTAGATTTTATTTTCTACTTGACTCTTTTAATGGATCAGATATTCACTGCAGTTAAACCGGTTGTCTATTGTATTTTATCGGTTTAACATTGTTGAAGACTATTGATAATTTATTCGCATTATCTTAGTCATAATATTTCTTCTTCGGGCTAGTTGAGCTCACCCTTTCTTTTCAATTCTCTTTCGGAAATGAGAATATATTTGGGATTAGCCTGGGAAAGCAGTGATGGTCCCGAAGATAGCATTAGTAGTCCTCACTATTCGTGAAATAGTGTGATAATAATTGTAATGAGAACTTTTTGTTTGAGTTTGTATAATATCTAGTAGAGCGATATTTGTATTTAAACTCACGGTTTATGTCGTATTGTACAAGACACGATTATGTTAATAAGTTGTATTTAAATTACGTACCATGTAAGTGGCGACCCAAGATGGGTGATGTATACCTATTTTTGGGGGCGTCACGGTTGATATCGAGCTAAGGGATATGATCCTGGCTAAGATGTGAGAAAAGTACTAGGAGGGGAGGAGACGGGAATACCTTCGCTAGTATGACCTACCTAAGTTTATGTGCTATTTTATTGGTTCGGTCGTAATATAAAGATAATTGTTACATGTCAATTAATCTTTTGTTTTGTGGCGAGATCTGAAAATGACATCTCGAGAATGTTGAGAATAGCAATGGAGCACAAAGCGATCGTTGATTCACCACATATCAATCGAGAGGATAATGTGCATCGAAGGCGACAATCCTCATGCAAACAACAACAACCGACCAAATGATGAATGATCAAATGTTCGGAGAGGCTTTATGCAATTTATGCAACAAAGAAAGAGAGCGACTCTCGCCGTCCAAAAACGGGGTGGAAACACGAAAAACTCTCAAGGCGGTCACCGCTAAACAATTCAAGGAGCTGGGACCATCGGAGTTTAAGGGAGAGCCAAAACCACTTCGCGGAAGCATGGATAAAGCAGATTACCAAGATATTTGATGTCTTGGGATGCTCCGAGGAGCAAAAGGTTCCCTTTCACGCCTTTTATGTTTGCGGAGAGGATTCATTGGTGGGAATCGGTAAAATGTACTCAACTTCTTTGTCAGATGAAGATATCTTGGGAGAAGTTCCAGAGTCGTTCAACGACAAATACTTTTCCGAAAGTATTCGCCACATGAAGGAGGTAGAGTTTATCAAGTTGGAACAAAACAATATGGACCGTGTCGCAATACGAGGCAAAATTTATGAGTTATCACGGTTTTCAAGGCCCCACTTGGTGGATAATGAAGAGAGAATGGCGCGAATGTTTTTAAGAGGTTTGAAGTCGGGAGATATCGTCAACATCTTATTTCTCATAAACCGTGTTTGTATTTAGATGTTGTAAATAGGGCTCGATTAGTGGAGCGCGATAATGAGTCAACGTAACTAAAAAGAAGCGGTACCGCGAAAGTTATAATACCAAACAAAAGTAGTCATCGAGCGGTGACAACAAGCGTGGAGGGAATCAACGGGCGGATATGGTAACCACTTGGTGGTAATCGGGGCAAAACAATAAGAATGGACATTTTAAGAAACGGAGATTCAACAATGATGGAAAGACGTCAAAGACCAAAGACCGTTGTTAAGGAAGGAGAAAGACCACCTATCATATGCTTCAAATGCGGAGAAGAGGACACATCGGTCCGAGGCGTGCCACGTCAGTCAAAGCATGTTATAATTGTGGAAGAGAAGGTCACTTAGCTCGATTTTGTCGTTTACCGAAGACAAATTCAACTAGGATGGAGGCACCAAAGGCCGTCCCAGAAAAGTCAAAACCGGTAGTCTGCAAGGAGGCGTTTGTTGTGACCTCCCGAAAGCAAGGAACCCGAATGAGGTCATCACGGGTAAGCTTATCATAAACTCTAATGAAGTCTACACTTTATTTGATACCTGGGTTCTACCCATTCTTTATTTCTCCTACTTGCGCTCATCGATTAAATTTGACTCAGGAGAAATTAGACTTTGACTTATCTGTTGAAACTCCGTTGGGAGAAACCTTCATTACATCCAATCGTTTATAAGTCTTGTTTGGTTCAAATCGGTACCCTCACATTACCTGTCGATCTTATTTCATTAAAAATACTTGCATTTGACGTGATTCTAGGGATTGATTGGTTAACTACTTATCATGCAAAAATTGATTGTTTTCGTAAGGTTGTTAGCTTTCATATTCCTAATCAACCTATTATGCTTAATTCAAACGACCAAACCATTAAAATTAATCACGGTCATCTCAAGCCATAAAGCTATTCGTTTATTGAAAAATGGATGTCAAGCTTTCTTAGCTCATGTCACTGATTTAAACAAAAATACGCCGGTTTTGAGCGATATTTCTATTGTTAATAAATTTCCGACGTATTCTCAGAAGAACTTCCGGCCTACCCCCAGGCGTGAAATTGAATTTTGTATCGACTTGAACTCCACTGGTACAAAACCTATTTCCAAAGCCCCATATCGAATGGCTCCTATTGAACTTCGATAGTTAAAGACCCAACCGCAGGAATTGTTAGACATTGGCTTTATTCGTCCTAGTACTTCTCCTTCGGGGTGCTCCATTCTATTCGTGAAGAAGAAAGATGGGAGTATGCGACTTTGTATTGATTATCGGAAGTTGAATCATGTCACCATCAAAAATAGGTATCCATTGCCACGTATTGATGACTGTTTGACCCGATTAAGGAGCCAAATTCTTTTCAAAGATTGATCTTCGTTAGGATATCACCAATTGAAGATTAGAACCGCCGACATTCCAAAGACTTTCAGAACTCCGAGACGGGCATTATGAATTCCTAGTCATGTCCTTTGGATTGACTAATGCTCCGCCGCGCTTCATGGATATGATGAACCTAGTATTCAAGGAATATTTAGATCACTTTGTGGTCGTCTTTATTGATGACATCCTTATTTATTCCAAAAGCCGTGAAGATCATGATGAGCAACACTTGAGGTCGACACTCCAAAAGCTTCGTGAATATAAGCTTTATGCCAAGTTGAAGAAATGCAAGTTCGGCTTGAAGAAGTAGCATTCCTTGGGCACGCGTGGTATCAAGTCATGGAATATCTGTTGACCCAACAAAGATTGAAGCTATTCAAAGTGGGAACAACCTAAATCGATGGACCAAAGCACGTAGCTTTCTCGGTTTAAATTTGGTTATTATCGGAGATTCGTGGAAGGATTTTCTCGAATCGCTACTCCGACTCATTTCGGTGACTCGAAAAGATACAAAGTTCGGTTGGAGCGAAGAATGTGAGAAGAGTTTTCAAGAACTCAAGAGGAGACTTATTTCAAAGACTGTTACGACAATACCATCCGGCTCGGAGGATTTGTCATCTCACTGATGATGCTTGAGCAAAGGGTTGGGATGTGTTCTTATGCAACATGGAAAAGTTATAGCCTATGCCTCATGACAACTCAAAGAATATGAGAGGAATTATCCTACTCATGATCCGGAGTTAGCGTTTATTATCTTTGCACTTAAAATTTGGAGGCATTACTTGTATGGGGAGAAAGTGGAGATCTTTACGGATCATAAAAGCCTCAAATATTTCTTCACTCAAAAGGAACTCAACATGCGACAACGACGTTGGCTTAAAGCATTGAAAGATTATGATCATACCATCCAATACCATCCCGAAAAGTTTAACGTGGTAGGCGATGCATTGAGTAGAAGATCGTATGCAAGTACGAAAAGTGCGTTATTGTCAACACAAAGGCCCATTTTGTGTGACTTGGAAAGGATGGAGATAGAGTTAAAGACTCGAGGGGACGCATGTGATGATAGCGAATATACGAGTAGAACCGACTTTAATCAATAAAGTTAAAGTTGCTTCAAGCTACGGACACGGAGCCGATGCGTATGAGGAAGAAAGTGCAAGAGGGTGCTATCTTAGGAAGCAAGAATCGATGAAGAAGGAATACTTGAGTCAACTCCGGACTTTGTGTTCCTAACGACCTTGATTTAAAGTATAATATCATGATGGAGGCGCACAACACACCATTTGCAATCCATCCTGGGAGTACCAAAATGTATCATGATATTCGTCATACATTTTGGTGGAGCAATATGAAGAGAGAGATAGCTTATTTGTTTATCTCAAGGTGTCTAACTTGTCAACGAGTTAAAGCGGAGCATCAAGTACCAAAAGGTCCATTGCAACCACTTGAAATTCCGAATGGAAGTGGGAGCACATTACCATGGATTTCGATTCTACGGTCTTCCTAAGGTTTCTCAAGGCATTGATGCGATTTGGGTCATTGTTGATAGATTGACCAAGTCCGCTCATTTCTTACCGATCGAGAAACTTATACACTTGAACGTCTTGCTCAGTATGTACATAAACGAGATTGTGAGGCGCATGGTATCTTGCGGTATCCATAGTTTCTGATCGAGACCCAAGATTCACTTCACGATTTTGGGTTAGTTTGCAAAAAGCTATGGGCACAGACTTACGATTTAGCTCGGCATATCATCCTCAGACGGACGGACAGTCGGAGAGGACTATTCAAACTCTTGAAGATCTATTAAGACTCTGTGTTCTTGATTTCAAGGGGAGTTGGGACAAGTTCTTACCATTGGTGGAGTTTTCCTACAACAACAGTTATCAAGCAAGTATTGGCATGGCTCCATTCGAAGCGTTGTATGGAAGAAAGTGTCGTTCTCCAGTATGCTGGGATGAGGTGGGTGAAGCAACGTTGTTGGGACCGGAGTTGGTACGTATGACTACGGAAAAGATTCAAACGATCCGACAACGTATAAAAACCTCACAAAATCGACAAAAGAGTTATGCTGATCTTCATCGAAAGGACGTGGAATTTGATATAGGAGATCATGTGTTGTTAAGAGTTGCTCCATGGAAAGGAGTTACAAGATTTGGAAAGAGAGGAAAACTTAATCCTCGATTCATCGGTCCATTTTTAATCCTCGATCGAGTAGGAACTGTGGCCTATAGACTCGCTTTATCGCCAAATATGTCTCGTGTTCATAACGTTTTTCACATATCCATGTTACGTAAATATGTGAAAGACCCGAACCATATTATTGAAGTTAGAACAGGATGAAATAAGCGGAAGATTTGACGTATGAAGAGGTTCCTGTTCAAATTTGGATAAGAAGGAACATATTCTACGCCCAAGGTTATACCTCAAGTCAAAGTTTTGTGGAGGAACCACGATGTTGAGGAAATGACTTGGGAGTTAGAATCAAATAAAATCAAGGTATCCTTACCTCTTCAACATACCAGTCATCGCACCCTAATTTCGAGGGCTTAAATTTCATAAGAAGGGAGGTTGTAAGACCCCGGCTTTTTATAAATAAAGATGAATTTTCTATAAATATTATTTTTGAATATTGTGGAATAATTTGATATAATGTTATAGTTGTGGGTAATATTTATAAATTTTGCAAAGTATGCAAGTGGTTATATTATATTCGATTGGTCTGGGAATATTCGGTTTAGCAGGAATATTCGTATAACTACTCAATCATTGGTGGACCCACAATGTAATTATTATCGGATTGAGAAAACGACAAAAATATTTTATTGAAATAACAACGAAAGTTTTCTGGTTGATCTTGTTGAACTACTTCAGTAGTAAAAATACAAAGAATACATGTGGTTGCATAGTAGTAATACCTGTATTGATTATTGATGCTTATGTGAGAAGTCACTCGGTTTGATTCCATTATTGTCATGAATTATTATAGCGATAATGACTTTTTGTTTTATTCGTATTATTAACGTAATAAAAGCGAAACATTTTTATATAAAATGTAATACTTTATTAAAGTTATTTTATAAATAAAATATATTATATTTTATTATGCATAGTGTTGCATAGTGTTGCATAGTGTTTTGCATAGTGTTTTGCATAGTGTTTGCATAGTAAAATGTTTTTATATAAATAGAATATATTATATTTTATTTAAAAGATTTTGCTTTAAATATGGACCGTCGATTAAAGTAAATCAATCTCGGGATAGATTCATGGATTAGTTCTTATGCATTCCATTTTCCTATAAATAGAAGCTCATTCCTTCATTATTTTCTTTACAATTCATTGAAACTACAGAGAGAGAAATTATAGAGAGAAGCTATAGAGAGAAAGTTATAGAAAGAAGAAGAGTGATTCTCGCTACTTCACTACTTCTATATTAGGTTCTTTTCTTTGTGAGGGTGTTATTCTTTCTTCTTGAAGAGAACTTACATTATTCCATTCACTATTATTCATTGGAATAACTTTGTAAAAGTGGCATACCCTATACATAACCTTGATACGCCAGCATACCCTATACTTGGTGAAATCCTTATGTTATTCCATTGCTTATTATTATTACATTGGAATAACTCTGTATACTGTGGTTTACCCTATACTTGGTGACATTCTTCTATTATTACATTGGAACATCCATGCATGTGTTTTACAGGACACGGTTAAAATCTTTTTATTATTATTACATTTGGAACATCACATTCGTGTGTTTTACACAGGACCGGTTAAAATCTTTATCATTACGTTGGAATATCCTATCTCGTGTGTTTTACACGGATCCAGTTCCATCTTTATTATTACGTTGGAACATCCGCTGGGTGTGAATTTCACGACACGGTTCCGTTATTATTATTCGTTGGAATAACTTCATACATCTAAATACCGCATGCATGGTGATTTCTTTTGTTATTCCATTCTTTATTATACCCAGTTGGTTAAAATTTTGACTTCTATACTCCATGAAATTAGTAGAATATCCTTGATATTTGCGTTTCATCCAGTATCTTTTCATGGAAATATTCTTCTGATCATTCTTGAATTTTACTCTACAAAGCAGTATCATGTTGACAATTTGGACGTTAATAATTCCTGGATAAAATAATTCTTGAACTTGTTTTATTGAATTCTTATATCATTGTCATCATCCTCATGTTTATATTTTTTAAAGTCAATACGTGGCTGTAGAGCATGGATGGACTTGGTATGATTATGACCGAGGATTATTCGATTGTAATCATGGCCGTAATGTTACAAATGATGTGGTAAAAATCCTCAAATGGGTCAGTAGTGCATTGATGGATGAGTTGTTGGCATGATCATGACCATTAATGAATACACAACTATTCTTGGCCCGTAGTGCGGGGAATAATTGTGGTCGTGATACTAAAGAATATCCTTGGTCAGTAGTGCGGGGGTGATTCGATGATGTGGATTATTTATTAAAGTCGAGTCTCGGCTATATAAAGATGATGAAAAAACCTTTTAAATCATAAAAGATAGTAGATTTTATTTTCTACTTGACTCTTTTAATGGATTGCATATTCATTACTGAGCTTAAACCGGTTGTCTATTGTATTTTATCGGTTTAACATTGTTGAAGACTATTGATAATTTATTCGCATTATCTTAGTCATAATATTTCTTCTTGGGCTAGTTGAGCTCACCCTTTCTTTCTTTGTTCTCTTGTGAAATGAGAATATATTTGGGGACGAGCCTGGGGAAGCGAGTGATGGTCTGAAGATAGCATTAGTAGTCCTCACTATTCGTGAAATAGTGTGATAATAATTGTAATGAGGACTTTTTGTTTGAGTTTGTATAATATCTAGTAGAGCGATATTTGTATTTAAACTCACAGCTTATGTCAGTATTACAAAGCAGCTTATGTTAATAAGTTGTATTTAAATTCTGTACCATGTAAGTGGCGACCCAAGATGGGTGATGTATACCTATTTTTGGGGGCGTCACATATTCCATGATTTGATATTACGTGCCCAAGGAATGCAACTTCCTCAAGCCAGAACTCACATTTCTTTAACTTGGCATAAAGCTTATTTTCACGAAGCTTTTGAAGTATCGGCCTCAAGTGTTGCTCATGGTCTTCACGGGTTTTGGAGTATATGAGGATGTCATCAATAAAGACGACCATAAAGTGATCCAAATATTCCTTGAATACTCGGTTCATCATGTCCATGAAGGCATCAGGAGCATTAGTCAATCCAAAAGACATGACTAGGAATTCATAATGCCCGCATCGAGTTTCGAAAGCGATCTTTGGAATGTCATCGGTTTTAATCTTTAAGCGATGATATCAAAATGAAGATCAATCTTTGAAAAGAATTTGGCTCCTTATGGCGGGTCAAAACGGGTCATCAATGCGAGGCAGCAGGTTCCTATTTTTAATGGTGACATGATTCAACTCCGATAATCAATACAAAGTCGCATACTTCCATCTTTCTTCTTCATGAATAGAACAGTAGCACCCCAAGGAGACGTACTAGGATGAATGAAATCGATGTCTAACAGTTCCTGTAGTTGGGTTTTTAACTCCTGAATTTCAATAGGAGCCATTTGATATGGGGCTTTGGAAATGAGTTTGTACCGGATTCAAGGTCGATACAAAATTTAATTTCACGCTCTGGGGGTAGGCCAGGAAGTTCTTCAGGGAATACGTCAGGAAATTTATTAACAATAGAAATATCATTCAAATCTGACGTATTTTTATTTAAATCCGTGACATGGGCTAAGAAAGCTTGACATTCGTTTTTCAATAAACGAATAGCTTTATGACTTGATATGACAGTGATTGACTTTAGTGGTTTGGTTGCTTGAATTCGTATAATAGGTTGGTTAGGAATATGAAAGCTAACAACCTTACGAAAACAATTGATTTTAGCATGATGAGTAGTTAACCAATCAATCCCTAAAATCACATCAAATGCAAGTATTTTCAAAGAAATAAGATTGATAGGTAATGTGCGGTTACCGATCTGAATCAAACAAGACTTATAAATAGTGGATGTAATGAAGGTTTCTCCCAACGGAGTTTCAACAGATAAGTCAAAGTCTAATTTCTCCGGAGTCAAATTTAAACGTTGAGCGCAAATAGGAGAAATAAAGGAATGGGTAGAACCGGTATCAAATAAAGTGTAAACTTTGCTAGAGTTTATGATTAGCTTACCCGTGATCACCTCGTTTGGATTCCTAACTTTTTTGGAGGTTACGACAAACGCTCTCCCTTGAACTACCAGTTTTGTCTTGTCTGGGACACCCTTTGATGTCTCCATCCCAGCTGGACTTGACTTTGGTGCATGACAAAATCGGGATAGGTAACCTTCTTTTCCACAATTATAACATGCTTTAGACTGCATCGTGCAGTTTGGACTGATGTGTCCTTCCCCTTTACATTTGTAACATACGACCGGCGGTCGTTCTCCTTCCTTAATAACAGGTGCTGGTGCTGACGTCTTTCCATCTTTGTTGAATCTCCTCTTCTTGAAATGTCCACTCTTATTGTCATGGCCATGATTACCACCAAAGTGATTATCATTTCTGGCATGTTGATTCCTCCACGTTTGTTGTCACCGCTCGATGATCGCTACCCTTTGGTATTATCGACTTGTCGGTTGCTCTCTCTTGGTTGGGTTGACTCATTATCACGCTCCAATAACTGAGCCCTATTTACAACATCTGAATACAAACACAGTTTATGAGAAATTAGGTATTGATGTATCTCGGGTTTCAAACCTCTTAGAAACATTCGCGTCATTCTCTCCTCATTATCAACCAAATGGGACCCAAACCGAGACAACTCGGCAAATTTAGCTTCGTACTGCACTACGATTATATTATTTTGCTCAAGCTTGATGAAATCTACCTCCTTCATATAACGAATACTTTCAGGAAAGTACTTGTCATTGAACAGCTCTTGGAACTTCTCCCAAGACATTTTGAGTGCGGTAGGTTGAGTACGCTTTATAGATTCCCACCAGTAATTTGCCTCTGCTCGCAACATGAAGGTGGAAAAGGGAACCTTTTGCTCCTCGGAGCATCGCAAGACATCAAATATCTTGTTGATTTGCTTTATCCACGTCTCCGCCTTAAGTGGTTTTAGCTCTCCAAAAAACTCTGGTGGTCCCAGCTCCTTGAACTGCTTAGCGATGACCGTCCGAGAGTTGTCAATGTTTTCACTTGCATTTTGGACAGGAGCCGCTTTTGCCTGATGTTGCATGAATTGGATAAAGCCTCTGAACATCCCATCATTCACCATTTCATCGGTGTTATTGTTTACATGAGGATTATTGTCTTCCTGTTGCACATTATCCTGGGCATTAATCTGTGGTGACTCAACAGTCTCATGTGCTTCATTGGTTATCTCAACATTTTCAGATGCCATTTCAAATACTGCCACAAAACAAGGGTTAATTAACATATCACATATTATCCCTATACTCTAACTGACCAATTAAATACCAAATAAACTTAGGTAGGTCATACTAGCGAAGGAATTCCCCGTCTCTCCCCTCCTAGTTCTTGTCTCACATCTCAACCAGGGATCATATCCCTAAGCTTTGATACTGTTGTGGACGCCCCCAAAATAGGTATACATCACCCATCTTGAGTCGCCAAATACATGGTACAAAATTCAAATACAACTTAATTATACAACAGTCATGTAAAATACGACAAAACATAATCTAAGAGTTTTAATAAGAATATTGTCATCTAGACAATATCCACACTCAATGGAGTCCTCATTACATTTATTGTCACACTATTTAACAGAATAGTGAGGACTACTAATGCTATCATCTGGACCGTCACTCCGTTCCCCGACTAGTCCCGGCTACGTTCTTATTTCCTGAAGAGAACAGTGAAAGAAAGGGTGAGCTCAACTAGCCCAGTAAGAAATATTATGACTAAGATAATGCAGAATAAATTATCATTAGTCTTGATAATGTTAAACCGATAAAATATAACGAGACATCAAGTTTAAGCTGCAACGGAATAAGCAATCCATTAGAAGAGTCAAGTAGAGCATGATATCTACTATCTTCTATGATTTCAAATGTTTTCATCAATTTTTATCATTTGAGACTCGATTTTAATAAATAAACCACATCATCGAGTCATCACGCACTTCACGGCCAATGATATTCATTAAATCATCAATGGTCATGACTATACCGAATAATCCTTGGTCATAATCATACCAAAATTGTCCATCAATGCACTACAAAGCTCTCGAGGACTTTTACCACATCATTGATAACATTCTTTGGTCATGATTATACCGAATAATCCCTGGTCATAATCATACCAAGTCCATCTATGCACGTAAGCCAAAGATGACTTTCATTACAATATAAGCATGAGGATGAAGACAATGACATAATAATTCAATAAAACAAGTTCAAGAATAAATTTTAAAGATTTCTAAGTTAATTTATCTTGAAATCAATTACGTCCAAATTGTCAACATGATACCGCTTTGTGGAGTAAAATTCAAGAATGCTCAGAAGAATATTTCCATGAAAAGATACCGGATGAAGCGCAAATATCCAGGATATTCTACTAATTTCATGGAGTATAGAAGCTAAAACTTTAACCAAATGAGTATCATAGAATATATGAAACTGCAAATGGATTTTCACCCGCCATGTGGTAATCCACGTAGACAGATCATTTTCACAATTTAATAAAGAATGAATACGAAGGATCATTCACCGTGCATGTGATAATCCACATGGATAGGTTATTCCAACATAATAATAAAGAATGGAACCAGGTCATGCGTAATCCGCACAGACATGATATTCCAACAGAATAATAAAGAATGGAATAACAGAAGAATTCACCATGCATGCGATAGACCGCACAGACATGTTATTCCTATAGAATAATAAAGAATGGAACCTGGTTTAAAGTAATCCTCACAGACAAGATATTCCAACAGAATAATAAAGATCGGAATAACAAAGAATTCACCATGCATGCGATAGACCTCACAGACAGGTTATTCCAACAGAATAATAAATAATGGAACCAGGTCTAGTATAATCCGCACAGACAGGATATTCTAACAGAATAATAAAGAATAGAATAACAGAAGAATTTCACCATGTATGCGGTACTTAGCATGAGGCAGTTATTCAACATAATAATAAAGAATGGAATAATGAAGCTCTCTTCATGAATCTGAAAGAAATAATACCCCTTACCTTAGAAAAAGCTGGATACTAGAGTAGAGCGGTAGCAGACTTCTCTTCTTCTTTCTCTCTATAATTTCTCTCTATAATAATTGCTCTATAGCTTTAGTGAATTGGTGAGAAATGAAGGAAGAATGAGCTTCTATTTATAGGAAAATATAGTTTTGATAATTGCACATTTTGGGGCTCGAAATATTACAGTACAATACCTTCAGCTTTTCTTTCATTTTTAATTTAGTCCTGCAAGTATTATCAAACTTACACCACCTCTCCTAATAGTAAATAATGTGAATCAATAGTTCAATCATGTGAATCAATAGTTATAATCATGTGAAAATACGAATTACAATATAGTACCTCCATCTATACCTCCATTTTAAACTTAGTCATGCAAGTATTATCAATCTTGCACCAACTCCCCTAATAGTACATGAATGTGATTCAATAGTACACACATGTGAACAAATATTTATATAAGCATGTGAATTAGTAGCAATTAATTTATCATTTATCCGATTAATTACCCGATTTATCAATATAACCCCCAGACATCAATTATCATCTAGATAGATGTCGATTTCCACTAACACTAATAATCTCAACACAATGGAACTATCAAATTCATCTTTAATCAACAAGAACTTATTCATTATTAATATTATAACTCACAATATTTAACAACCAGGTCGTTCCCAGGAAAGATGGGGCTTTTCGATAAGGATTTCTCCTTATTGGCGCGCCATTAGATGACCAAACCTTTCCTTGACAGAACTTCTAGACATTGTAAATATTGTAATTTAATAATATAAATAACTTTGTCGTCTCAATTATTGATTTAATAATATAACATATTATGCGAGATGATCTTTGTGACAATAATTGAATCAATAATACGAGAGATATGATGATCGCAATTCATTGTAGCAATAATTGAGTATAACTGAGTGACTTCTCACATAAGCATCAATAACCAATACCGTGTGCTACTATGCAAACACGCGTATTACTGTACTTTTACTACCGGGTAGTTTAACAGTTTTAATGGTAACACTTCCGTTGTTATTTTTATAAAAAGATAATTCTGTCGTTTTCTTATTACAAAAATACTTCTGTTGTGGGGTCCACCAATGATTGTGCCGTTGTATGAATATTCCCTGTTAAAACGAATATTCCCCAACTAATTGAATATTATATATCCACTTACTTACTTTGCAAAATTTATAAATATTACCCACAACTATAACATTATATTATATCCACACCATAATATTCAAAAATATATTTTGAGAAAAATTAATCTTTATTCATAAAAGTTGGGGTCTTACAATCTAGGCATTGAATGATCATGCATTTTAACCCTATCGTAGACGTATGTTAAAGTAATGCATGTATGCATATAGATATAAAACGCATTTAATGAGCTCCATGTTAGAATTTATCATATCCTTTCTGGGGTGATTTGGAGACTTTTGTACAGATATATGGATCCAGACCAGCTGAGCAGCTGCCGTAGGAACTCTTCAGGTGTGAGAAAGAGAGCTTATAATGTGCCTCAGCCTCGCCCAGCCTGACAGCCTCGCTGGTTGATGGAGTCAGTGATTCATCCTGTCCGGGTTGAGAGATCAGATGTTGAGGACGAGGAGGAGAATGTACCCATTCCGGATCCTGCTCATTCTTCTATTCCCCGTAGGGAGCTTCCAGCTATAAATGTGACGATTCCAGAGCTTCTGGAGGATTTGAGTCGTCACCCCTTGATCTATCTGCATGCGAATGAGGTAAAAGCAGTGTTATCTTCCTTTTCCCATTTGTGGGGGTCAAGGGTTCTGAAATTGATTTTCATTGTGATGCAGGTTCCCAGCTTTACGTAGCCTTGAGGGAACTGGTTCAACATCCATTCTCTGTACCATACTCTTCATCCAGAGTACCGAGAGATTGTGCATGCTTGGGGTTTTGGGCGTTCTTCTCTATCCTCCCCAATCGTTGTCCCTGGGGTTACCTCAGGGCTTTGTTTGAGAGCTGGTTTCACCAAACCCAGTCTCTCCATCTGTTGGATTGTGAGGTGATGATGACACCGATGGATTTACGATTCATCACTAGGATGGAGTTTTCCAGGGCGCTAGTGCCTTGTGTGGCTGACATTTCCCCGACTGCCGTCAGATCCTTGTTAGGAGTCCTGGCTACAACGCTCAAGGGCAGAACAGTCTGTACTGGTCCTCTGAGTGTAGATGCCATGAGTGGGGCTTTGACTGGGCCATTACCCAATGATAGGAGGGTTAGAGATCACATCCTTTGGTGATTGTTCCTAATCATCCTTAGGGGTTATTTCCTGGCTAATAATTCTTTGACGGCGTCATTTTCTTTAATCATCGCCACACGGGAGGTGGACCGTATTAAAGAGTTTGATTGGGGCTCCTACACCTTTGCCTACTTCCTCAGGGGAATGCGCCTACGCTTAGAGGGCGTAACGCAGGCTTGGTTAGGGTTTTACCCATTCTTGATGGTGAGCATTTTTTTCTTTTGATTTCTATTGTTCAGGTTAAGAGTTTGACTAACCGCAGATGTTTGATCTTGTATTGGCAGTTTTGGGCCTACGAGAGGCTCTCATATCTTCGTCCCATTAGCTTGTTAGGTTTAGACACCTATCCACGGGGAAGGCGATGACATCACTCTACTTTGATGGAGGTTCCTATAGCTGAGGGTTTTACCCATTTGCGCTTATAGTTGGAGCTGTTGACAGCTGATGTCATTACATGGGTTCTTTACTCTGAGGACCACTTGATAGTTGGCTTCGAGGGTGGTTTCCCGACTGGTGTCGAGTATGTGATGTCCACCCATTGGATTCCTCTCTTTACAGACGGAGGTTGGGAGCTCTATTTAGGAGGGTGTGCTATTAAGAGCACCACATGAGAGATTCGTATACTAATCTGTCCTCCTGCTAGGTGTTGTTGGCCTTTATTGCAACCGATCATTGATTTCCCATTGGTGGGTGTTTATGGCTTTACTTTGTCAGAGGGACCTTTTACCCAGGAGGCATTTTACCGCCGGTGGTTCCCTTGCACCATTGGAGCCTAGATCTGTGCCATATAGTTTATGGGGGATATGGTTCTTAGCTCTATCATGATGGCAGATTGGACTACCTACGTCCGAGAGACTACTCATCTGACGTAGATTAATAGTTTGACCTAACAGTTAAACCAGACACATTTCTTTATCTGACATTTGGGCAGAGATCCTTTCGAGGAAGAGATCCTTTCGAGGCGGATACTTTTGATCCTTCCAACTCTGGGCCTGGCCCTTCAGGTGGTCCATATTCAGATGATTTTGCCGGTGCATATCCTCTATTATATCGGCCTGATATCCCTTCTGGCAGAGATTTAGTGACTCATGAGGAGTTACATCAGATGGATAGGTTGGATGATGTGGACATCAACACTATTGAATTCTTCTGATGCATTTCTCGCTATATCTTTTTATAGGCCTCTGTTAGATATTGGGCGGCTGTGCCCCATTTTTGTTATATCTTTTGATAGGCCTCTGTTAGTTGTTGGGCAGCTGTGCCCCATTTCCCTATATTTTCCAGTTGTACATAGGGATGATGTAATTAGATGATGATATACTTAGGAATGTATGTATATTATTTTCCATTCCTTACATCATATTGTCATCTGTTGTTTATTATGCATGCATTATGTTTATGGACATGCATTTCCAAAGATGAGTTTAGCATTGACCCCTGGATGGTCGTATGACACGGCTCTACAGATGTCTTCATCAACAGTTAGCCGAATTGAGCATACCCCACCAGTATTGGTGGCCTCTTCTTTGAGATTGTGGTATGATAGTTTTTCCTCCTTAAATTGGGTGACAGTTGATCAGCTATTGCGTCACTCTATGACCCTCTTGATATTCTAGGTTCCATCGGGCTTTGTAGAGGGCATGCTGGAACATTGGGTACCGGATAGATAGGTATTCTGGTTTGCTACCCAGGAGTTGACTCTTACGTTGGAGGAGTACGAGCGTCTGACAAACTTGTTGTTGGATAGGCCTTGCGCTTGGATCGCTGTCTGAGATATGAGCCGACAGTTTATGATCCTCATAGGTTTGAGGCGCAGAGTTGCCTTGGATGATATTTCCTCAGGGCATGTAGTGTCCATGTGTTTTCTGATAGACATTTTGGGTCCTTGGACAGTTATCTGCGATACTCCAGGGATTTCACCACTTCGGAGGATGATTGGGGTGCTGCCGAGTAGACATACTCTTGATGTGTATAGTGGCTTATCTGTACATGCCATTGTACATGGACCACTTGGATATCGACGTGATCATGGTAGTTCGGGCTCTCCGGGAGGGACATACCATCTTACCGACGATTCTAGAAGAGACCTTGAGGTCGGCCACATATTGCCATACCCATTCTGTGAGGGTGTTTACAGGCAGTTCGATCTTGTTCGGCTTTCTTGTCAGGGATCGAGGATCTATTTGATATTTTGCCGTGTTTAAGGCTCAGCTCCCCCTACAGCTTTATCACTCATGCAGCTGGCATGGATTATCTTCCCCTGGCCAGTTTGAGGCGTGTGACCACATATCATCCACTGGCTGTGATGGCATAGTTTGACCAGTTTTAGGATGTCTATCCCTTTGATGGGGCATTGGGTCAGTGTTTGTCATCTCGGCTTCTGTCAACAGAGGATTTGTCCAGGATTTATGCCTGTTGGACCCAGCATGAGAGGGCTAACTTTTCTACTAGCCATCTAGGTCATTCTATAGAGTATTCTGCATGGTTGGAAGCAGAGATTGCATCGACTAGGGTTATATCCTCAGAGCCGGATGCTGATTTTGATAGTGGGGAGCCTATGGAGTATCCTGATTCTCCCACTGAGGATGAGCTATTTCCTGGGTTGTCAGTAGCTCTTGTTGATTCCCTCAGTATCCCTGCTGTTGTGACTCCACATCCTGCAGAGTATTTAGAGCAGAGTTTACATGTGATGATGTTTGAGAGGGATCAGGCTAGGGCCTTGATGTTAATAGCTCTTTCTGGTAGAGATGTCGCTCTAGTTAAGAGAGATGATGCTCTAGCTCACAGGGATACCGTTGTTGTTGAGCGGGATGAGGCTCGATCATCTAGGGATGCAGTTGTTATTGAGCGGGACGGTGCTCTAGCTACCCGAGATGCTGTGTGACGCCCCCAAAATTAGGTATACGTCACCCATCTTGGGTCGCCACTTACATGGTACATAAATTCAAATACAACTTACTAACATAAGCGCCGTGTACTATCGACATAAAGCGTGAGTTTGAATACAAATATTGTCTACTAGATATTATACAAACTCAAAAGGAGTCCTCATTACAACTATTATCACACTATTTCACGAATAGTGAGGACTACTAATGCTATCCTCTGGACCATTACTCTAGTTCCCAGACTCATCCCGGCTATTTTCTCATTTCAAGAGAACGGTGAAAAGAAAGGGTGAGCTCAACTAGCCCGAGAAGAAATATTATGACTAAGATAATGCGAATAAATTATCATTAGCCTTCAATGATGTTAAAGCGATAAAATACAATAGACAACCGGTTTAAGCTGCGCGGAATATGCAATCCATTAAAAGAGTCAAGTAGAAAATAAAGTCTACTATCTTTTAGGTTTTAAAAGGTTTTCATAAATTTTATCACTAAGACTCGGTTTAATGAATAAACCACAATATCTAATCATCCCCGTACACCACGGTCAAGGATTTTCATCAAATTATCAATGGTCATGACTATACCGAAGAATCCCCTGGTCATAATCATACCAAAAACTATCCATCATCGCATTACGTGCCTTTGAGGACTTTTATCACATCATTTATAACAAGCCATGATTATCTCAAGAATGATCCACGGTCATAATCATACTAAGTTCATCAATGCACGTAAGCAAAGATAACTTTCAACATAATATAAACATGAGGATGATGACAATGATATAAGAATTCAATAAAATAAGTTCAAGAATTAATTTCTCTAGGATTTATTAACGTCCAAATTGTCAACAAGAATCTTTGTTTTGTAGAGTAAAATTCAAGAATGATCGGAAGAATATTTCCATGAAAAATCTTTGGATGAAATGCAAATATCAAGGATATTCTACTAATTTCATGGAGTATTGAAGTCAAAGTTTTAACCAATTTGGGTATAATAAAGAATGGAATAACAAAAGAAATCACCGTGCATGCAGATTACTTAGCATAGGCGAGTTATTCAACAGAATAATAATAACGGAACCGTGTCGGTGAAATTCACACGCAAGCGGGATGTTCCAATGAGAATAATAAATGCGAGAATAATAAATGATGGAACCGAGTCCCAAGGCGTATAGCATGCAGACGAGGATATTAAAAGCAGAATAATAAAGACGGAATAATAAAAATGGAACCAGGTCTGGTGTAAAACACACAGACAGGATATTCCAACAGAATAATAATAAAGACGGAACCAGGTCCGGTGTAAAACACACAGACAGGATGTTCCAACAGAATGATAGAAGAATGTCACCAAGTATAGGGTAAACCACGTATCTGAGTTATTCAAAGAATAATAAGCAATGGAATAACAGAAGGATTTCACCAAGTATAGGGGAGTCCGCGTATACAGGTTATTCCAACAGAACAATGAAGAAATGGAATAACAGAAGTTCTCTTTTTGAATACAAAAGAATAATACCCCTTACGGGTACAACAAATAATATCCCTTACCTTAGAAGAACTGAATATTGGAAAAGTGAAGTAGCAGAATACTTTTCTTCTTTCTCTCTATAGATTTTCTCTCTATAGCTTCTCTCTATAATTTCTCTCTCTAGAGTTTCAGTGAATTCGTAAGAAAATAATGAAGGAATGAGCTTCTATTTATAGGAAAATAGAATGCATAGTAATTAATCCATGAACGGTCCAGATTGATTTACTTTAATCTGACGGTCCATATTTAAAGCAAAATCTTTTAAATAAAATATCATATATTCTATTTATATAAAAACATTTTACTATGCAAACACTATGCAACACTATGCAAAATACTATGCAAAAACACTATGCAACACTATGCATAATAAAATATAATATATTCTATTTATAGAATAACTTTAATAAAGTATTCATTTTATATATATAAAGATGTTTTACATTTTATTACGTTAATAATACTGAATAAAACAAAAGCGTCATTATCATTATAATAATTCATATTATTAATAAACAATAATGGAATCAAATGAGTGACTTCTCACATAAGCATCGATAATCAATACTGGTGTGCTACTATGCAACCACACGTATTCTTTACTTTTTACTACGGAGTAGTTCAATAGTATCAACCCAGTAAAACTTCCGCCGTTATTTCAATAAAATATTTTTGTCGTTTTCTCAATCCGACAATAATTACATTATAGGGTCCACCAATGATTGGTAGTTAATACGAATATTCCTCGCTAAACCAGAATATTCCCCCACCAATCGAATATAATATAACCACTTGCATACTTTGCAAAATATATAAATACTACCCACAACTATAATATTATCTTAAATTCACACCATAATATTAAAAAAATTATTTCGACAAAATTTAAATCTTTATTGATAAAATCTGGGGTCTCACATGCTGCCACTACAGATAGTACTGCATTAAGATATCATATTGCTGACATTATTCCAGAGATGAGTGCATTCATTGATGAGCATAGTAGTACCATGCAGATGGCCGTAGATCTCCTGGCTCATATGGATACCCTAGGGCAGGAGCTCATAGAGTTACCTCCATCTTTTGAGAAGGATGCCATGTTAGACTTGATGGCTCGCTTATCCACTGGTTTGTAGATTAGCTTTGATTTTCCTGCATAGACTAGGTTAGCCATTTTTGTCATGTATAGGACACTTTATATATATATCAAACAGTATTATATGGTAAGGAAATATGTTTTGATTCACTTCCTTTTTAGGTATGCCTTGTTACTTGCTTGATAGTTGCCTGTTTTCCAAGGCTTATGATCTTGATGTATTCTGAACTCCTCCTTGATGGATGGACATTGAGATGTCTCAGGATCTTTCAAAATGGATCGTTGATCTTTGTATTCTCCTATCCTTTGGTGTCTTAGGACTGATTTCTGAATGTGGTTATGGAGAGGATTGTGGCTTTCCTCTTTGAGGTTGACCACCCCACAGATGGTCGCCAGTACTCCTGTGTATGGAGGAGACCAGGTAGTTCCATCTCTTATAGATTGGTGTTTCTCTTTGAGGATTCAACCGTAGCTTAGATAGTCGCCGATTTTTCTCCTATTTGTGTTGGGAGACCAGGTAGTTCCATCCCTTAGGTCTAAGCTGATGAGGTATGGTTTAACCGCCCCACAGATGGTCGCCGATGTATTCCCGTGTATTAGGGAGATCGGGTAGTTCCATCTCTTATGGTTTGATTTGAAAGTGGAATGATGGTCCCAGTACTGTTGACAGGGTTTTGTGTATTTGGTAGGGGTGAGACCGCACCGTTAATGGCTGCCTACGTACTCCCGTTGATGAGGGGGATATCAGGTCTGCGTAGTTCCAACCTAGCGTGAAAAGGTTAAAAGTTGTATGTGGAAGGGTGTAGAGATTTTTTTTTTGTTTTTTTGTTTTTTCTGTAGTTAGACCGGACCATAAAAATGGCTGCCTATGTACTCTCCTGTATTGGGGAGACCAGGTCTGCGTAGTTTGTCCCTGATGGGACAAACTTGAAAGTTGTATGTAGTGAGAAAGGTTTTGAAAACCTGAGTTGAGTGATGGATCTGATGATCCAGAAATAGAATGTTGGTTTGCAGGTAACTTCAGACATAGTACCATTTTACGGTGTCCTAGTTGATGAGTTGGGAAAATTCCTCATCATCCATCTCTTGTAATCTGAGGGCACCTCCTGTCAATTGATCTTGAGTGAACTTTCCTTTAGATTGATCTTGGTTGTCAAGAACATTTTTCAAGACCAAGTCATTTTCTTTGAATTGCCGTAGCCGAACTTTCTTGTTATAGGATTGAGCGATCCTCTGTTGGTATAATTGACCATGGAAGATGGTTGTGGCCCGCCTTTCATATATTAGAGACAATTGGTGGTACCGATCTTGTAACCATTGGTCCTCATCCATTTGAGCGTCTATCAACACTCTCAGGGATTCCATTTCCACCTCTATGGGGAGCACTGCTTCCATGCCATAGGTTAATGAGTAGGGGGTTACCCCAGTGGAAGTGGGCATTGACGTTCTATAGGCTAATAGAGTCAGAGGCAACTAGTCAGGCCATCATTTGTCATTGGCAGACATCTTTTGCATGATCTTTTTGATATTCTTATTAGCTACTTTAATAGCACCATTTATCTTTGGACGATAGACGACGGAGTTAAGATGTTTGATGTGGAATTTACTACACAATTCCTCCATCATTTGGTTGTTGAGGTTTTTGGCATTGTCTGATACAATCACCTCTGGTTGTCCATATCGACAAATGACATTTTTTTCTGATGAAACCAATGATCACCTCTTTAGTAACCTTGGGGGAGGAGGTAGCTTCTACCCATTTGGTGAAGTAGTCAATCATGGTGAAGATAAACCGATGACCATTATTAGCTTTGGGCTCGATTGGCCCGATCACGTCCACTCCCCACATTGAGAAGGGTCAGGGTGAACTCATATTTTGGAGCTCCCTTGGAGGGGCGTGGATAGCATTTCCATGAATTTGACATTGATAACATCTCTTGACGTGATCATCACAGTCAGCTTTGAGAGAGAGCCAGTAATGCCCCGTTCTTAAGATTTTCTTGACAAGTAGAAGGCTGCTCATATGTTGGCCGCATACTCCACCATGGATTTCATCCATGAGTCTCTGAGCTTGGTCTTTGTCTAGGCATCTTAGAAGGCCTAGTCCTGCATCTCTTTTGTAGAGTGCGTCTCCGCTCAGATAGAATTTCATGGTCATTCTATGGATCCACTTTCTTTTAGCTTGACTCGCCCTAGTAGGCATAGATTCATCTCGCAGATACTCCTTGATAGACTATTACCAAAGGTGTTGGATGGGAGGTAGCTCACCCAATACTTCTCTGATGTAATTCCCATAGGCTAGAGCCTTTTGACGGGCAAATATGATATTTTGAATGCTTCTCCTCTTAGGCATGTTGATTAAGGAAGCCAAAGTTGCTAGTGTGTCAGCAAAGTCATTCCTGTTCCGAGGAATATGGAGGAAGGATATTCCTTCAAACTCTGAAGCCATATGGATAACTTGTCGATGGTAAGGCAATAAATGTTATTCCTTGGTGTGATAGACTTTAGTGGTTTTTTTGATTACCAGTTTGGAATCTCCAAAGACAGTTAACCGTTTAACGCCCATGGATTGGGCTAATTTCAACCCCATGATGTAGCCTTCATACTCAGTTGTGTTGTTGGTGTTGACAAACTGTAATTTGATGGCAATGGGATATTTCTCTCCCGAGATAGATACTAGAACTCTTCCAACTCCAGCACCTTCCATGTTTACAGCTCCATCAAAATACATCCTCCATGATTGGGTTGTATTGTCCTGATGGTGTTACTGAATTATCATTACCCCTTCTTCGGAGAAATATATTTCCAAGGGTTTGAAGTCCCCTGAAGGTGCGGCGGCCAGTTGATCCGCAATTCCTTGACCTTTGATAAACTTTTGAGTCACGTAGATGATGTCAAATTGTTATAGGATTAACTTCCATTTGGAAAGTCGATAATTCAACATGGGTTTGCTGAACACATACTTGAGAGGATCCATGCGGGATATGAGATGGGTTGTATGACCATGGAGATAATGATGTAATCTCATGGAAGCCCATGCTAATGCAGAACAAGTCTTCTCAATCAAGGTATACTTGTGCTCACTGATGCTGAATCTTTTGCTGAGGTAATAGATAGCTCTTTCTTGGCCTCGATCATCTTTCTGTCCCAACATGCAGCCTATGTCATTGTCATTGATTGATAGATACATAAATAAGGGAACGTCATCCCTGGGAGCTACCAAGATAGGAGCTTTGACTAGTTGCTCTTTGATAGAGAGGAAGGCTTTTTGACACTCTTCGTTCCATTTCTTGGAGGAGTTCTTCCTTAACAACTTGAAGATGGGTTCACAGGTTGCTGTGAGTTGGGAGATGAATAGGCTGATGAAGTTGATTCTTCCCAGAACTCCCCGTATTTACCTCTCTGTCTGGGGTATAGGCATCTCAATTATGGCCTGGATTTTCACAGAATCCATCTCAATGCCTTTGTGGCTTACTAGGAATCCCAACAACTTGCCTGATTTGACTCCAAAGGCGCACTTGGACGGATTTAGCTTCAAGTTTTACTTACGCAACCGGTTGAAGAGCTTTTTGAGATGATCTAGGTGGTCTTCCTCCCTTCGGGATTTGACAATAATTTTATCCACATAGACTTCTATCTCTTTGTGCATTAGATTGTGGGAAAGAGCCATCATGGCTCGCTGATAGGTAGCTCCAGCATTGATGAGGTCGATTAACAACTGTCTGTAGCAAAAGGTTCCCCAAGGAATGATGAATGAAATTTTCTCAAGATCCTCTTTAGCAACCATAATTTGATGGTACCTATCAAAGTAATCAACAAAGGAGTACATGCCATACTAAGTTGTATTGTCAATGAGTATGTGGATGAATGGTACGGGAAAGCTATCTTTGAAACAAGCTTTGTTCAGATCCCTGTAATCCACGTAAACTCGCACCTTCCCTCCGGGTTTATGTACGGGGACTATGTTGGATAGCCACTCAGGGTATGTTGATACCATGATAATGCAGGCTTGAAATTGTTTCACAATTTCTTCCTTGACTTTCAAACTCCACTCAGGTTTTAATCGTCTGAGTTTTTGTTTGACTGGCTTGAATCCCTCTTTAATGAGTAGGCGATGAATGACGATGTTAGTGGACAAACCGATCATGTCTTCATGAGACCATGCAAACACATCCTGGAGTTTGGTAAATAGAGTAACCATGTCATTCCTTTAGCTTGGAGTAAGGTCCGTACCAATCTGGATTTTTTTGGGGTTTTCTGAGGTTCCAAGGTTAAAAGATGTGGTTTGATCAAGATTTGGCTTAGGTTTGTCTTCGACCCATTCTTTGATCTCCTGAGACACCTCACAGTCTTCTTGCTCAATCTCCATCAAGTCAGAGTCCAACTTTACATCAAAGTTGTAGTCCTTGTGAAGAATTGACACTCCATCAGCAAGTTTATACATATCTAACTTTAGAGTCCTGAAACAAAATGCTTTCACTTAATATATGAAACTGTTTAATCATACAGAATGTTAGCATGTCATGAAAAAAACAATTGCTAATATTACGCAACAAAAGTAGGCAGTTATTGCTATCTACAAGACAGAGGAATTTTCTGCCCTTTTTACCCTTTTCGACAAATGCAAGGAGTGCTTTTCCAATTGCCTAGGGTCAAGTCCTGCTGGACAACTATGATGAAGGGGCTGTTATCGTCCTCCTCTTCATGAATGATGACCATGACATCTGAGCAGTCGTAATCTGAGATATCCTTGTTCATACCCTCGGTATGTGCCAGGAAGTACATCTTTGATAACCGTCTCTTAATGTCTTGTTTGCGCCTTTGATTCCTTTCCTTTATGTCTGGGTCTGGAATCAAGACTTCTTTTCTCTTAACCGGTATCGGCTTAGGAAACAGTATACCCGTCACAGAGACAAGAATTTTCCTTAGAGGCCGTACATAATCTACATCTGTAGGTTTAAGCAACAACTTTTAAGATGAATGAACCGGTGTATACTTGTGTGGGTTCCTGTACATGGACCCAGAGGAGTAGCCTAGTCTGGCTGGGAATTTGAATTGGGCATTTGATTCCTTGCTGATTTTTTCCTAACCCCTGTCTTGGTTGGAAACCCAAGGATATCATCTCTTGACTGGCCGACATTACCTCGACGAAAACTCTGGGTTTCAAAGGTGGAGCCCCGATGGGTTGATAGTGAGTTTTGCTCACCTCAAGGGCTTGGACGCTGACAGGTTTAATTTGTTCATTGAAACTGATGAGGGGTGTATCACTTTGGACAGGATACTCTGGCTCAGCATTGACAGTGACTAGATTACTGTTGATGATATACTTGAGTTGTTGATGAATAGTGGATGGGACGGCTCCCGCCATATGGATCCAAGGTCTTCCCAACAGTAAATTATATCCTATAGTGATTTTATTATGCATAGTGTTTGCATAGTACCTGCAAAGTGTTTGCATAGTAAAATCTTTTTATATAAAATAGAATACTTTTATAAAGTTAATTGTTTTATTAGATTTAAATAAAATATAAATATATATATATATATATTTTATATTATATTTTATTGCATAGTATCCTTTCTATTTTCCTATAAATAGGATGCTTAGTTAGAATTGAAATCACACCAAAAATTCAGAGAATTCTCTTCTATAATCTTGAGTGTATTTCTTTAGAGTTTTAAGAAGCTTTGAGCGTAGTGCAAGTTTTCTTCAAGTATATCCCCGCCCTAACCGTCGGAAAACTCTTCTTTATAAAGTAAGGGATATTATTTGTTGTCCTCGTAACAGGTATTATTTCTTTCGTATTCATGAAGAGAACTTCTGTTATTCCATTCTTTATTATTATGTCGGAATAACACATACATCGCGATACCGCATACATGGTGAAATTCTTACATTATTCCATTCTTTATCATTACGATAGAATATCACATCGATGTGTATTACGCTGACTGGTTCCATTAATTATTATTACATTAGAATAACACATGCATGCGGTCTATCGCATGCGTGGTGATTTCATTGTTATTCCATTCTTTATTATTACATTGGAATATCACCGCATCGGTGTAATTTTCGCTTTGACTTTGGTTCCGATTCTTTATTATTTTGTCGGAATATCACATGCGTGAGTTTACGCATGACTGGTTCCATTATTTATTATTACATTGGGAATAACCTATCATGTCAATCTGCATGCGTGGTGAATTATTGATTATTCCATTCTTTATTATTACATTGGGAATAACACATCTGTCTGAATACCACATGCATGGTGAATTCTTCAGTTATTCCATTCTTTATTATTCTGTTGGAATAACCTATCTATGTGGATTGCCACATGCATGGTGGATGATCCTTTGTATTCATTCCTTATTAAATTGTGGAAATGATCTTTTTATGTGGATTATGAAGAAAGTCATAATATAAGCATTGGACTGTTGATTATGATAAAAGTCATAATAAAAGCATTGGACTGATGAAAATCATGGGTATATGTAGTATTAGTAAGGGTTATGATGAGTTATGTTGGTTATTATGTGAAAACATAAAAGTTTCTTAGAAATCACAAAGAGTTGAAAATCAGATTTTTGGTGAAAATGGAACATGAAATTCAATTAACCATATTTCCTATTATATTTCAAATTTTTGAGTGTGGTCAAGTTCTAGCATTAGATCTATGAGTTTTCTAACTTATCCAAGTGGAATCACTGGAAAAGGTGTTGTAGATTTTCGTGTGGACTGATTTTAGCAAAGGAGTCAAAAATTGCAAAGTACCAAAAAAGCTACTGCCCATAAATTTAAAAGGGCATTTTCGGCCACTTAATTTGTGAGAAAAATTCCGGCCTTTTGGGAAATGGAAATATATGGTATAAAGTACCTCCTGTCCAAAAATGAGCTCATTCCGACTTAAAATGAGCAAGTTATGACCATTTCAATATTTAGGTTTTTTCGACGAAAAATGCTATAACCGGAGTTCTATAACTCCGATGACCATGAAATTTAAACTGGAAGCTCACGTTAATATGTGTAAGATCCTGCCAAGATTTGGGAATTTCTAGAGTTAAACTTGAGGTAGCTAATTTCTTAAGGAATTAATTAGAAATTGGTTTTTGAAAAATACTTAAGAGAGTTGAAAAATTATAAAAAAAATACTTGTTGTGTATGAAATATATGTATATATGTTTGGACAAAGGATAGAAAAATAATAAGTTGATTTGGTAATTTTTCATGAAAATGGTTTAGTTTTAAACATATGAGTTAAATATGTTATGTGAAGTTGAAGAATTGGTAAATAGGATTTTAGGACTTGAAAATCCTATATAAGGTATATGCAGATTTTTGATGAGTGATTTGATCATTGGTGATGAAATCTTATGAGTATGGTATTTTGAATGATTAAATGCATTATTTGGTAAAATGTAAACAATTAAATTAAATTGTTTATAAGTTTAAGAAGTAATTAAAATATTGTTATAATATTAACATTATTAGATTATGAGTTATTTAAGTGATGAATAATATTTGGATAAATTTAAAGTCTTTAATATTTATCCTTGTTTTCGTTTGATTAATGCTTATATTATTGTCATCATCCTCATGCTTATATTGTGATGAAAGTCATCTTTGGCTTACGTGTAGAGATGGACTTGGTATGATTATGACTGAGGAATTATTCGGTATAATTATGGTAGTAATGTAACGAATGATGTGGTAAAAGTCCTCATTGGCACACGTAGTTCATTGGTGGGACGATTTTTTGGTATGATTATAACCAAGGATTATTCGGTATAATCATGACCATTGATGATTACATGAATATCCTTGGTCGTGGTGCAGGGATGATGCGGTTTATTTATTAAGCTGAGTCTCAGCGATAAAGTTTATGAAAATCTTTTTAAATCATAGAAGATAGTAGATTTTATGCTTTTCTTGACTCTTCTAATGGATTGCTTGTTCCACTACAGTTAAACTTGATGTCTATTGTATTTTATCAGTTTAACATTGTTAAAGACTAATGATTATTTCTTCTGCATTATCTTAGTCATAATATTTCTTACTGGGCTAGTTGAGCTCACCCTTTCTTTTATTGTTCTCTTCAGGAAATGAGAATATAGTTGGGACTAGTCGGGGAATGGAGTGACGGTCCAGATGATAGCATTAGTAGTCCTTACTATTGCATGACATGCAATATATAATTGTATTGAGGACCTAAGATGTGTGTGTCGTATTTTATCGTCACTTAATAATTGATTTTGGTGAACAACAATATAGGTGATGAGAACCCAGAGCCACGAAAGCGTCAAAAGTGCACCTGTGATAAAATGAAGAGAACAGAAATCTTCTCGTGTCCCTTTGGAGACTTGAAATATTTATTCTTTGCTATACTTTATATGGCATGTATTAATTTGAGTAGGAATATTGTAGTATTATATACGTTCTAATATTTGTATTAAAACTCACGATATATATGTCGTCATCGTATTTTGCATTTGTTGTTGTATAATTAGTTTGTATTTGTATTTTGTACCTTGTATCGGCGACCCAAGATGGGTGATGTGTACCTATTTTGGGGGCGTCACAGTTGGTATCAAAGCTTAGGGATATGATCCCTGGCTGAGATGTGAGACAAGAACTAGGAGGGGAGAGATGGGGAATTCCTTTTGCTAGTATGACCTATCTAAGTTTATTTGGTATTTAATTGGTCGGTCAGAGTATAGGGATAATATATGATATGTCAATTAACCCTTCTTTTGTGACAGTGTTTGAAAATGGCATATGAAAATGTTGAGATAAGCAATGGAGCAAAATAATATGACCGTATCGCAGTACGAGGCTAAGTTTGCGGAGTTATCCTGGTTTGCATCCCATTTGGTCGATAATGAAGAGCGAATGACGCGAATGTTTCTAAGAGGTTTGAAACCCGAGATGCGTCAATACCTCATTTCTCATAAACTTTGTTTATATTCAGATGTTGTGAATAGGGCTCAGTTATTGGAGCGTGATAATGAGTTAGCACAACCAAAAGGTAACGACCAACAACGATACGATAATAATCGTCTTGGTGGCAGCGACCATCGAACAATGATGACCATCGTGGGGAAATTATCATGCCAAGAATGGTAAACCACTTGGTGGTAATCATGGCCAAGATAATAGAAGTGGAAATTTCAAGAAGAGAAGGTCATTTAGCTCGATTTTGTCAGTATATAGTGAAGTCAAGTCCAAATTTGGGGCGGTGGCACCAAAAGCGGATACGGACAAAACAAAGTCGGTGGTTTCGGGAAGAGCATTTTTTGTGACTTATCAAAAGCGAGTAACTGAAACGAAGTTAGCGCAGTTAGTTAATTATAAATTTTTTGGAAGTCTATACCTTATTAGAATCTGGGGTTCTACCCATTCTTTTATCTCTCTTGCTTGCGTTTAACGTTTAAATTTGACTCAGGAGAAGTTACACTTTGACTTATCTGTTGAAACTCGTTAGGAGAAACCTTCATTACATGTAAATCTTGTTATCCAAGTCTTGGATGAGAGTCACGATTTTGAATGATATTTCTATTGTTAATAAATTTCTGACGTATTCTTGAAGACTTCTTAGCCTACCCCAGAACGTGAAATTGAATTTTGTATTGACCCCAGTACAAAACCCATTTCTTCAGCCCTTAAATATTTCTTCACCCAAAATGAACGTATAATGCGCCAAAGACGATGGCTCGAGTTGTTGAAGGTTACAAATATTCAATATCATTGTGGAAGAGCGAACGTGGTAGCTAACGCGCTGAATAGAAGATCGTATACGTTTACGAGTGCGACGTTGTTAACACAAAAACCCATTTCGTATAACTTACAAATGATGAAGATAGAGTTAAAGACTCTAGAGACCCACGTGAAGATAGCGAATATACGATTAGAATCGACTTTAATCGATTAAGTTAAAGCTATGCAAGCTACATACTCAGAGCTAATGAATGTGAAGAAGAAGGTTCAAGAAGGCGTTATCTCAACCCTCGATTTTATTGGCCCATTTGAATTTCCTTGAAATCCTCGATCGAGTAGGGCTATAGACTATAGACTCGTTTTACCGCCAAGTATGTCGCGTGTTCATAACGTTTTTCACGTATCGATCTTACGTAAATATGTGGATGACCCGAACCACGTTATTAAATTAGAACTAGACGAGATAGCAGAAGATTTAACATATGAGGAAATACGTGTTAAAATCTTGGATAAGAATGATCGTATTCAACACTCAAAGGTTATACCTCAAGAGTTAGAATTTGAAATAAAGTCAAGATATCCTCACTTCTTCAGCATACCAGGTACGTACGTAAATTTTGAGGGCGAAATTTCATATGGAGGGGAGATTGTAAAACACCAAATTTTACGAATAAAGATTTAATTTTCTCAAAATATTTTTTTGAATATTATGGTGTGGATTTGAAATAATGTTATAATTGTGGGTAGTATTTATAAATTTTGCAAAGTATGCAAGTTGTTATATAATATTCGATTGGTCGGGGAATATTCTTTTTGTCAGGGAATATCCGTAAGATGACACAATCATTGGTGGACCCCACAACGGAATTATTGTCGGATTGAGAAAAGGACAAAAATATTTTTATGAAAATAACGGCGGAAGTTTTACCATTAACTGTTGAAACACCCGGTGTTAAAAGTGCTGATGTCTGGCGTGGTTGCATAGTAGCACACGATATTGATTATTGATGCTTACGTGAGAAGTCACTCGGTTTTGTTCAATTATTGCTACACGATAATTGTTGCATAGTATCTCACGTTATTTGATTCAATTATTATCGATATTTTATATATTATTAAATCAATAATTGAGATAACAAAGTTATTAATATTATTATTTGCAATATTAACGATGTCTAGAAGTTTACATGAGAGAGGTTTGGTCACCTAATTGCTGGCGCATGATAGGGAGAAAATCTTATTGGAAAGCCCCATCTTTCACAGGAGCGACCTAGTCGATTAATATTGTGAATTATAATAATGATGATAAATGTTGTTAAATATATTGAGGTGTCTTTTATGAAGTCACGGAAGTTTTATATATATATATATATATATATATATATAAATTTGTTTTTTTAGTATTATTAATGTAATAAAAGCAGAAAAGCTTTTTATATAAAGCGAATACTTTTATAAAGTTATTTGTTTTATTAGACAATAATTAGAATATATTATATTTTATTATGTATAGTGTTTTGCATAGTAAAATCTTTTTATATAAAATAGAATAATTTTATAAAGTTATTTGTTTTATTAGACAATAATTAGAATATAATATATTTTATTATGCATAGTATTTGCATAGTACCTCAAAGTGTTTGCATAGTAAAATCTTTTTATATAAAATAGAATACTTTTATAAAGTTAATTGTTTTATTAGATTTTAAATAAAATATATAAATATATAAATATATATATTTTATATTATATTTTATTGCATAGTATCCTTTCTATTTTCCTATAAATAAGATACTTAGTTAGAATTGAAATCACACGTAAATTAGGAGAATTCTCTTCTATAATCTTGAGCGTATTTCTTTAGAGTTTTAAGAAGCTTTGGCGTGTAGTGCAAGTTTTCTTCAAGTATATATCCATCACCCTTGGTCAAGTACTCTTCTTTATAAGGTAAGGGATATTATTTTTGTTATACTTTAAGGGGTATTATTTCTTTCGTATTCATGAAGAGAACTTACATTATTCCATTCTTTATTATTATGTTGGAATAACTTTGTCTATCTGCAATCTACTAGTAAACATGGTGAAATTCTTACATTATTCCATTCTTTATCATTATATTGGAATATCCGATATCGGTGCGTATTACGCGACACAGTTCCATTAATTATTATTATATTTGGAATTACCTGCATATGCGGTCTATCGCATGCATGGTGATTTCATTGTTATTCCATTCTTTATTATTACATTGGAATATCTTGTTGTCCTCGTAATAAATTATTATTTCTTTTCGTATTGGTGAAGAGAACTTACATTATTCCATTCTTTATTATTATGTCGGAATAACCTGTCTATGCGATGTACCGCATACATGGTGAAATTCTTCTGTTATTCCATTCTTTATCATTCTGATAGAATATCCTGTCGATGTGTATTACGCCTGACCTGGTTCCATTAATTATTATTACATTGGAATAACTCCGTCTGCATGCGATTCTATCGCATGCGTGGTGATTTTTGTTATTCCATTCTTTATTATTACATTGGAATATCACCTTCGGTCTTGAATTTTACCGACTGGTTCCATTCTTTATTATTTTGTCGGAATATCACATCATGCGTTTACGCATGACATGACTGTTATTCCATTATTTATTATTCTATTGGGAATAACCTATCTATCTGCGAAGTACCGCGTGCGTGGTGAATTATTCGATTATTCCATTCTTTATTATTCATTGGGAATAACACATACATGGAATACCGCATGCGTGGTGAATTCTTCAGTTATTCCATTCTTTATTATTCTATTGGAATAACCTGTCTATGTGGATTACCACATGCATGGTGAATGATCCTTTTGTATTCATTCCTTATTAAATTGTGGAAATGATTGTTTACGTGGATTATGATGAAAGTCATAATATAAGCATTGGACTATTGATTATGATGAAAGTCATAATAAAAGCATTGGACTGATGAAAATCATAGGTATATGTAGTATTAGTAACTTTTATGATGAGTTATGTTGGTTATTATGTGAAAACATGAAAGTTTCTTAGAAATCACAAAGAGTTGAAAATCAGATTTTTGGTGAAAATGGAACATGAAATTCAATTGACCATATCTCCTATTATATTTCGAATTTTTGAGTGTGGTCAAGTTCTAGAGTTAGATCTATGAGTTTTCTAACTTATCCAAGTGAAATCACTGGAAAAGGTGTTGTAGATTTTCGTGTGGACTGATTTTAGCAAAGGAGTCAAAAATTGCAAAGTACCAAAAAAGCTACTGCCCATAAATTTAAAAGGGAATTTTCGGCTACTTAATTTGCTCGAAAATTTTTGGCCTTTTGGGACGTGGAAATATATGGTATAAAGTACCTCCTGTCCAAAAATGAGCTCATTCCGACTTAAAATGAGCAAGTTATGACCATTTCAATATTTAGATTTTTTCGACGAAAAACGCTTTAATTGGAGTTCTATAACTCCGATGACCATGAAATTTAAACTGGAAGTTCACGTTAACATGTGTAATATCCTGCCAAGATTTGAGAATTTCTGGAGTTAAACTTGAGGTAGCTAATTTCTTAAGAAATTAATTAGAAATTGATTTTTGAAAAATACTTAAGAGAGTTGAAAAATTATAAAAAAATACTTGTTGTGTATGAAATATATGTATATATGTTTGGACAAATGATAGAAAAATAATAAGTTGATTTGGTAATTTTTCATGAAAATGGTTTAGTTTCAAACATATAAGTTAAATATGTTATGTGAAGTTGAAGAATTGGTAAATAGAATTTTAGGGCTTGAAAATCCTATATAAGGTATATGCAGATTTTTGATGAGTGATTTGATCATTGGTGATGAAATCTTATGAGTATGACATTTTTGAATGATTAAATGCATTATGTGGTAAAATATAAACAATTAAATTAAATTGTTTATAAGTTTAATAAGTGATTAAAATATTGTTATAATATTAACAATATTAGATTATGAGTTATTTAAGTGATGGATAATATTTGGATAAATTTAAAGTCTTTAATATTTATCTTTGTTTTCGTTTGATTAATGCTTATATTATTGTCATCATCCTCATGCTTATATTGTGATGAAAGTCATCTTTGGCTTACGTGCAGAGATGGACTTAGTATGATTATGACCACGGATTATTCGGTATAATTATGACAGCAATGTAACGAATGATGTGGTAAAAGTTCTCATTGGCCTGTAGTTCATTGGTGAACAGTTGTTGGTATGATTATGACCAGGGATTATTCGGTATAATCATGACCATTGATGATTACATGAATATCCTTGGTCGTGGTGCAGGGATGATGTGGTTTATTTATTGTGAGTCTCGTGATAAAGTTTATGAAAATCTTTTTAAATCATAGAAGATAACAGATTTTATGCTCTACTTGACTCTTCTAATGGATTTCTTGTTCCGCTGCAGTTAAACTTAATGTCTATTGTATTTTATCAGTTTAACATTGTTAAAGACTAATGATAATTTCTTCTGCATTATCTTAGTCATAATATTTCTTACTGGGCTAGTTGAGCTCACCCTTTCTTTTATTGTTCTCTTCAGGAAATGAGAATATAGTTGGGACTAGTCGGGGAATGGAGTGACGGTCCAGATGATAGCATTAGTAGTCCTTACTATGGCATGACATTCAATATATAATTGTATTGAGGACCTAAGATGTGTGTGTCGTATTTTATACATCACTTAATAATTGATTTTGGTGAACAACAATAGGGTGACGAGAACCCGACCCTGAAAGCGTCAAAAGTGCACCACAGTAAAATGAAGAGAACAGAAATCTTCTCGTGTCCCTTTGGAGACTTGAAATATTTGTTGCTGTACTTTATATGACATGTATTAATTTGAGTAGGAATATTGTCGTATTATATACGTTACAATATTTGTATTAAAACTCACAGTATATATGTCGTCGTATTTTGCACGACTGTTGTATAATTTGTTTGTATTTATATTCCGTACCTTGTATCTGACGACCCAAGATGGGTGATGTGTACCTATTTTGGGGGCGTCACATTTATGTAGCTAGAATGATGTATAGCATGCGTAACTATGTTGTTACAAAATTTTAAATGTTTAGTTTGGTGAATTTCTGTGGAATTGGGATTTTTTTGGCCTAGAACAAAGACTGTGTTCTAGTTTTTGCAAAACTGGTCTTAGTGCCGAAAAGTAATGTATTTGCCTTTTAACAAGCGCGCCAGATACAAAGGGTGTCATGGCACGGTTGCGCCAGTGGTCTAGCAGACCCATAATTAAACTGTTAACAACATAGCTTTGAGAATGCTAACCTAACTTATTTTAATGACCCTAAAACATGTTATAAGACATAACAATATGTTGTAATCACAACGTTAAAACTATAGATTATGAATTAGTAAGTTGTGAAAGTTCGTAATGTGATGTCATTTGAATTGGAATTGGGTTACAATCACCATGTCGTATACTATGATATAACTGAGAATTCAGTTTCGTGTTACGTGAATGAGTAAGATAATCAAGTTCTAAGTTAAGGATTATAGACTTGATTAAAATGAAAACTAAACTAATGAAACTGATGTTAATATAACTAAATAGTATTGTGATTCTAATGGTATATGTAGAGTAATTGGCGAACGTTTATTATATTTGTGTAGCTTACACCCGAGGCAAGTTTCCTAACTTTATTCTCTTTATAATGAATGCAAGTTCCTTATCCTAAACTTTTATTGAGCAAGTTTCATAGTTATGTTATCTTTTATGTCAAGCAAGCTTTCTATTCCTAGATTTTACATTAAAGTTGAGCAAGACTATTGATTTTATCTCGTGTATGATTGTACAAGCTCTTGTAATCTAGTTCGTTACATCGAGCGAGTTTCAATTTCCTAAGTCTTGTTATTGTTATTCAAAGTATATATTGTTCTAAAACATTGATTCAAATGAGATTGTTCTAACTCTTTCGAATGTGGTACTTTGCACGCACACTATGTCTATTCAATTGTACATTGCTGATATTCGATCTTTGACTTTGATAACCTTGTTCAATTCTATATTGTTGTATTTAACCTTCAAGTAGTAAGCAAACTCTTATTGATTGAATTAGTCTATAATGGAATAGTGTTCTAAAATTCTAGAACCACTGGTAAGTTAGTTCCGAGCTAAACTTTCTTTAGTGCGGGAATTCTAAATTCAAGCTGAGACGAACAACCCTAACATAGGGAATTTTGTACGTGTAACGTTTAGATGTTTGTACACAATATATGGTACAAAGGGCTGATCCCCCTAAGTACGTTAAGAAGGGTCTGTATAGTCTAAATGACTGTTAAGGTTGAGGTAATAATACCTAAATACCGGGGACATAGTTCGTGGTCTTAAGAACCTCAGATATTAAATTCAAACTTGTTTTCTATTTTTGATTCGTAGAACAAGTTTATTATTGTTCAACATTCGTTGTTCATTCTCATGTTGTTGTCATTACTACTCTTTATATCAGTGAGCAATTGTTTTCTCACTCTTGCAATTAACACTACAGCTAAAGTTGAAAGAGTTGATGAGACATCTACTAGCAAAGGAAAGGGCAAGATGTCCAAGTGTTGAAGATTTATGAGAATTTATTTAACTGAATTATGTTATAAGACTTGTTTTATTTTATGATGTATTCCGCAAACTTATGTAATAATTTAAGGTTAAATTACCTGGGATTGTTTTAGAGATGATGTAACCCTTTAATGGGAAAGATTATTGTTTAAGTTATTTGATGTATTTATCCTTTATTATGAGTAGTTAGATGTAATTATTTTTGATAGTGAGCACCAAATTCTGTGGGAATGAAGTACCCGGATTTGGGGGTGTCACAGCATGGGTATTTGTGGAGCCTGAGTTGATTTGTTTAGTTCCTTTAGGAGAATAGCCAACTCTGTTATTTGATTGCTTAATCCTTCGAACTCCTCGCGAGAGACATGAGTAGGATTAGGCTGAGCATTTGTTGCCAAGTCTGACTGTAGGCTTAGTGCCTCTTTGGACTTTGAACGTGTAACGGGACCAATCATTTCCCTACAAAAAGACTTATGTAGTTTAGTTTTGGGAAACGTGGAAATGTTACATGCTATGTAATGTGTCCGTTTTTTAGGTGTATTATCCTGCAAAATGGATGTCAGTTGTTTTGATGACATGATAGCATGGCAGGTCTTGATATGCATGTTCACATATTCCTTTATATTTTTCATTACATTGAGATTGACATGGAAATGAAATTACAAGTAATTGAAATGGGAAGGTATGAAGAGACTTCCCTCCATGTTTGGTTTATCAGAGGCTGACCTATCTTAGGCTACTCTCGCGGCTTATCGGCATGAAGGTACCCAGATCATCGCAATTTACTTGATGGGAAGTTAATCCGATTTTTTAACTGGAGTGAATCTGGGTGGTGCCTTTCCTGAGCCTCGTGGAATTAGTCTTTCGACGAGTCCAGTAATCAAACACCGACGGGATAGCCTCCTGGTGGAGGGACCACACAACATACATTCACATACATCGCGTCTCACCGTATGGAAATGATGACATGTGTGAAGCACTAATATCACAGGCAGATATGGTGCGAAGCACTAACTGCGGTAAATAAAGCATTAGTATGCATCCATTCAATATAAATGCAGTATTCACACATAAGCACATAAAAGTTTTTGAAAAGATTGAATAACAGCTTAAGCCCTCTTACTGGAGTCCCCAGCAGAGTTGCCACCTGTCGACATCGAGATTTTTATTTGTCCCTTTCTGTTCTTGTCTTTTGGTGTTCTCATTTTAGGTGAGATTTGTTTGAAAAAACAAGTTTAAAAAGGTTCGACATGTATATGTCGATGATTTGACTGTGAGAGTCGCCAGTTGGTTATTTTTAAATGGTTGCACCAACTCAACCGAGAAAAGGGTTGCACAAAGACCTAGTGATGTGACACTGTTTAACTGGTCTGCAAAACCAAAATTCGTTAGGGTCCGGGGGCTTGATTAAGCAGAGGGAAGGTGTTAGGCACCCCCCCCCCCCCCCACGTCCGTGATAACACGGTTACCGCTAATTTTCATTAAACTTTTATCTGTGAATGTGTGTGTGAATTAGGTCTATGTGCAATTGTTTGAAAGTAGTGTTATGCCTCATTTGCACCTATATACAAAGGGTTTGACATTTGTATAAAATTTCAATTTTAATAGGATATAGCAGTGATGTTTTATAAAACAGGTTTTTCAAACCCTTGTGCTTAATAGTCATTGAGGCCTTTGATACTTCTATTTTATTATGTGTTCGGATTGATTGCTTTTACTTTTGAGATGCGAGGCATCTTCGAAAAAATAAGATATATAGTAATGTCAAACTCCTTGTGGGCATGAGAGCCGTCTAAGGATATTTAGACACCGTAGATAATTTACAAGCTGGCTGCAGCTGAAAATGTCCGTCACGGGAACCGAATCTAGATTCAGAGACTGAATCTCTGATCACATGATTCCTATGCTCACATGAAAAAGCAATATGTGCAAAAACTAGAAAAAAAAAACTAGATTTGAGCAAATCTAAACAATTCCGGCTTCAAAGGTTCCAGTTTAGTCACCATGAACCAGTTAAAGTGATAAATAACTAAATTTAGGCAAATCTAGTCCGTAGGTTGAAAAGATTAAATATCTACATTATGAAAGTGAGTAAAGCATATATATATATATATATATTGGTTTTTTTAGTTCGATCATAAATTCAAAAGTCAAATCCCTTATTGGTTCACTCACTGGCGGTCTAGGTTTGGTTCTACTTACGACCTCCTTCCTGATCTCTTGAAAGTTCAACTCAGTCATTTTTGCAAACACATCTTTATTTAACAACGGATAAGTTTCTTAACGAAATTTAAACAGAAAGAAGAAACTTTAAGAAGATGATTGGTGAATCGGTAAAGTAATCTCTTTCTTTTATTTATAAACAGTTGAGGAAAGGATTATGTATAACCTAGAGAAACTGTAAATGGAAGAGAGAAGTATGAAGACCTTCTTCTTCATCTTACTAGAAGAAGAAAGCAATAAGCTTCTTCTTCGATCACTAGAGAGGAGGCAGACAGAGGACCTCAGGTGAGGTTTTCTTACAAAAGAAAAGCCTGAGTAACTCTAAACACTTCGAGTTACTTAAATAGAAAACTGTAAAGTAAATTAGTATTGAATCACGCAGGATTCACTATTACATTTACTAAAGTAAAAGTACAAAGTAAAAGTAATTTACTTAAAGTAAAAGTAAAAGTAAAAACATTTTACATTTACATTTACTAAGGTAAAAGTAAAAGCCTTTTACTTAAAGTAAAAGCTGATTGACTGGGGGACAGCAATAATGCTATTGTTGACTGCTTTCTGCTTTTGTCGAAAGCTGATGATGACTGGGGCCATCTTTGTTGACTGACTGGTCTGTCTCCTGTCGGTGCTGGAGGGTGCTATTGATCATCTTCTCAGATGGATCACCATCCCTATACTCTTCAGCCCAAAATTTTTATCCAGGATTTTCCCTTTCACCCCGAAAAAGTAGGTTTATAAAGAGAGGAGAATTTTTTTTCCACCGAATAATTGGTCAACATCTTCAAAATTTCATAAATTTTGTAAATTTTTTTGTTTACAAACAAATTAGACCGCGCCTAACACAAAGGATCACTCGATTGGCCTTGATCTATCAGTGAACTCGATCTAAACAGTCTACTTCGTTTTAACTGAGTAATCAAAAATTTGTTCTTTTGGCATTCCGCTTAACTCAAACCCTCTTACCTTATGTAAACACATACCTTTAGATCTAAGGATTCCCTTTGCCTAAACTGCTCCCACGCTGGAGACTTACAATGACATAACGGGACTTATGTCGATCTTAGGTGTTTTACAGTAAGCTAGGTGATTTAAGGATGGAGCAAAAGAAGCAAAGGTTTGAATAAACATTTAGAAGCTAGGCTAACTGTTTTGGACTAGGAACCACCAATAGAACCAAGAACCAACCGTGTGGCTTTGATACCATTTAGCAGCGGATAAGTTTCTTTACGAAATTTAAACAGAAAGAAGAAACTTTAAGAAGATGACCAGTGAATCGGTAAAGTAATCTCTTTCTTTTATTTATAAATAGTTGAGGAAAGTATTACGTATAACCTAGATAAACTGTAAATGAAAGAGAGAAGTATGAAGAACTTCTTCTTCATCTTACTAGAAGAATGAAGCAACAAGCTTCTTCTTCGGTCACTAGAGAGAAGGCAGAGAGAGGACCTCAGGTGAGGTTTTCTTACAAAAGAAAAGCCTGAGTAACTCTAAACACTTCGAGTTACTTAAATAGAAAACTGAAAAGTAAATTACTATTGAATCACGCAGGATTCACTATTACATTTACTAAAGTAAAAGTACAAAGTAAAAGTAATTTACTTAAAGTAAAAGTAAAAGTAAAAACATTTTACATTTACATTTACTAAGGTAAAAGTAAAAGCCTTTTACTTAAAGTAAAAGTTGATCGATCGGGGATGAATGATCTTTGTTGTTGATCGCTTTCGCTTTTTTTGAAAGTTGATGATATTTGGGGCCATCTTTATTGATCGACGGTTAAAAGTCTCTCTTATCGGTCTTGGAGGGTGCTGTTGATCATCTTCTTAGATGGATCACCATCCCTATACTCTTCAACCCCAAAATTTTTATCCAGGATTTTCCCTTTCACCCTGAAAAAGTAGGTTTATAAAGAGAGGAGAATTTTTTTTTCACCGAATAATTGGTCAACATCTTCAAAATTTAATAAATTTTGTAAAAATTTTTGTTTACAAACAAATCAGACTGCGTCTGACACAAAGGATCACTCGATTGGCCTTTGATCTATCAGTGAATTCGATCTAAAAAGTTTATTTCATTTTAACTGAGTAATCAAAAATTTGTTCTTTTGGCATTCCGCTTAAATCAAACCCTCTTACCTTATGTAAACACATACCTTTAGATCTAAGGATTCCCTTTCCCTAAAATGCTCCCACCTTGGAGACTTACAATGACATAACGGGACTTATGGCGATCTTAGGTGTTTTACAGTAAGTTAGGTGATTTAAGGATGGAGCAAAAGAAGCAAAGGTTTGAATAAACATTTAGAAGCTCGACTAACTGTTTTGGACCGGGAACCACCAACAGAACCAAGAACCAACCGTGTGGCTCTGATACCATTTAACAGCGGATAAGTTTCTTAACGAAATTTAAACAGAAAGAAGAAACTTTAAGAAGATGACCGATGAATCGGTAAAGTAATCTCTTTCTTTAATTTATAAACAGTTGAGGAAAGGATTACGTATAACCTAGATAAACTGTAAATGGAAGAGAGAAGTATGAAGAACTTCTTCTTCATCTTACTAGAAGAAGGAAGCAACAAGCTTCTTCTTTGGTCACTAGAGACAAGGCAGAGAGAGGACCTCGGGTGAGGTTTTCTTACAAAAGAAAAGCCTGAGTAACTCTAAGCACTTCGAGTTAATTAAATAGAAAACTGAAAAGTAAATTACTATTAAATCACACATGATTCACTATTATATTTACTAAAGTAAAAGTACAAAGTAAAAGTAATTTACTTAAAGTAAAAGTAAAAGTAAAAACATTTTACATTTACATTTACTAAGGTAAAAGTAAAAGCCTTTTACTTAAAGTAAAATTTGATTGACTGGGGGACAGCAATGATGCTGTTGTTGACTGCTTTCTGCTTTTGCCGAAAGCTGATGATGACTGGGGCCATCTTTATTGACTGACTGGTCCGTCTCCTGTCGGTGCTGGAGGGTGCTGTTGATAATCTTCTCAGATGGATCACCATCCCTATACTCTTCAGCCCCAACTGATATCGGAGTGTCTGGTTTAAGAACATTGGAAGTTTCTAATTTAAGAAAAGAGTTTAATGACAAAAAATTAGACCTTCAAGTTCATGATTCCTCTTCTAGTGATGAAGATCACGATGAACCAGAGTCATCAGAAACTAAAGATGCCCCCATCTGGTATCAGAGCTAAGTTGTTTTTGTTCTAGTTGTCAGTAAGATCTTAGTAATCGTTTATCTACAACCTTCTTCGAAATTTCTCTTTTACTTCTAAGTAAACTTGTAAGTCACTTTTAATTTTTCAGTTTTGTTTTGTAAATATTTTCGGTTATCAATAAAATTATTATGTTTTAGTAATTAAATTGTGTTGTTTATATGCGCCACTCAGTTCTTCTTTGTTCTCCTTCTGTTTATCTCCTTCCTCCCCCAACTGGTATCAAAGCTAAGTTGTTTTTGTTCTAGTTGTCAGTAAGATCTCAGTAATCATTTATCTACAACCTTCTTCAAAATTTCTCTTTTACTCCTGTTCCGAAGTCACCTAACTTACTGTAGTCCACCTTGTTCGTGTCTAACCTTTGTAAGTCTTTTGGGTGAGCAGTGTCTGGTTTAAGAACATAGGTATGAGTCTGCTTAAGGTAAGAAGGTATGCATGAAAGAACAATGAGTAAAATTTAATTTTGAATCTGGTAAAAGATGAATAGATTGTTTAGATCTAACTCCACAACTAGTAACCGTTCGACTTTGCCCCTGTCCCTGACATAGTTAACCAGGAAGAACACAGTTATGAAAACATTAGTCAAGCTTTACACAATTGGAATACCCAGAGTTTCCCCTAAATAAATTTATCAGTCAACCTTTTTAGATAATTTCAAAACAGATTATAATGTAAAAACAGTTGAAAAAGTTTATGCAATTAACAAAGAATACGAAAATTGTAGTCTTTTATCTCCTGATGTTACTAAAAAACATAGGAAGAAAGGTTATAATTTTATTCACATCGATTTTGTACAAGTTGCAGTTAAACCATTAAACATTAAAGGAGTTAATTCAAGTATCTACCTCTATCTCAGAGATGCCATATTCCTGAATTATTATCCTAGTATGATTGGTGCTATGGAATCAAGTCTGCATAATGGACCTATCCATTTCAATTCCTTTCCTGATTTCACATTAAGTCTAAGTGATCAACATTTATTAAAAGCCTTGACATTAAACATTAAAACTGATGGTGAAATTACTCATATGATTGAGAGTTCTCAACCCATAGCTTTGATTTACAGGATTTATTTTAAGACCATGAAAACGAATTTAAACGTTCATGCTCTTAATAAAAGTCCTAAAGATCAAACTGTTTTAATTCAAAGTTTAACTAGTGATGCTAATATTCAGATCCCGAGAACCATCCTCTAGAAAGATATTACACTACCTAGTCAATGGACTTTACCCAGTGAAATACCTCAATAACCTGTAGTTAACAACCTATTAAATATTGAAAATGTTAAACAATTTTCTGATGGAACGGTCAAAATAAGTTTTGAGCGTACTAGAAGACCAGTCATTATAGAAGATTTTACTAGTTCTTCAGCATCTTCTGTTCATACTAGAAGAGATACTGAAGTTCTAAGTAACCCTTCTATTAGGGATATAAAAATGAAAGGTATCCTTAATCAAGGTCAAGTTAGTCACCCCTGTTATACTTAGAATGACCCTGCAGAAGAAGAAGGTTCTTCTTCTCCTACCCCTTTTGAATTTTCAACTCAATCAGATTTTGAAATTCCTATTAACAACCAATTAAGAGTCATTAAAAAAGAATTTAAATTAGATTGGGATAATCTTGTTAAAGATTTTAATTCCAAATCTAATAAAGAAAAAAGACATTTATTTAGATCTAATCATTCAATAGAAAAAGAGCGAGATAAAATTGTTAATAGATGGAAACGATTTATTAACAGTGAAAAGATAAACATTACTTTTTACGATTAGTATGATCAATATCAGGGTAAATGTAATGTTATAACTAAAACACAATGGACTAAAGAAGATAAATCAAAAGTTTCTTTTAGTCACCCCCCTCTTGAAACTGTCCTCTTTCCAGTTAGAAATGCATCTATTATTGCCAGTCCTTTTAAGATTTCGGATGGTAATAAAGATGATAAAAAAATTATTGAACAATTAAATTTCAATAACCAGTATCTAGCAACTGTAGGTAAGCAGCTAGATAGGATTGAAGAAAAATTTGAAGAATCAATTTTTAAAAAACCCGATTCAAAAATTGAACAACCTTTATTAAAATTACCAGAAAATAGAAGTAAATTAGGTTTACCTAATAAAGATGGTGAGCTCACTCGAACAATTGATAAGTTATTTAAAAAATTAAAGATTGGGCCTGAATCGAGCGGTACTATAGCAATCATTGATCAAGTTAAAACTGACAATGAAAGCAATAGCCAGTCAGATTCTTCTGATACTATTTCAGTCCCAGACTTTAATGATCAACTAAACAAATTAACAGTTAAAAATGCTAGCATAACCAGGAATTGGTACTCTAGACCTACTCCTCCGGATCTACAGTTCCAAGAGAGAAATCTAGACAAACAATTCTCTGTCTCATCTAATAAAATTTATGAATGGAACATAGATGGTTTCAATGAACAAGAGATATTAAATAAGTTAAATCACATGTCTATGGTAGCTAATAGCTATATAACTAAATTCAACAATCTGACCCAATCAGACATTGTTGAGTTAATAGCTAGTGGATTTACAGGTATTCTTAGATCTTGGTGGAAAAAACATCTCACAGAAGATACTAGGCTATCTATAATCCATGCTGTCCAGTTGGATGATGACGGCAACCCCATCTTTGATGAAGATGTCAGAGTTGGACCGCCTGATGGAGTCAATACTTTAATATTTACCATAATTAAACATTTTGTTGGCACTCCTAGTAATATTACTGAAAGAATTCACGATCAGCTAAGTAATCTCACTTGTCCCACACTAAGTGATTTTAGGTGATATAAAGATATGTTTACTTCCCGTGTTATGATGCGTAATGATAGCAATAAACCATTCTGGAAAGAAAAATTCGTCAATGGTTTACCTTTATTATTCGCTCATAAAGTTCGTGAAGAATTAAGTAAAAATTTGGGATATATATATAAAAGCTGTAAACGCACCGGATATTATATTCAGGCTCAATTAAAATAAAGTTCGATTATATATATATATATATATATATATATATGGGCTATATTTATATACACAGCTGTGTATTACACAGTAGGACTATGGCGACAGATTTTTTGAGCTATAGCGACGGTAAACTGTCGCCATAGCTCAGAATAGCTATAACGACGGGTGAAACCGTCGCTATAGCCCAAAAAACCGTCGTCATAGCCTACTGTGTAATACAAAGCTGTGTACATACATTTTTCCCTATATATATATAAGTATTTATAAATATATAAAAGCAGTAAACGCACCGGATATTCTATCCAGGCTAATTCGAGTTCGAGCTCGTCAATATATATATATATATATATATATATATATATATATATAAGCAATAAAAAGCCAAGGATCAACGATCCGGGAATACCCACACAAAGCGACTCTCAACGTTAGTAGATATAAATATATAGAAGTAATAAAAAGCTTAAAAATCTGAAATAACTTATAGTGGGCTGCCAAGAAGAATTCAGATAGCTTTAAATGCATGTAAACTCGATTTCCACCGGTTAAATTTTAGTATGTAGCAAAACACGAGCTTATAAGTGGTTAGAAAGAAGAATCACTCAGTTTAGAGCACTCTAGAAGTGTTTACATACTGAAATGGATAGAGTTTTCTCACCTTTTCTCCTCTTTTTTTCAAATGATCTTCCAAGAGCTCATATTTAAAGACCCAATGGTCGTGGGTCTATCTGTGGCAGCTGCGGGTCTACCTACGGCTTCCCGAGGTGCCCCAGACCATACGGGTCCTGTCGTCTCGAAGTACGTGCACTTTGGCTACGCATTATTCGCTCAAACCTTCATAACTTTCAATTCGGGCATCCAATAAAGGCGTGTTGTACCTTTTTGGAATGTTGTTGTCGAGAGCTACACAATGTCATGGGATTAGAGGTTGTACGAAGCCGGGAAGATTGGTCCATGACCAGATCTTCAAGTCTTCAAATTCTATCTGGTGTACTGTCTTGTGTAGTAGTCACTCGGGATTTGAGTTATAGTTCTTGTGGGACACCTTGTATGCAGTGTTGATTGATTTATGTTGAGATGACCTGAATGTAGTATCGAGGTCGTAAAATGATGATTTTGCCCCTCACCGGGGTTATCTCTGGCTTTGGCGCAGATGTAGTAGTCGTTGCTCAGGGTTATCTCAGAGATTGGGCTATTGTGGTTGCTGAATGTCCTCAGGGTTATCTCTGAGGTGTGTTTGACCTCCCGGGGTTATCTCCAGGGTTGAACTGAGTGCCTCTGAGTTGTCTCCAAGGTTGGAACTAATTTTTCTGGGGTTATCTCCGGAACTTGGACTGTGTCCCTCGAGGTTATCTCTGAGGTTGGAACTGGATCTCTCGGGGTTGTCTCTGAGTTTGGAACTGAGTTTACTTCTAGGGTTTTATATGGAAGACGATTCTGCCCTCCTGCAGGGTTAGCAACAGGAATGCAAAATTTCGAGTTTCTAATTTATATATATATATATATAAGCAGTAAATGCTCCATATATTCTATCTAGGCTCGATTGATCAATTTTGAGGATATATATATATATATATATATATATATATATAAAAGCCGTAAAAGCCACATATATTCTATCCAGGCTTGATTGATCGATTTAGAGGATATATATATATATATATATATATATATATATATATATATATAAAGCGATAAACGTTTGGATATTCTATCTAGGCTCGATTGATCGAGTTTGAGTCGATATATATATATATATATATATATATATATATATATATATATATATATATATATATATATATAAAAGAAATAAAAAGCCACAGATTAACGATTCTAAAGTAACTACTCATTGAGATTCTCGATATCAGCGTGTATATATATATATATATATATATATATATATATATATCTTACAGTGAGCTGCCAAGAAGACTTCTGATAGCTTTTAGGGCATGAAAACTCGGTTTCCACCAGTTAAAATTCAGTATGTTGTAGAACACGAGCTTAAAAGTGTTTAAAAAGAAGAATCACTCAATTTGGAGCACTCTAGAAGAGGTTAAGGGCTGAAATGGATAGAGTTTTCTCTCTTTTCTTCTTTTTTCTTATTCAAATGGCAGATGGAAGGGTCTATTTATAGACCAAAAGAGCCGCAGGTAAACACGTGGCAGCCGCGGGTTTACCTGCGATAGTCCCGGGCTTTGCGAGTCCCGTCGTCTCGAAGTACATGCACTCGGGCTACGCGTTATCCGCTCAAACCTTCATAACATTCAATCCGGGCATTCGATGGAGGCGTGTTACACCTTTCCGGAAAGCCATTGTAGAGAGTTACATAATGATATGGGATTAGAGATTGTCTGAAGCCAGGAAGATGGTTCCATGACCAGATCTCCAAGTCTTCGTTGTATATCCGTTGAGCTGTCTTGTGCAGTTGTCACTTGGGATTTGAGCTATGGTTATTGTGGGACATCTTTGGATGCAGTTTATGTTAAACTATGTTGAGATGACATTGATGTGATGTTAAGGTGGCAAAATAACCATTTTCCCCCTCCCAGGGTTATATTCATCTTTGGCGCAGTTGTAGTAGTCTTTTCTCAAGGTTATCTCCGAGATTGGCCTGATGTTGACTCTAACTATCCACAAGGTTATCTCTTAGTTTGGCTTGACCTCCCGGGGTTGACTCCAGGGATGGAACTGGATCTCCCAGGGTTATCTCCGGGGTTGGAACTGAATCTTCCGGGGTTATCTCTGGAGTATCTCTGGGGTTAAACTGAATCTCTCAAGTTTATCTTCGTGATTGGAAACTAGATCTCCTAGGGTTATCTCTAGTGTTGGAACTGGATCTCCCAAGATTATCTTTGGGGTTGGAACTGAATCTCTCGGGGTTATCTCCGAGATTGGAAATTGGATCTATCAGAGTTATCTTCGGGGTTGGAACTAAATATCCCAAGGTTATTTCCGAGATTGGAAATCGAATCTCCCGAGTTTATCTCCGGGGTTAGAACTGAATCTCCCGGGGTTATCTTCGGGGTTGGAACTGGATCTCCCGGGGTTATCTCCGGAGTTGGAACTGATTTAACTTCTAGGGTTATCTCTGGAAGATGATTCTGACATCCTGCAGAGTTAGTAACAGGAATGCAAAATTTTGAGTGTCTACAGTGCTTTGACGTTTTCCTTCTGATCTACCACTCTTACGTTATCAACTACATGGCTTCTTTATATTTGGACCTTTAACTGCCATGTCCTCCACTTTCTTGGCTCTACGGCTTTGGCTCATCTGCTCTTGAGTTTTTTAGTTCTTTAGTCTTTGGCTCTACGGCTCTAACCTTTTCATATAATCATGAGCTTCCTGCAACCTGATGAGGTGCTACGAAGATTAACTTTAATCTTCTTTTCTTTTGGGCTTGACAGCTTTGAACATTTCTCTACTAGTAGAGTTGACCTTACTCTATGCTTTCTATTGTTCAGGCCGATGTTCATCTCTGATAATGATCCTTCTTTTGTATTGATGTTCAGTGATCATCATCATCTTCTTCTTTTGAATGATGTTGTCTTTTATTCTTCTTTAAAATCTTTTTGTTGAGAAGTATTCGTTGGGACATTTAATGCATAGATTCTATGATATCTCTGATGTTGACTTTTTGAGGCTATATGTCAGCGTACTTTCTGACTTAGGACTTGTCACATCAGTCAGTATCTTCTCTAGCTTTTCTGATAGCTTTATTTTGGCCAACTGGCTGGTAGATATATATATATATATTTGCTTTCTTGCAAAATATTTTTTCTGATACCTTAAGATCATCTTTTTGCAACATTCTATTTGTCAGTCTTATTGTCAGACTTGACATAGACTCTATGATCTGTTGTTTATAAGAATTGTAGTATTGAGCCTTACGATTTCTTTGAGCTTTCTGTTCTTGTATTCTCTTAACTGCTTATAGTAGAATGATGGAAAATGTAGACTTGTGTTATGTGTCATTATTTCTACTATGACTTCATCTTCTTTTTTGCTTCCTGATTGCTTCATGATGCTTGAATCTGCTTAGCAGACTCTTCATCGTTCTCTTGATTCTTTTAGTTGTCTTGCGAAGTTGATAACCTCTTTCTAAGTGAGTTGTTCTCCTTTGTTTTCAAGTACTTGCTGCTTCTATACGAAGTCTTGATTGCTCTACGATCTGTTCTTAGTTCTATGATTAGGTAGAATATCCTTACAGTGACTTTTAGATTTCTTCTATAGATCTCTTCTTGTGAGAGATATATAGTTAGATATTATCAGAGTATATTCTCTTGCCATATACTTCTTCTTGAGTAATATTCACTTTATATCCATGGCACACACACTAAGCTTGGTGATCTCATCTAGTTCGTGTAATCAACACTTTTTGCTATACTTTTTCGAGGCTGACTTTACGATCTTGATCTCACTAAACGATCTTGAAGTTATCTTTTGATATTACTTTTATTCAGTGTCTCCTTGGAGTATTCTAAAAACACTCTTTTACTGAGCAATCTTTACTTTGTGGTTCATTGATTCATTTAGCAAGTTGATCGACTTTGTCAGATGATGTTTAACAGCTTCTTTGTCTCCTTTTGTAGCTCTTTGTTAGCCTTACAACTTTGAGATCATTTGTTCACTTCACAAACTGATTTTTTGTCTATGAGATAGAATGAACCCTGCGATCTTGTGATGTTGTATGAACATTGTTGACTCTGAGAAGTATCTCCATAATGTGAACTGACAGAATAACTTTACTATCATGATTTCTTATCATCTATACATCATATCAAATCCCATAAGCTCAACCTAACATTATTCCTATCCATTTTGCAAAAAATATATTATGATATTTTCAAGTTTAAAATTGATATGAATTCATTTTTTAACAAAACCTTGGAATAAGAATAAGGAATAATTTTCATTAATAAGTGAATCAAATTACAAAAATAGTAGAGTCGAGGTAATACCTCCTCCTGTCCCAAATTGAAACTCAAAACTCGAGAACAAATATATTTCTAAAAAATAGACAAAAATACACAGACTTTTGTAGTTCTTTAACATGAGCAACGAAAATGAGGTCATTGTGATAACCCCGCATCAAAATCTGAATAGATCTGTCTTCATCGATTAATGTAAATTAAACCTCCTCCATGGAGAGATCATGAAAAAGCTCCGTAGAATGAGAGAATCTCATACTAGAAGAAGACATACTACATAGATTTTTAAAAAAAATCCAAACTAAGAGAAATAAAACTACATAACAGGAGAAAATAAGAACAAATAAACAAAAGAGCATAAGAAAAAAATTGAAAGTTCAAACACACTTGAAAATTTTGTTCGTCTAATAATAACTTATTTAACTCACAAACATATCGTTTGAGCCTCAAACACAACGCACCAAAATTGGTGCGATGCATTTGGAGGTCAAAACGATACTGCAGGTAAACGTTTGTAACTGAACAAATCCTAAATACAAGATTTATTTGTATTGAAAAATCAAACGATTGAATCTTTTTTAAATTCTAAAATACTTCACATTAATTTTAAAGGTTAAACTTTATCTTATATTTAGTAACGGAGAGTATTACATGAAAGAAATTATGTTTTGCAATTTTGACTTCTCTTGTCAAAATAATTGTGTAAGGCTTGATAAATTTTATCAATGGAGAAAAAGGAATAGGGAGATATTAAATTTTCACAAATATTGTTAACGCTAAAATATGTCCATCCGCAAAATTACCAAACAACGAACGAAAAACTTGCATAGTGAGCAAATTATCACATCCAAAAAAGCTTAACGGTCGGGGCCGTCGGGGGATAGCTCTAGTGTGAGAATAAGTACAGGCCAAAAACGTCAACAATTGAGGAATATAATTGTTCTAGGCTTAAAGGTAGATAATATGCGAGGATAATATCTGTGCAATAGGGTTATAGCCTTGTATTTATAGTTGATCACACCACCATTATTGCCCTATCCCCGAATCAGAATAGAATTCCTTATTATAGTAACTATCATACTAGGATAGAAGTTAAACTTCTTAAAGAAAGGAAGTCGAATCTAATCCTGACTCTTTCCTTAAGAATTAGAAGTCAAATAGAATCAGAACTGCAGATTCCTTAAAATCAAGTCTCCTAACTAAAATATACCATCACGTGGGAAAAATCCTCCACATAGGATATGTCATGTCGAATAAATCGGGCCCACAAAATCATGCCCCAACATTGCCTCTGCTATCTTATTATAAGGAACTTAAAATAAGAGAGTAAATCAATTAGTTATGGAGGACGTTAGCCAAAGGTCGTTTAGTCCTAGAAAACGTCAGCCTAAAGGATGTGTAGTCCTAGAGGATGTCTATCCATTCGGGAGAATGTTCCTCTGTCCCGAAGAATGTTTATAATGTATTTCCTTCTAGAAGAATGTTTATCCTTTCAGGAGAAAGTTTGTCCTTCCCGAAGAAGGTTTATCCTTTCGGAAGAATGCTTGTCCTTTCCGAAGAACGTTTATCCTTTCGGGAGAATGTTAGACCTTGGTTGGATGGTCACTCCCTATGTCTTTCCCGACCACAAGTCAAATGTGGATAACCATCCTTATATCTCCGTAATATTACTCCCGACCCCTAAAGGAGACTTTATATAAAAGTTTTGGAGAACCGTTCGACCTTACATCGTCGAAGGTGGATGACTAACTTTATAACCGCTGAAGATAAATAATTGACCTTATAACCGCCAAAGGTGGATGACCGACCTTATAACTGTCGAAGGTAGTTGACCGACCTTACAACTGCAAAAAGTGGATGACCGACCTTATAACCCCCGAAGATAGATGACCGACCTTATAACCACCAAAAGAGGATGATCGACTTTATAACCACCGAAGATAGATGAATGACCTTATAATCGCCAAAGGTGGATGACTGACTTTATAACCGCCGAAGATAGATAACCAACCTTATAACCACCGAATGTGGAGAACCGACCTTATAAACGCTGAAGATAGATGGCCGACCTTATAATAGACAAAGGTGGATGACCGTCCTTATAACCAAAATTACTAAAATGGCACTGCCAAAAAAGAAGATAATGGATTCGCGTGAGCGGAAGCCGAAGTCTGAATTGAAGTGAATGACAACACTATTAGAGTTTGTTATTCGAATTAGGTTGTTGTTACCTGAAGTGGGTTGTTGTTACCAGAAATGGGTTGTTGTTATCTGATGTGTCATAGATGAACATCTTAGACCGTCAAAGCTCATATCAGGCTTATATATCCTTCCCCCTCAACCAATTCAACCCAAATATAATATAGTGCCAAACATATACCAATATTATATTTTGCCCATAAATATTTCCTTTTTCACCAACTTTGTTATCGTGCCGAAGAAAGAGATGATCCATAAAGACATTTGACCGCAGAGACACGACTAATAATAACAATCTTTTTGAAGATTTTAAGTTTAGATCTACCATAGCCAAACACCATAAAAACTGTCAATGAAAGTGCTGAACGTGTTGTTGCTAGCATGTGGTGATGGGGCATAGGTGCGCGTGGAGGAAAAATGATAGGTGATGGGGCCCGCGAGAGGGCGCCAAACAAATCGGGTCATGAAATCATGCCCCAACAGTTAGGGGCGGATCTACGGCGGGGCAGGGGGGCCACCTGCCCCCACTGAATTTTCAAACTTTTCAAACTAAGAAGTGTAGGTATCGAATTTTACAAGGTTGGTTCTGTTTTCCTAATTGTCCAGATCTTTAATGTTATTGTTGTTACTTGTTAGATTTAATTTTGAATTTTTGTGTATCTGTTTCCCAATCTAATTGGATTTCCGGCGAGTTACCTCTTCTCCGGTGAACTGCTGGTTTGTTCTAGTATGGGGCAGTGTGCATTAACATTGGATGAAGTAATGGGCCCACGTGATTTCAAATTTCAAATTGTAGTTGGTGATCACTTGTTATCTATCGGGTCTAGTTGGTGGTCTATCGTGAGCTAGGTGGATATCTTATAGACTGATGACCACATGGGATAGTTTTTTTTCCAACTGGTGGGCTTATGTGACTCATTAGCTAAACTTAGTGCTTCCATTGACTGAGCTTGGATTGTAAGGAAAAATGTTTTTTAGGCTATGCTATTGGTTTTCTTGTCTATTCTAGGTGTTTTAGCCTCTCGAGAAGAGGATTATGTGCATTTCCTAAACTTAATCTCGAGTTTGTGAGGTTAATTTATTACGTTAGGTTTAAGGTTTTCTAGGTTTAACTAGGTGTTATAGTCCATACGGGAGATGAAACTATGTTTTGAACTTCATTGTACTATCTGATTTTTGCAAATTAATATACAAACCAAATTTATCAAAAAAAAATAAAACCTCAAAAAATTTATTGTAAACAATATTTGAGGATTCTTTAGTATTTTAAATTATTTTATTAAAATTTTATTCTTAAGGGATTTTTTTTCGAATGTGACCCACTGAACTATTAGGTTGGATCGGCCTCTTCAAATAGTGTCATTTTCGATCTAAGTTAGTGGTTAGACTGATGAACTAATTACATGTCATAGTTTGATTAACTAAGTCAATGAGGAGTTGCATACTACAAACAATAAATAGAGCATCAAAAAAGCAAAATTATTCGATTAAGTCAAACACGATTGAATCAAAAGGGTAAGTTATTTCAAAATTTGAAACTAAAAGCAATTTTGTAATTCTATGAAATTGATATTTAGGAGGGTGTATTCAATTAAAACTTTTAAAGACTTTTTTAAGTGATAGACTTTTGTAGAGTTTGTGGATTTTTATGACTTTTATAGACTTTTAAAATGACTTTTTAAAGACTCCATGAAATAATTGACAGACTTGTATAGAATTTTTATCAAGACTTTGATAGACTTTTAAATACTTCTAATATATATATATATATATATATATATATATATTATAATATATTTGTTAATTAGCCCATGTGTACAACCTCTCCCTCTTTTTTCATAAACTAGAGGAAATCTCATTATTTCATTGAATTATTGTGGCATGAGATTTTATATATGTTGAAAGTCTTCATATTATTCTACTCATTTCATGATAAATTTAGATACTCGAATACCAATAAAACTTTAGAAGTTACAGACGTAACAACACCAAAACTACTACCCTTGTTACCGGTCATAGTTATTATTATACTCGACATCTCTCCACATGTCAGAAGCTATACCAATCCTTCATTCATTAACATTCTCTCATTGTTGCTCTTGAGTTTCAAAAACTTGTTCCAAATTATCTTCTTGATTGACTGGTAACGATGAAGATGGCGAAGACTCATTATCTAGTTCAATAGGAAATTCATCTGAACGACACTCCTTACGAAAAAAATTGTGGAGCCCTACACAAGCTAGTACAAGCTCTTCTTAAGTTTTATAAGGAAATGGAGGTGCAGACTTGAAAATTATGAATCTCGATTTAAGTATACCAAATTTCCTCCTAATTATGTTCCTTAAGGAAGCATGACGAAGATTGAACAACTCAACTGCATTTTCGAGGTCACAATCCTGGCCAGCAAAATCTTGAAGATGATATCGAACAACTCGAAAAGGACCTAAAAATTGGCATCGATTTAGGAATCCACAATCCACCAAGAAAAATTTACCTAATTATATGCCATTTAAAAAATTACTATGGAATGTAGGATCTAATATCAAAAAATAAAATGAAAAACAAGATAAATACATACCTTGTGGAACTTTAAGGTCATTCCTCCTTGTTAAAGCGTCGCTTAGCACTTTTGAATCATGAGCTGAACTTAAGACCCCAAATTTTATGAATAAAGATGAATTTTTTATAAATATCATTTTTAAATATTATGGAGTGAATTTGATATAATGTTATAGTTGTGGGTAATATTTATAAATTTTGTAAAAAAGTACGCAAGTTGTTATATAATATTCGATTGGTGGGGAATATTCATTTTAACGAGGAATATTCGTGATATAGCAAGACAATCATTGGTGGACCCCATAACGGAATTATTGTCGGATTGAGAAAACGACAAAAATATCTTTTTATGAAAATAACGGCGGAAGTTTTACCGTTAACTGTTAAAACTACCGGTGTTAAAAGTATAGTAATACGCGTGGTTGCATCGTAGTACACGGTATTGATTATTGATGCTTACGTGAGAAGTCACTCAGTTTTGTTCAATTATTGCTATAGTAATTATTGCATAGTATCTCACGTTATTTGATTCTATTATTGTCGATATTTTATATATTATTAAATCAATAATTGAGATGACAGAGTTATTAATATTATTATTTGCAATATCTAGAAATTATGTCAAGGAGAGGTTTGGTCACCTAATTGCGCGCCAATAGGGAGAAATCCTTATTATAAAGCTCCCTCTTTCCTGGGAACGACCTGGTTGTTAAATATTGCGAATTATAATAATGATGATAAATGTTGTTAAAAATATTGAGGGGATTTTTATGAAGTATTTAATGTAAATTTTGCTTATTTTATGGACCCCCACTTACCCAATTTTCAAAATAATCGGTAGAAAATTAGTTAATATTATAAAGGTGGGACCACATGTGGGGCCCACGTATGTTGAAAGAAAGAAAAAATTGGAAATAGGGGGGGAAGATGGAGTTTACGTATACAAAGGGTAATGTTATATATATATTTTTTATTAGTATTATATAAATATATATATATATACAATTTTTGAAAAATTGTCAGAAGGAGTTATAAAATGATTCACGGGTGGAGTGCCTGATGATGCAGGCACGATTTATATATATATATATATAATAAATTTTGTTTTATTATATAATTATAAATAGAATATAATATATTTTATTTAAAGTTTTTGTTTTATTAGAATATTTTATTGCATAGTGCTGAATAGTAAATCAAATTTTTCAAAAATCAGTCCGTGAATTCGTTCGTCGAATATTTACTGTGCACACGTGATTTTGTAAATTCAAATAGTTTCCTTTCTATTCTCCTATAAATAGGATGCTTTGTTAGAATTAAAAATCACACCAGAATCAGAGAATTCTTCTTCTATAATATTGAGCGTATTTCTTTCGAGTTTTAGAAAGCTTTGAGCATAGAAAATAGTGAAAGTTTTCTTCAAGAATATCCCCGCTATACTAGTTGGAATACTCTTCTTTTCAAGGTAAGGGATGTTATTTTTGTTCAATATTCGCTTGAAATAATATTTTCTTCCATACTCTGTAGTATGTAAGTAATATTATTTCGTTTTAGATTTCGAATTCTATACTCATTTGGTTAAAGTTTTGGCTTCTATACTCCATGAAATTAGTAGAATATCCTTGATATTTATGTTTCATCCAGTATCTTTTCATGGAAATATTATCCTGAGCATTCTTGATAAATTATAACTTTTTCATGCTGGAGTACTATTCATGGGTTACTATTCATGAAGTACTATTCACGGGGTACTATTCACTTGAGTACTATTCACCCGGGGTACTATTCATGATAAAAATTGATTCGTTTTCGGTCCAAATTATTTTTGGTACAATATTATTCTTGAATTTTACTCCACAAAGCAGTATCATGTTGACAATTTGAACATTGTTGATTTCTGGATAAATTAAATTATAAATCTTTAAAAATTTATCCTTGAACTTGTTTTATTGAATTCTTATATCATTGTCATCATCCTCATGTTTTTATTTTGTTTGGAAGTTCATCTACGATTGTAGTGCATAGATGGACTTGATATGATTATGACCAAGGATTATTCGGTATAATCATGACCGTAATGTTACAAATGATGTGGTAAAAGTTCTCATTGGCCCGTAGTGCATTGATGGACAGTTGTTGGCATGATCATAATCATTGATGAAAACACGAATATCCTTGGCCCGTAATGCATGGATAATTTGTGGTGATACTAATGAATATCCTTGGCCGTAGTGCAGGGATGATGTGGATTATTTATTAAGCTGAGTCTCAGGAATAAAGTTGACGAAAAACCTTTTTAAATCATAGAAGATAGTAGATTTTATGCTCTACTTGACTGTTCTAATGGATTGCTTGTTCCGCTACAGTTAAATTTGATGTTTGTTATATTTTATCAGTTTAACACTGTTGAAGGCTAACGATAATTTATTCTACATTATCTAAGTCATAATATTTCTTACTGGGCTAGTTGAGCTCACCCTTTTGCTTTCATTGTTCTCTTAAGGAAATGAGAACGTAGCCGGAACTAGTCGGGGAACGGAGTGACGGTCCAGATGATAGCATTAGTAGTCCTCACTATTCTATAAAATAGTGTGATAATAAATGTTTTGAGGACTCCATTTGAGTTGAATACTGTCTAGAAGAAAATATTCGTATTAAAACTCTTCGTTTATGTTTTGTCGTATTTTACACGACAGTTGTATTATTACGTTGTATTTGAATTTTGTACCATGTATTTGGCGACTCAAGATGGGTGCTGTATACCTATTTTGGGGGCGTCACAGTTGGTATCAAAGCTTAGGGATATGATCCCTGGCTGAAATGTGAGACAAGAATTAGGAGGGGAGAGACGGGGAATTCCTTCGCTAGTATGACCTACCTAAGTTTATTTGGTATTTAATTGGTCGGTCAGAATATATGGATAATATGTGACATGCCAATTAACCCTTGTTCTGTGGCAGTATTTAAAAATGACATCCGAGAATGTTGAGAATAGCAATGGAGCACAGGAGACCGTTGAGTCTCCATAGATTAATAATTAGGATAATGTGCATCAGGAAGGCGACAATCCTCGTGCAAACAATAACACTGACCAAATGATGAACGATGGAATGTTCAGAGGCTTTATGCAATTCATGAAACATCAGTGAGAGCGGCTCTGTCCAAAAATGCGGGTGGAAACACTGGAAACTCTCGGACGGTCACCGCTAAACAGTTCAAGGAGCTGGGACTACCGGAGTTTTTTGGAGAGCTAAAACCACTTAAGGCGGAGACCTGGATAAACTAGATCTGCAAGATATTTGATGTCTTGGGATGCTCCAAGGAGCAAAAGGTTCTCTTTGCCACCTTCATATTGCGAGCAGAGGCAGATTACTGGTGCGAATTTGTAAAACATACTCAACCTGCCGCACTGAAGATGTCTTGGATAAGTTCCAAGAACTGTTCAACGACAAGTACTTTCCAAAAAGTATTCGTCACATGAAAGAGGTAGAGTTCATTAAACTGGAGCAAAACAACATGACCATGTCACAGTACGAAGCCAAGTTTGCCGAGTTGTCCCGGTTTGCGTCCCACTTAGTTGATAATAAGGAGAGAATGACGCGGATGTTTCTTAGAGGTTTGAAACCTGAGATACGTCAATACCTTATCTCTCACAAACTTTGCTTGTATTTAGATGTTGTTAATAGGGCTCATTTATTGGAGCGCGATAATGAGTCAACTCAACCAAGAGAGAGCAGCCGAGAAAATGATAATACCAGTGGTAGCAGTCATCGAAGTGGTGACAACAAACATGGAGGGAATCAACATGCCGGAAATGGTAACCACTTCGGTGGTAATCATGGCCAAGACAACAAGAATGAACATTTCAAGAAGAAGAGATTCAACAATGATGGAAAGACGCCAGCATCAACACCCGTTGTTAAGGAAGGAGAACGACCACCTATCATATGCTTCAAATGCGGAGGGGAGAGATATCAGTCCAAACTATGCACAGCAGTCCAAAACGTGTTACAATTATGGAAGAGAAGGTCACCTAGCTCGATTTTATCATTCATGAAAGCCAAGTCCAGCTGGGATGGAGGCACCAAAGGCCGTTCCAGAAAATTCAAAACTAGTAGTTCAAGGGAAAGCGTTTGTCGTAACCTCCCAGAAAGCAAGGAACCCGAACGAGGTCATTACGGGTAAGCTTATCATAAACTCTAGCGAAGTTTATACCTTATTTGATACCGGTTCTACCCATTCTTTTATTTCTCCTACTTGCGCTCAACGTTTATATTTGACTCTGGAGAAATTAAACTTGGACTTATCTATTGAAACTCCGTTGGGAGAAACCTTCATTACATCCACTGTTTATAAGTCTTGTTTGGTTCAAATCGGTACCCTCACATTACCTGTCAATCTTATTTCATTGAAAATACTTGCATTTGACGTAATTCTAGGGATTGATTGGTTAACTACTCATCATGCAAAAATTGATTTTCATATTCCTAACCAACCTATTATGCGAATTCAAGCAACCAAACCATTAAAATCAATCACTGTCATCTCAAGCCATAAAGTTATTCGTTTATTGAAAAACGGATGTCAAGCTTTCTTAGCTCATGTCACGGATTTAAACAAAAATACGTCAGTTTTGAATGATATTTCTATTGTTAATAAATTTCCTAACGTATTCCCTGAAGAAATTCCTTGTGTCGCCCCCAAAATAGCTATACATCACCCATCTTGAGTCGCCAAATACATGGTACAAAATTCAAATACAACTTAATAATACAATTGTCGTGTAAAATACGACAAAACATAAACTGAGATTTTTAATAAGAATATTGTTATCTAGACAATATCCACACTCAATGGAGTCCTCATTACATTTATTGTCACACTATTTAACAGAATAGTGAGGACTACTAATGCTATCATCTGGACTGTCACTCCGTTCTCTGACTCGTCCCAGCTATATTCTCATTTTCTAAAGAGAACAGTGAAAGAAAGGGTGAGCTCAACTAGCCCAGTAAGAAATATTATGACTAGGATAATGCAGAATAAATTATCCTTAGCCTTCAACAGTATAACAACTGATAGAATATAATAGACAACAAGTTTTAGATCAACAACTGCAGCAGAATAAGAAATCCATTAGCAGAGTCAAGTAAAGCATAAAATCTACTATCTTCTATGATTTAAAAAGTTTTTCATCAACTTTATCGCTGAGACTCAGCTTAATAAATAAAATTGAATCATCCCTGCATCACGGCCAAGGATATTCATGTAATCATCAATGGTCATGATTATACCGAATAATCCCTGGTCATAATCATACCAACACTTGTCCATCAATGAACTACAGGCCAATGAGGACTTTCACCACATCATTCGTCACATTACGGTCATGATTATACCGAAAAATCCCTGGTCATAATCATACCAAGTCCATCTATGCACGTAAGTCAAAGATGACTTTCATCACAATATAAGCATGAGGATGATGACAATTACATAATAATGCAATAAAACAAGTTCAAGGATAAATTTTAAAGATTTAAAATTTAATTTATCCAGAAATGAATAATGTCCAAATTGTCAACATGATACTGCTTTGTAGAGTAAAATTCAAGAATAATATTCATGTGCCAAAAATAATTTGGACAGAGAAGAAATATATTTTTCGGGTGAATAGTACCTCGTGAATAGTACTTCGGGAATAGTACCCCTACACGAAAAGTGTCCCGAATACCCGAGTGAATGATACTAGAGTGAATAGTAATTGGGTGAATAGTAACCCGTGAATAGTACTCCAACACGAAAAGTGCCCCAAAGACCTGATTGAATAATACTAAAGTGAATAGTTGTTGGTGAATAGTAACTCGTAAAAGAAAAATACCTAAGAAAATGATATTCCATGACGAGTATAAAAGAAATGATATCCCAGATTAGTATAATAGAATATACGAAAGTGAAAATGGATTTTCACCCGCCATACGGTAATCCACGTAGATAGATCATTTCCATAATTTAATAAAGAATGAATATGAAGGATCATTCACCATGCATGAGGTAATCCACATAGACATGTTATTCCAACAGAATAATAAAGAATGGAATAACAGAAGAATTCACCATGCATGTGGTAGTCCGCGTAGACAGGTTATTCCAACAGAATAATAAAGAACGGAACCAGGTCATGCGTAATCCGCATGCATGACGAGGATATTCCAAATGAATAATAAAGAATGGAACCAGTCATGCGTAAATTCTCACGCATGAGGATATTCCAAGCAGAATCAATGAGAATTCACTGTGCATGCGATAGACAACACGCAGAATGAGTTATTCTAACATAATAATAAAGAATAGAATAATAGAAGAATTTCACCGTGTATGCGGACAGACAGACAAAGTTATTCCAACATAATAATAAAGAATGGAATAACAACCCTTACGAGTATTGAAAGAAAATAACTCTCTTCATGAATACAAAAGAATAATACCCCTTACCTCAGAAGAAGACTGGATACTGGAATAGTGAGGTAGCAGACTTCTCTTCTTCTTTCTCTCTATAATTTCTCTCTATAATAATTGCTCTACAGATTTAGTGAATTGGTGAAAAATAATGAAGGAATGAGCTTCTATTTATAGAAAAATATTGTTTCGATAATTCCACATTTTGGGGCTCGAAATATTACAGTATAATACCTTCCTCTTTTCTTTCATTTTTAATTTAGTCCTGTAAGTATTATCAAACTTGCAGCACCTCCCCTAATAGTAAATCATGTGAATCAATAGTAAATCATGTGAATAAATAGTTCTAGACATGTGAAAATACGAATTACAGTATAGTACCTCCATCTATACCTCCATTTTTAACTTAGTCATGCAAGTATTATCAATCTTGCACCAACTCCCAGGATAATAAATGAATGTGAATCAATAGTACACACATGTGAACACATAGTTATAAGCATGTGAATTAATAGAAATTAATTGCTCATTTATCCGATTAATTACCCGATTGATCAAAATAACCTCCAGACATCAATTATTATCGAAATAAATGTCGATTTTCACTAACACTAATAATTCTCACACAATGGAACTATTAATTTCATCTTTAATCAACACGAACTTATTCATCATTAATATTATAACTCTCAATATTTAACAACCAGATCGTTCCCAAGAAAGAGGGGGCTTTCCGATAAGGATTTCTCCTTATTGGCGCGCAATTAGGTGACCAAACCTCTCCTCGACAGAACTTCTAGACATCGTCAATATTGCAAATAATCATATGAATAACTGTGTCATCTCAATTATTGATTTAATAATGTAAACTATTGTGACAATAATTAAATAAAACTGAGTGACTTCTCACGTAAGCATCAATAATCAAAGATACTGTATAATACCGTGTGCTACTATGCAACCATGCGTATTACTATACTTTTATCCTCGATTATTTTATGACAACTTGTTTACTTTGAAAAATTTTCACATATCACCCTTAACTTTAACCTTTTATAAATTTAACTATTTACTAAATAGAATAATTATAAGAAAATTGAATACTTTAATTTCATAAAATTCAGGGTCTCACATTCATGGCCTACCCCTAGAGCGTGAAATTGAATTTTGTATCGACCTTGAACCCGGTACAAAACCCATTTCCCAAGCCCCATATCGAATGGCTCCTATTGAAATTCAGGAGTTAAAGACCCAACTGCAGGAATTGTTAGACATTGGTTTTATTCGTCCTAGTACATCTCCTTGGGGTGCTCCTGTTCTATTCGTGAAAAAGAAAGATGGGAGTATGCGACTTTGTATTGATTAATGAAAGTTGAATCATGTCACCATCAAAAATAGGTGCCCGTCGCCACGTATTGATGACCTGTTTAACTAGTTGCAAGGCGCCAAATTCTTTTCAAAGATTGATCTTCGTTCCGGATATCACCAATTGAAGATTAGAACCGATGACAATCCAAAGACGTCTTTCAGAACTCGGTACGGGCATTATGAATTCCTAGTCATGTCTTTTGGATTGACTAATGCTCCTGTTGCCTTTATGGATATGATGAACCGAGTATTCAAGGAGTATTTGGATCATTTTATGGTTGTCTTTATTGATTACATCCTCATATACTCCAAAAGCCGTGAAGATCATGAGCAACACTTGAGGCTGATAGTCCAAAAGCTCGTGAAAACAAGCTTTATGCCAAGTTGAAGAAATGCGAGTTCTGGCTTGAGGAAGTAGCATTCCTTGGGCACGTAGTATCAAGTCATGGAATATCTGTTGACCCAGCAAAGATTGAAGCTATTCAAAGCCGGGAGCAACCTAAATTAGTGACCGAAGTACGTAGCTTTCTCGGCTTAACTGGTTATTATCGAAGATTCGTAGAAGGGTTTTCTCGAATCGCTACTCCATTAACTCAGCTGACTCGAAAAGATATAAAATTCGGTTGGAGTGAGGAATGTGAGAAGGGTTGTCAAGAAATCAAGAGAAGACTCATTTCAGCACCTGTTCTGACAATACCATCTGGCTCGGAGGGATTTGTCATCTACAGTGATGCTTCGGGCAAAGGGTTATGATGTGTTCTCATGCAACATGGGAAAGTCATAGCCTATGCCTCTCGACAACTCAAATAATATGAGAGGAATTATCCTACTCATGATCTAGAGTTGGCAGTTGTTGTCTTCGCACTTAAAATTTGGAGGCATTACCTTTATGGAGAGAAGGTGGAGATCTATACGAATCATAAAATCCTTAAATATTTCTTCACTTAAAAAGAACTCAACATGCAGCAACGATGTTGACTGGAACTGTTGAAAGATTATGATCATACCATTAATTAGCACCCTAGAAAAGTGAACGTGGTAGCTGACGCATTGAGTAGAAGATCATATGCAAGTATGAGTGCGTTATTAACGCAAAGGCCCATTTTATATGACTTGCAAAGGAAGGAGATAGAGTTAAAGACTCCAGGGACCCACGTGATGATGGCAAATATACGAGTAGAACCAACTTTAATCAATAAAGTTAAAACTGCTCAAGCTACAAACCTGGAGCTGATGCGTATGAGGAAGAAAATGGAAGAAGGTGCTATCCCGGAAGCAAGAATCGATGAGGAAGGAATACTACGAGTCAACTCCAGACTTTGTGTTCCTAACGATTCTGACTTGAAGTATAAAATCATGATGGAGGCGCACAACACACCATTTGCAATCCATCCTAGAAGTACCAAAATGTATCGTGATCTTCGACATACATTTTGGTGGAGCAATATGAAGAGAGAGATAGCGCAGTTTATCTCAAGGTGTCTAACTTTTCAACGAGTCAAGGCGGAGCATCAAGTGCCAAAAGGTCCATTGCAACCACTTGAAATTCCAGAATGGAAGTGGGAGCACATTACCATGGATTTCGTTACTGGTCTTCCCAAGGTTTCTCAAGGCATAGATGCAATTTGGGTCATTATTGATAGATTGACTAAGTCTGCTCATTTCTTACCTATACGAGAAACTTATTGTGACGCCCCCAAAATAGTTATACATCACCCATTCTGAGTCGCCAAATATATGGTACAGAAAATAACTACAACTTTATTACAATTGTCGTGCAAAATTCGACAACACATACTGTGAGTTTAAATACAAATATTATCTTCTAGACAATATCTACACCCAAATAAAGTCCTCATTACAATTATTGATGCACTATTTTACAAAAATAGTGAGGACTGCTAAAACAACTGTCTTGGACCATCACTCTATACCCCGACTGGTTCATGCTATGTTCTCGCTTCCTGAGGATAAAAATAGAACAAAAAGGAAAAGGATGAGTTCAACTAGCCCAGTAAAGAATATTATGACTAAGATAATATACAAAAAATTATCATTAGTCTTCAACAGGGAAAAATCTGATAGAATATAATCGACAACAAGTTTTAGATCAACAACTGCAGTGGAAATAACAATACATTAGAAGAGTTAAGTAGAGAATGAAATCTACTATCATCTATGAATTTAAAAGTACATTATCAATATTTTATTCCTGTAACACCAATCAATATACATCTTGAATTAAATATTCATCTTTGCACTACGGGTCAAAGATATTCATTTGTATCACCAGTTGGTTATGTTCATCTCAACACATGTTCATCTTTGCACTACGGCCAAAGATATTCATCGAAGTAATCATTCATCTTCAGACTACTACCAAAGATATTCATCAAATATCACCATTAAGGACTGAGGATGATGAAAAACATTTTAGAGAATGAATCCAGTGAGACAGAAGGACAAATATTAGGGATTCGTATTTCGGTTTATCCAAATTTAATAATACTCCATAATAACCAAGTGTGAAGTAGAATTAAAAAATAAAGATCAAAACATGGATACAACCAAAGATATTAACCATAAAAGACATCTAGGATGAAAAAAAGAAAATTTTATTTTTCGGTGAATAGTACCGTATTTGTGAATAATGTCGTATACGTGAATAGTGCCGTATACGTAAATAGTAACCCCGACACAAAAAGGTAGAAATTCCATAATAAAATTCATAACAATATCTCAGCATAATGATATTGAAGAAAATAATATCATTTAAGAAGAAAATAACATCCCTTACCTCAAAGAATGAAACTTGTACTGAATAGCAACTCTCAAAGTATCTAAATACTTACAAAATACACTCGATAATATAGAGAGAGAAAGAGAGAAAGCTTATATTTCTGGTGTGATTTTCAATTCTAACCTAAGCACCTATTTATAGGAAAATACTAGCACGCCGAAGTAGACTTGACCTGCTACCTGATGGCTTTACCTACTACTATTGCCACCCACCACATTTGAAATAAAATTTGAGCACATTTCTCACCAACCAAAAGTGGGGCCCACTCAATTCTAGAATTTTTCACCAAAAATCATTTATAACATAATTTTCGAATCAGTCACCTCTTAAAATTCATAACAAATCATACACTCATTTTTAACGGTTCAAAATTTGTGGACATATAATCAACTTATATATGTATAACATATCTAAAAATCACAACGATCCAACGGTCGGATTAAAAATTATAACTCACGCAATATATCTCAAGAACACTGATTTAATTTTTTAAAACCTCCATTCCGACAAAAATACTGATAAAACACCTCAACATTAATAGCCACGTAAAATAAATATTTCCTTATCATATAAATAAATAAATATTTATAAATAATATTACAGAATCACAATAATGACAACTGTGGTAGTTCCTCAGAAAGAGGGGGCTTTCCAATAAGGATTTTTCCTTACTGGCGCGCAATTAGGTGACCAAATCTCTCCTTAGACAGAACTTTCTAGACATTGCCAATAATGCTATCTAATAATATTATTCAAATAATATGAATTATTGATCTGATAATGGGAAATACTGTGCAGAGACAATTATTAAAACAACAATAATATAAAATATCAACGCAGCAATTATTAAATCAATAAAATAAAATATTGAGCAAAGAATTATCGTAACAATTATTGAGTAGTGTCTTTTTACGTAAGAATCAATAATTCAAAAATATGCGTAATACTGGTGTATTCTTTGGCAACCACGCCATTACTATATTTTAACCACTGGGTATTCCAACAGTGTTAACGGTAACAACTACGCCATTATTTATAAAAACTCAAACTTGTCATTTTCTTCATCCGACAGTTATTCTGTTATGAGGCTCACGAATGGCTTCGCCATCGTACGAATATTCCCCGACAACAAGAATATTCCATGACTAAACGAATATTCCTCAACAAAAATAAATATTTTATAACCACTTGCTTATTTTATAAAATTTGCACATTTCACCTGTAAGACCCCAACTTATTATTAATGAAATTTAATTTTCTGTATTTATTATTTTGAAATAGTAAGGGTTGATTTGATTAATGTGGATAGTTATGGGTAAAATACGCAAATATTTCAAAATAAGCAAGTGGTTATAAAATATTCATTATTGTCGGGGAATATTCGTTTGGTCGTGGAATATTCTTCCTGTCGGGAATATTAAATGACGACGCCATGCGATCTTTTGTGGGCCCCATAACGGAAAGCGATTGGATGAAGAAAACGACAAATATAAAATGTTTAAAAATAACGGCGTAGTTGTTACCGTTAATACTGTTAAAATACTCGGTGGTTAAAACACAAGAAGATACTGCAGTATTGCACCAATTATTGATTCTTACGTAAGAAGGCACTACTCAATAATGGTTACGATGAATTACTATTCAAAGATTTTATTGATTTAATAATTGTTGCGTTGATATATTTTATATTATCGTTGTTTCAATAATTGTTATTATACAAAGATTTTTCATTATCGAAGCAATAATTCATATTATCGAATAATATTATTAGATAACATTATTGGCAATGTCTAGAAAGTTCGTCTAAGGAGAGGTCCGGTCACCTAATTGGCGCGCCAATAAGGAGAAATCTTTATCGAAAGCCCCTCTTCCTGTAAATGTACTGGTTTCACAAGAGTGTGATTTTGTAATATTATTTCTGAATAATTAATTATTGATTTATATGATAATGAAAAATATTGATTTTATGTGGATATAGGTGGAGAAAATTGTTAATGTGACAATTGTTGAAAATTAATATTTTATCTTTTTCTCGATAAAATAATTCATTTAAATATATTATTTTAATAATATAATAATGGTGATATTTTTACAACAAATGTGGGATATATGAGTATACGAGGAGAAAGAGTATTTTTTTGTTGCAATAAATGTTTAAAACATGTTAAACATGTCGGTGGGACCCCATTTATCGACCGAAATTTGATTATAGCTTTTCGTAAAATCGCCTGGTTTGTGGATTTCTTGGCCAATTTACATTTGGAATTTGGAAAACCTTTTCTTAAGCAAAGTTGTATAGAATTGGATTTCCTATAACAACACGCGAGATTCAATTTTTCCGATAAAGGGCTATTTATTATGAATTATTGAAGTTTCAAGTTCAAATAATTGATTTTTGGAAGTTTAAAATAATTTAAATTAGAAAACGTTTTTGATATGTTTGGTGGGCTTGGTTGGTTATTGAAATGAGCTGATTTCAGTTTATAAGAGTGTGCATAGGAAAAATTTTATATATATTAATATTATATTAAATTTTCTACTTTGTGTTCTAAAGCATTTTCTATAAATAGGGTGCTTAGGTTAGAATTGAAAATCACACCGTAAATCAAGTTTTCTCTCTATATTATCGGCGTATTCTTGTGAGTATTTTGAGTATATTTTGAGTATTGCTATATGGTGCAAGTTCAAGTCATAGCTTTATATCAGGTGTTTCAACTAGAAAGACTGTCTTTGAGAGGTAAGGGATATTATTTTTCTCGTAATGATATTATTTCTTCAATATCATTATCTTTCAAATATCGATCCAAGTTTTATCAAATTTGGAACTTTTGGTGTCTGAGTTACTATTCACGATCTGACCTTTATTCACGAGCACAGTGTATTATTCACGAATTTAAGATTATTCATCGAAAAATAAAAATTTTATTTTTCCTCCCAAAATATCTATTGTGGATACTAGCTTTGATTGTATCCATGTTTTGATCATTCTTGAATTTTACACCACTATGATTATTTTTGAAGTATTTTTGGACATGGATAAAACAAAGTACTTAATCCTTAATCCTTAATCCTTGTCATTTTATTTCACTTTGGATTCGTTTTTTAAAAATATTTTTCATCATCCTCAGTCTTAAATGATGATATTATTGAATATCTTTGGCCAGAAAGTGCAAAGATGAATGATTTTCGATAAATATCTTTGGCCAGTAGTGCAAAAGATGAACAGTGTTTAGATGAACATGACTAATCGATGAATATCTTCGGGCCAGTAGTGCAAAGATGAATATTTGATTCCAGATATATATTGATTGATATTACAGGATAAAAGATAGACGATGAACTTTTAAATTCATACATAGAAGATAGTAGTTTGCATTCTCTACTTAACTCTTCTAATGAATTATTATTTCCATTTCAAATAATATTGATTTAAAACTTGTTGTCTATCAGTATTCTATTAGATTTTTCCCGTTGAAGACTAACGATAATTTGTTGTATATTATCTTAGTCATAATATTCTTTATCGAGCTAGTTGAGCTCACCCTTTCCTTGTTGTTCCATTTTTCTTCTCGTGGAGGCGAGAATGTAATGAGTACTAATCTGGGTATGGAATGAAGGTTCTAAAGAGAGTTATTTAGTAGTCCTCATCATTTTGTAAAATAATGTATCAATAATTATGATGGGGATTTATTTATGCGTGTAGATATTGTTCAGATGGCAATATCGTATTTAAACTCACCGCTTATATGTTGTAATAATAAAGTTGTAGTTGTTTCGTACCATGTATTGACAACTCGTAATGGGTAATGTATACCTATTTTGGGGGCGTCGCAGATTGGTATCGAGCTTAGGGATATGATTTCTGGCGGAGATCGGGAATAGAACTAGGAGGGAGAGACGAGTAAATCCTTCGCTAGTGTGTCCTACCTAAGCTTATTTGTTAGTTGGTCAAGATATAGGGATATTATGTGATATATTGATTTCCTTAATTAACCCTTGTTTTATGACAAAGATTTGAGAATGTCGACTAAGAATATTAACAATGGAAATGAGACCGTGGAGACGCTCAGTACTCACCAACGAGGAGAACGCAACAGTTGGCAATGTTCCTCCCGTGAACAACACCACTATGCTGAGATGATGAACGAGGGGATGTTTAGAAGCTTTTTGCGATTCATGCAAAATCGCACGAGGAGACTCGTGTTCAAAATACTGAGGAGGAAATGATAGCAATTCACGGGTTGTCACACCCAAGTAGTTCAAAGAGTTGGGACCACCGAATTTAAGGGAAAGCCAGATCCGATCATGGCGGAAACACGAGTCAAGCAAATTACCAAGATATTCGATGTCTTGGGATGCACTAAGAACAGAAGGTTCCATTCGCCACCTTTATGTTCCGTGGCGAGGCAGACTCTTGGTGGGAGTCTCGAAGCGCACTCCATCCGATTGCACAGACTCAAAGATGTCTTGGGAGACATTTCAGAACTATTTAATGACAAATACTTTCCGAAAGTGTTTCGTCTATATGAAGGAAGTGGAGTTCATCAGATTAGAGCAAAACAACATGACATTGTGTCAAAGACGAGGAAAAGTTTGCAGAGTTATCCGTGTTTGCACCTCATTTGGTGGAGAATGAGGAACGATGACGCGGATGTTTCTTAGAGGTTTGAAACCCGACATACGCCAATATCTCATTTCTCATAAATTTTTCTCTATTCAGATGTTGTCAAAAGCAGGCTCAAATATTAGAGCGAGATAACGAGTACGGTCAACCGAGGGACCACAATCGAGGATCATACTAGGAGATAGCGATCAACAAAACAACGATAACCACGCGGTGAAAGAAAAAAGACGGACAAAAATGGTAACCACTCTGGTGGTAATCATGGCCATGAAAATAAAAAAGCGAGTCGGGAGGAGATTTTAAAAAGAGGAGATTTAACAACGACTATGTGAAGACGGCATAAAGGTTTGGCAGAATCGGTTCTAAGGGAGGAGAACGACCACCCGTATATGCTATAAATGCGGAAAGAGGGACATATCGGTCAAACTGTCCACAACAGATTCAAGGTATGCTATAATTATGGAAAGGAAAGACATATCGCCGAGATTTATGCAGAGCGAAACCTAGTTCAATGGGGATGGTGACTCAAAAGATCGTCCCGAGAAAAGTCAAAGTCAACGGTTCTGGAAGAGCTTTTGTTATGGACCGGTCAAAATCGAGGAACCCAAACGAGGTGATCACGGGTAAGCTATTTATAAATTCTTGCGAAGTTTATACCTTACTTGATACGGATTCTGCTACACATTCATTTATCTCTCCGCCTTGTGCTCAAAGTTTAAACTTGACTGGAGAAATTAGACTTTGACCTATCTGTGGAAACTCTGTTAGAGAAACTTTCATCACATCCCTTTGCTTATAAATCTTGTTTGATTCAAGTTGGCACCATCACCTTACCGTTGACCTTATCTCTTTAAAGATACTTGCTTTTGATGTGATTTTAGGGATTGATTGGTTAACTACTCATCATGCCAAAATTGATTGTTTTCGTAAGGTTTTTAGTTTTCATATTCCTAACCAACTCATTTATTTAATTCAAGCAACTAAACCATTAAAATCAATCACCGTCATATCTAATCATAAAGTTATTCGTTTATTGAAAAATGGATGTCAAGCTTTCTTAGCCCATGTTATGGATTTGAATAAAGACACGTCAAATTTGAATAATATTCTGTTGTTATTGACTTTCCGACGATTTCGAAGAACTTCCCTGTCTACCCCGTAACGTGAAGTTGAATTCTTTATTGATCTTGAACCGCGTACAAAGCCCATTTCTAAAACCCCATATCGAATGGCTCCTATTGAACTTCGTGGAGTTAAAGGTCCAACTACGTGAATTGTTGGACATCGGTTTCATTCGCCCTAGTACATCTCCTGGGGTGCTCCTATTTTATTCGAAAAGAAGAAAGACGGGAGTATGCTACTTTGTATTGACTATCGGGAATTGAACCATGTCACCATCAAGAATAGGTATCCTCTACTATCGTATTGATGACTTGTTTGACCCGATTGCAAGGGGCACAATTTTTTCAAAGATCGATCTTCGATTCGGATATCATCACCAAGATTAGAATCGAGGATATTCCAAAGACTGCCTTCAGAACTCGGTACGGGCATTATAAATTCTTAGTCATGTCTTTCGGATTAACTAATGCTCCTGCGGCTTTCATGGATATGATTTACCGAGTATTCAAGGAATATTTGGATCAGTTTGTTGTTATTTTTATTGATGACATCCTCATATATTCCAAAAGTCTTGAAGATCAAGAGCACCATTTGAAGCTGGTACTCCAAAGGCTTCGTGAAAACAAACTATATGCCAAATTGAAGAAATACGAGTTCTGGCTTGAGGAAGTAGCATTCCTTGGGCACGTGGTGTCGAAACATGGAGTATCTGTTGATCCGGTGAAGATTGAAGCAATACAAAGTTGGGAGCAACCAAAGTCGGTGACTGAAGCACGTAGCTTTTTGGGCTTAGCTGGTTATTATCAGAGATTCGTGGAAGGGTTTTCTCGAATCGCTACTCTATTAACCCAGCTAACTCGGAAGGATACAAAATTCATATGGAGCGAGGAATGCGAGAAGAGTTTCAAGGGCTCAAGAGGAGACTCATTTTAAGACTGTTTCTAACAATACCATCCGTAAATACGGATGGATTTGTTATCTCTGAGGATGCTTGAGCAAAGGGTTAAGATGTGTTCTCATGCAACGTGGGAAAGTCATAGCCTATGCCTCGCGACAACTTAAAGAGTATGAGAGGAATTATTCTACTCATGATCTAGAGTTGGCAGCAGTCGTTTTCGCGCTAAAGATATGGAGGCACTATCTATATGGGGAGAAAGTGGAGATATATTCGCACCATAAAAGCGCCAAATATTTCTTCACGTAAAAGGAACTCAACACGCGCAGCAATGACGTTGGCTTGAGTTGTTGAAAGATTACGACCACACTATTCAATACCATCCTGGAAAAGTGAACGTGGTAGGCGGACGCGTTGAGTAGAAGATCATATGCGAGGAATGAGTGCGATGATGTCAAGTATACGACAGAGCCAACTTTAATAGAAAAAGTTAAGGTTGCTTCAAGCCACCCAAGGCGAAATGATGCGTATGAAGAAGAAAGTACAAGAAGGTGTTATTCGAGCGAGAATTGATGAAGAAGGAATACTTGAGTCCACTCTGGACTTTGTGTCCCTAACGACTACGATTTGAAGTACAAGATTATGATGGAGGCACACAATACACCATTTGCAATCCATCTCGAAGTACCAAAATGTATCGTGATCTTGACATACATTTTGGTGGAACAATATGAAGAGAGAGATTGCAATTTTATCTCAATGTGTTTAACTTGTCAACGTGTAAGCGGAGCATCTAGTACCTAAGGGTCCGTTGCAACCACTTGAGATTCTCGAAATGGAAGTGGGAACACATTACCATAGATTTTCACATCTTGGTCTTCCTACGGTTTCTCAAGGCATCAATGCTATTTGGGTTATTGTTGATAGATTAACCAAGTCTGCTCATTTCTTGCCGATACGGGAGACTTATTCCCTTGAACGTCTTGCTAGTATGTACGTGAATGAGATTGTGAGGTTGCATGACATGCCTATATCCATAGTTTTGGATCGTGACCTAAGATTCACTTCAAGATTTTGGGTTAGCTTGCAAAAAGCTATGGGCACGGATTTGCGATTTAGTTCGGCATACCATCCGCAAACCGGACGGACAATCGAGAGAGGACTATTCAAACTCTTGAAGATCTATTAAGACTCGTGTCCTAGACTTCAAGGGCAAGGTTGGGATAAGTATTTACCATTGGTGGAATTCTCCTACAACAACAGTTATCAGGCAAGGATAGGTGTGGCTCCATTTGAAGCATTATATGGACGAAAGTGTCGCTCTCCAATATGTTGGGATGAGGTGGGTGAAGCAACATTGTTGGGACCCGAAGTTAATACGATATGACTACCAAAAAGATCCAAATGATTAAACACAACGATACAAACAAAGACAAGATTGACAAAAGAGTTATGCGGTTCTTCATCGAAAGGACGTGGAATTTAGTATAGGGGATCATGTATTGTTGCGAGTTGCTCCATGGAAGGAGTTACAAGATTTGGAAAGAGAGGAAAGCTCAATCCACGATTTATTGGTCCATTTCAAATTCTTGACCGAGTAGGAAATGTAGCCTATAGACTCGTGTTACCTCCGAGTATGTCTCGTGTTCATAATGTGTTTCACATATATCGTATTTCGTAAATATGTGAAAGACCGAACTACGTTATAGAGTTAGAACCGGACGAGATAGCCAAGACTTAACGTGTGAGGAGGTACTGTCAAGATCTTGGATAGGAAGGAGCATGTCCTACGCCAAGAAAGGTCATACCACAAGTTAAAGTTTTGTGGAGGAATCATCTTTATAGAGGAAATGACACGGGAATTGGAAACGGAAATGAAAGCGAGGTATCCTCACCTTTTCGAAACACCAGTATCGCGACGTCAATTTCGAGGACGAAATTTCATAAGGAGGGAGGTTGTAAGACCCCAACTTATTATTAATAAAATTTAATTTTTCTATTTATTATTTTAAAAAAATAAGGGTTGATTTGATTAATGGGGATAGTTATGGGTAAAATACACAAATATTTCAAAATAAGCAAGTGGTTATAAAATATTCATTGTTGTCAGGGAATATTCGTTTGGTCGTGGAATATTCTTGCTGTCGGGGAATATTCGTATGACGACGCAGTCTTTTGTGGGCCCCATAACGGAAAGCGATTGGATGAAAAAATGACAAATATAAAATGTTTAAAAATAACTACAGTAGTTATTACAGCTATTATCGTGTTAAAATACTCGGTGGTTAAAACACAGTAGCACACGGTATTGCACCAATTATTGATTCTTACGTAAGAAGGCACTACTCAATAATGGTTACAGTAATTACTATTCAGTATTTTATTGATTTAATAATTGTTGCGTTGATATTTTATATATTTGTTGTTTCAATAATTGTCATTACACAAGATTTTTCATTATCGAAGCAATAATTCATATTATCCGAATAATATTATTAGATAACATTATTGGCAATGTCTAGAAAGTTACGTCTAAGGAGAGGTTTGGTCACCTAATCAGTGCGCCCAAGAAGGAGAAATTCTTATTGGAAAGCCCTCTTTCCGAGGAATGACTTAGTTACACAAGATTGTGATTCTGTAATATTATTTGTGAATAATTAATTATTGATTTATATAATAAGGAAAATATTGATTTTATGTGGATATAGATGGAGAAAATTTTTAATGTCACAATTGTTGAAAATTAATATTTTATCTTTTTTCGATAAAATAATTTATTTAAATATATTATTTTAATAATATAATAATGGTGATATTTTTACAACAAATGTGGGATATATGAGTATACGAGGAGGAAGAGTATTTTTGTTGCAATAAATGTTTAAAACATGTTAAACATGTCTAATTGGACCCCATTTATCGATCGAAATTTGATTATAGCTTGTAAAATCGCCTGGTTTGTGGATTTTGGTCAATTCGCATTTGGAATTTTGAAAAACTTTCTTACGCAAAGTTGTAGAGAATTGGATTTTCTATAAAACTCGTGTGATTCAATTTTTCTGATAAAGGGATATTTATTATGAATTATTGAAGTTCAAGCTCAAATAATTGATTTTTGGAAGTTTAAAATAATTTAAATTAGAAAAACGTTTTTGATATGTTTGGTGGGCTTGGTTGGTTGTTGAAATGAGCTGATTTCAGTTTATAAGAGTAATGCGTGAGGAAAAATTTTATATATATTAATATTATATTAAATTTTCTACTTTGGTGTTCTAAGCATTTTCCTATAAATAGGGTGCTTAGGTTAGAATTGAAAATCACACCAGAAACTGAAGTTTTCTCTCTCTCTATATTATGGAGCATATTCTTGTGAGTATTTTGAGTATATTTTGAGTATTACTATACGGTGCAAGTTCAAGTCATAGCCTATATCCGGTGTTTCAACTAGAAGTACTGTCTTTGAGAGGTAAAGGATATTATTTTTTTTTCGTAATGATATTATTTCTTCAATATCATTATGCTGAAATATTGATCTGAAGTTTTTATCAAATTTGGAACTTTTGGTGTCTGGAGTTACTATTCACGATACTAAGACTATTCACGATACTGGGTATTATTCACGAATATTTGACTATTCATCGAAAAATGAAAATTTTCCTTTTCCTCCCAAAATATCTATTGTGGATACTAGCTTTGCTTGTATCCATGTTTTGATCATTCTTGAATTTTACACCACTATGATTATTTTTGAGGTATTTTTGGACATGGATAAAACAAAGTACGAATCCTTAATCCTTAATCCTTGTCATTTTATTTCTTTGGATTCGCTTTCTTTAAAATATATTTTCATCATCCTCGGTCTTAAATGATGATATTATTGAATATCTTTGGCTTTGTAGTGCAAAGATGAATGATTTTCGATAAATATCTTTGGCCCGTAGTGCGAGGATGAACAGTGTTTAGATGAACATGACTAATCGATGAATATCTTCTTTGGCTGTAGTGCAAAGATGAATATTTGATTCGGATATATATTGATTGATACTACAGGATAAAAGATAGACGATGAACTTTTAAATTCATACATAGAAGATAGTAGTTTGCATTCTCTACTTAACTCTTCTAATGAATTATTATTTCCGCTGTGAATATTGATTTAAAACTTGTTTTCTATTGTATTCTATTAGATTTTTCCCTGTTGAAGACTAACGATAATTTGTTGTATATTATCTTAGTCATAATATTCTTTACTGGGCTAGTTGAGCTCACCCTTTTTCTTGTTGTTCCATTTTTCTTCTCAGGAGGCGAGAATGTAGTAAGTACTAGTCGGGGTAAGGAATGAAGGTCCTAGAGAGAGTTATTTAGTAGTCCTCACCTTTTTTGTAAAATAATATATCAATAATTATGATGGGGATTTATTTGCGTGTGGATATTATCTAGATGGCAATATCTGTATTTAAACTCACAATTTATATGTTGTAATAATAAAGTTGTAGTTGTTTCTGTACCATGTATTGACAACTCAGAATGGGTGATGTATACCTATTTTGGGGGCGTCACATCACCCATAACCAAAGTATTATATCAAATTAACTCCTTATTATTTCAAGATAATAAATAGAGAAAATTTAATTTTATTCATAATAAGTTGGGGTCTTACAACCTCCCCTCCTTATGAAATTTCATCATCAAAATTGGCGACGACGCACTGGTGTTTCGAAAAGGTGAGGGTACCTCGCTTTCATTTTCGATTCCAACTCCCAGGTCATTTCTTCAATAGCATGGTTCCTCCATAAAACCTTAACTTGTGGTATAACCTTTGTGTGCAGGACATGCTCTTTCCTATCCAAGATCTTAACAGGTACCTCCTCCTAAGTTAAATCTTCGGCTATCTCGTCTAGTTCTAACTCAATAATGTGATTTGGGTCTTTCACATATTTACGAAGCATAGATATGTGAAAAACATTATGAACACGAGACATTCTTGGAGGTAACGCGAGTCTATAGGCCACATTTCCTACTCGGTCAAGAATCTGAAATGAACCAATAAATCATGGATTGAGCTTTCCTCTCTTCCCGAATCTTGTAACTCCCTTCCATGGAGCAATACGTAACAGTACATGATCCCCAATACCAAATTCTACGTCCTTTCGATGAAGATCCGCATAACTCTTTTGTCGATCTTGTGCTGTTTGTATACGTTATTGAATCGTTTGGATATTTTTCGTAGTCATACGTACCAACTCTGGTCCCAACAATGTTGCTTCACCCACCTTATCCCAACATACTGGAGAGCGACACTTTCGTCCATACAAGGCTTCAAATGGAGCCATACCTATACTTGCCTGAGAACTGTTGTTGTAGGAGAATTCCACGAATGGTAAATACTTATCCCAACTCCCTTTGAAGTCTAGGACACAGAGTCTTAATAGATCTTCAAGAGTTTGAATAGTCCTCTCTGATTGTCCGTCCATTTGAGGATGGTATGCCGAATCAATAAATGAAATCCGTGCCCATAGCTTTCTCATAAGCTAACCCAAAATTGTGAAGTGAATCTTGGGTCACGATCTAAAACTATGGATACTGGCATGCCATGCAATCTCACAATCTCATTCACATACACATGAGCAAGACATTCAAGGGAATAAGTCTCACGTATAGGCAAGAAATAAGCAGACTTGGTTAATCTATCAACAATAACCCAAATCGCATCTATACCTTGAGAAACCTTGGGAAGACCCATAACGAAATCCATAGTAATGTGTTCCCACTTCCATTTTGGAATCTCAAGTGGTTGCAATGGACCCTTTGGCATTTGATGCTCTGCCTTTACACGTTGACAGGTTAAACACCTCGAGATAAACTCCGCAATCTCTCTCTTCATATTGTTCCACCAAAATGTATGTCGAAGATCATGATACATTTTGGTACTCCCAGGATGGATTGTAAATGGTGTGTTATGTGCCTCCATCATGATTTTATGCTTCAAGTCAGAATCGTTAGGAACGCAAAGTCTGGAGTTGACTCGAAGTATTCCTTCTTCATCGATTCCTACTTCTATAATAACACCTTCTTGCACTTTCTTCTTCATACGCATCAGCCCCAGGTCCTTAGCTTGAGCAGCTTTCACTTTATCGATTAAAGTCGGTTCTACTCGTATATTCGCCATCATCACGTGGGTCCCTAGAGTCTTTAACTCTATCTCCATCCTTCGTAAGTCATACAAAATGGGTATTTGTGTTAACAACATCGCACTCGTACCCGTATACGATCTTCTACTCAATGCATCAACTACAACGTTTGCTTTTCCAGGATGATATTGAATGCTATGGTCATAATCTTTCAACAGCTCGAGCCAACGTCATTATCGCATGTTGAGTTCCTTTTCGGTGAAGAAATATTTGAGGCTTTTATGATCCGTATAAATCTCCACTTTCTCCCCATACAGGTAGTGTCTCCAGATTTTCGACGCAAAAACAACTGCTGCCAACTCCAGATCATGAGTAGGATAATTCCTCTCATATTCTTTAAGTTGTCACGAGGCATAGGCTATGACTTTCTCATGTTGCATGAGAACACATTCTAACCCTTTGCATGAAGCATCGCTGTAGATAACAAATCCATCCGAACTAGATGGTATTGTTAGAACAGGTGCCGAAATGAGTCTCCTCTTGAGCTCTTGGAAACTCTTCTCGCATTCCTCGCTCCATACGAATTTTGTATCTTTCCGAGTCAGCTGAGTTAACGGAGTAGAGATTCGAGAAAATCCTTCCACGAATCTCCGATAATAACCAGCTAAGCCCAAAAAGCTACGCACTTCGGTCACCGACTTCTGTTTCTCCCAACTTTGTATTGCTTCAATCTTCGACGGGTCAATAGAGACTCCATGTTTTGACACCACGTGCCCAAGGAATGCTACTTCCTTAAGCCAGAACTCGCATTTCTTCCGCTTGGCATATAGCTTGTTGTCACGAAGTCTTTGAAGTACCAGCTTTAAATGGTGCTCATGATCTTCATGGCTTTTGGAATATATGAGGATGTCATCAATAAAGAAAACAACAAACTGATCCAAATATTCCTTGAATACACAGTTCATCATATCCATGAAAGCAGCATGAGCATTAGTCAATCCAAAAGACATGACCAATAATTCATAATGCTAGTACCGAGTCCTGAAGGCAGTCTTTGGAATATCCTCAGTTTTAATCTTCATTGATGATATCCGTAAGCTAAGATCGATCTTTGAAAAGAATTGTGCTCCTCAGAATCGGTCAAACAGTCATCAATGCGAGGTAGTGGATACCTATTCTTGATGGTGACATGGTTTAATTCTCGATAGTCAATACAAAGTCGCATACTCCCGTCTTTCTTCTTTACAAATAAAACAGGAGCACCCCAAGGGAAAGTACTAGGACGAATGAAACCGATGTCTAACAATTCCTGTAGTTGGATTTTTAACTCCTGAAGTTCAATAGGAGCCATTCGATATGGGGTTTTAGAAATGGGCTTTGTACCCGGTTCAAGATCAATAAAGAATTTAACTTCTCATTCTGGGGGTAGACCAGGAAGTTCTTCCAGAAATATGACAGTGACTGATTTTAGTGGTTTAGTTGCTTGAATTCGTATAACAGGTTGGTTAGGAATATAAAAACTAACAACCTTACAAAAACAATTAATTTTATCATGATGAGTGGTTAACCAATCAATCCCTAAAATCACATCAAATGCAAGTATCTTTAAAAAGATAAGATCAACAGGTAATGTGATTGTGCCAACTTGGATCAAGCAAGATTTATAAACTGTAGATGTAACAAAGGTTTCACCCAATGGATTTTCAACAGATAAGTTAAAGTCCAATTTCTCCGGAGTCAAGTTTAAACGTTGAGCGCAAGCAGGAGAGATAAAAGAATGGGTAGAACTGGTATCTAGTAAGGTATAAACTTCGCAAGAGTTCAAGATTAGCTTACCCGTGATCACCTCATTTGGGTTTCTCGCGTTTTGGCCAGTCATGACAAATTCCCTTCCTTGAACCACCGACTTGATTTTGTCCGTAGTCGCCTTTGGTGCCACCGTCCCAGTTGGACTTGACTTCGATACCAGACAAAATCGGGCTATGATACCATATTTTCCACAATTGAAACACACCTTGGAAGGCTGTGAACAGTTTGGACTTATGTGTCCCTCCTCTCCGTGATCTCAGAAAGATCTAATCGGGATCGTTCTCCTCCCTAGAATTTGTTGTTGGTCTTGCCACTTCTTCTTTGATGTCTTCCGTCATTGTTGAATCTCCTCTTTTGAAATTTCCACTGACTCACCTCTCCTATTATCATGGCCATGATTACCACCCCCGAGTGGTTACCGCTTTTGTCCGTATTCTTCCCTCCTCGCTGGTTATCATCGCTCCGATGATCGGGCATCCCCCAGATAACCACGGGTTGTGGTCCCTCGGTTGAACATACTCATTATCACGCTCTAATAATTGAGCCCTATTTATAACATCTGAAAATAAAGAAAATTTATGAGAGATAAGATATTTTTGAATCTCAGGTTTTAGACCTCTCAGAAACATCCACGTCATACGTTCCTCATTTTCAACCAAATGAGGTGCATACCAGGATAACTCCGTGAACTTTGCCTCGTACTGGGACACCATCATGCTGTTATGTTCCAGTCTAATAAACTCTACCTCCTTCATATGACGAATACTTTCAGGAAAGTAATTGTCATTGAACAGTTTCTGAAATTTTTCCCAAGACATGTTAAGTGTGGCTGGCTGGGTACGCTTCACAGATTCCCACCAGTAATCTGCCTCACTACGGAACATAAAGGTGGCGAATGGAACCTTCTGTTCCTCCGTGCAGCCCAAAACATTGAATATCTTGGTAATTTGCTTAACCCACGTTTTCGCCTTAATCAGATCGGGCTTTCCCGTAAACTCGGTGGTCCCAACTCCTCGAATCTGTTTTGGTTTGTGACAAACCGCGTTGCTATCATTTTCACCCGTATTTTGTACATGAGTCTCCTAAATCGATTTTGCATGAATCGCAAAAAGCTTCTAAACATCACATCATTCATCGTTTGCTCGGTAGTGTTGTTTATAGGAGGAATATTGCCTTTTTGTTGCACGTTCTCTTGGTTGGTAATCAAAGGTTGTTCCACAGTGTGACGCCCCCAAAATAAGTATACATCACCCATCTTGAGTCGCCAAATACATGGTACAAAATTCAAATACAACTTAATTATACAACAGTCGTGTAAAATACGACAAAACATAATCTAAGAGTTTTAATAAGAATATTGTCATCTAGACAATATCCACACTCAATGGAGTCCTCATTACATTTATTGTCACACTATTTAATAGAATAGTGAGGACTACTAATGCTATCATCCGGGACCGTCACTCCGGTTCCCCGACTAGTCCCGCCACGTTCTCATTTATTGAAGAGAATAAAGGAAAGGAAGGTGAGCTCAACTAGCCCAAAGAAGAAATATTATGACTAAGATAATGCAGAATAAATTATCATTAGCCTTCAACAATGTTAAACTGATAAAATACAATAGACATCAAATTTAACTGCAGCGGAATAAACAATCCATTAGAAGAGTCAAGTAGAGCATAATATCTACTATCTTCTATAACTTACAATGTGTTCATCAATTTTTATCGCTGAGACTCAGCTTAATAAATAAACCGCATCATCGAGTCATCCCTGCACTATGGGCCAAGGATATTCATTAAATCATCAATGGTCATGACTATACCGAATAATCCCTGGTCATAATCATACCAAAAATTGTCCATCAATGCACTACAGGAGCATGGAGGACTTTTACCACATCATTTATAACATTACAGGTCATGATTATACCGAATAATCCCTGGTCATAATCATACCAAGTCCATCTATGCACGTAAGCCAAAGATGACTTTCATCACAATATAAGCATGAGGATGATGACAATGACATAATAATTCAATAAAACAAGTTCAAGAATAAATTTTAAAGATTTATAAGTTAATTTATCCCGAAATCAATTTCGTCCAAATTGTCAACATGATATTGCTTTGTGGAGTAAAATTCAAGAATGCTCAGAAGAATATTTCCATGAAAAGATACTGGATGAAGCGCAAATATCCAGGATATTCTACTAATTTCATGGAGTATAGAAGCCAAAACTTTAACCAACTGAGTATAATAGAATATATGAAACTACAAATGGATTTTTGCCCACGATGCGGTAATGCACGTAGACAGATCATTTCCACAATTTAATAAGGAATGAATACGAAGGATCATTCACCATGCATGCGATAATCCACATAGACATGTTATTCCAACAGAATAATAAAGAATGGAATAACAAAAGAATTCACCAGGCATGCGATAGACCGCACAGACAGGTTATTCTCAACAGAATAATAAAGAATGGAACCAGGTCATACGTAATCCGTACAAACAGGATATTCCAACAGAATAATAAAGAATGGAACCAGGTAATGCATAATCCGCATGCATGGGATATTCCAATGAATAATAAAGAATGGAATAACAATGAATTCACCGGGCATGCGATGAGGCCGCGCAGACGGAGTTATTCCAATAGAATAATAAAGAATGGAATAATGAAGAATTTTACCATGTATGCGGTACTTCGCATAGACAGGTTATTCCAACATAATAATAAAGAATGGAATAACAACTCTTACGAGTATTGAAAGAAAATAACTCCCTTCATGAATACGAAAGAATAATACCCCTTGCCTTAGAAGAAACTGAATATTGGAATAGTGAGGTAGCAGACTTCTCTTCTTCTTTCTCTCTATAATTTCTCTCTATAATAATTGCTCTATAGCTTTAGTGAATTGGTGAGAAATGAAGGAAGAATGAGCTTCTATTTATAGAAAAATATAGTTTCGATAATCGCACGCGTTTGGGGCTCAAATATTACAAAGACAATACCTCCAACTTTTATTTCATTTTTAATTTAGTCCTGTAAGTATTATCAAACTTGCACCACCTCCCCTAATAGTAAATAATGTGAATCAATAGTTCAATCATGTGAATTAATAGTTATAATCATGGGAAAATATGAATTACAATATAGTACCTCCATCTATACCTCCATTTTTAACTTAGTCATGCAAGTATTATCAATCTTGCACCAACTCCCCTAATAGTACATGAATGTGATTCAATAGTACACACATATGAACAAATAGTTATATAAGCATGTGAATTAGTAGCAATTAATTACTCATTTATCCGATTAATTACCCAACTGGTCAGTATAACTTCCAAACATCAATTAATATCGAAATAAATGTCGATTTCCACTAACACTAATAATCCCAACATAATGAAACTATCAATTTCATCTTTAATCAACACGAACTTATTCGTCATTAATATTATAACTCACAATATTTAACAACCAGGTCGTTCCCAAGAAAGAGGGGGCTTTCCGATAAAGATTTCTCCTTATTGGCGCGCAATTAGATGACCAAACCTCTCCTTGACAGAACTTCTAGCCATCGTAAATATTGCAATTTAATAATATGAATAACTTTGTCGTCTCAATTATTGTTTTAATAATATATCATATTATGCAGATGATACTATGACAATAATCGAATCAATAATATGAGAGATATTATGTAGCAATTACTGTAGCAATAATTGAGTATAACTGAGTGACTTCTCACGTAAGCATCAATAATCAATACTGTGTGCTACTATGCAACCACGCGTATTACTGTACTTTTACTACCGGGTAGTTCAATAGTTTAACGGTAAAACTTCTACCGTTATTTTTATAAAAAGATAATTCTGTCGTTTTCTAATACTTCCGTTGTGGAGTCCACCAATGATTGTGTCGTCGTACGAATATTCCCTGACCAATCGAATATTATATAACCACTTACTTACTTTGCAAAATTTGTAAATATTACCCAAAACTATAACATTATATTATATCCACACCATAATATTCAAAAATATATTTCGAGAAATTAATCTTTATTCATAAAAGTTGGGGTCTTACAAACAGTCTCATAGACTCCATTGTTAACGTTCTCAGCTGCCATTCTTAAAAACTGCCATAAAACAGGGGTTAATTAAACAAATTAACATATCACATAATATCCCTATATTATGACCGACCAACAAATAAGCTTAGGTAGGACACACTAGCGAAGGATTTACTAATCTCTCCCTCCTAGTTCTATTCCCGATCTCCGCCAGAGACCATATCCCTAAGCTCGATATTAATCGTGACGCCCCAAAATAGGTATACATCACCCATTTCGAGTCGCCAAATACATGATACAGAAAACAACTACAACTTTATTACAATTGTCGTGCAAAATACGACAACACATACTGTGAGTTTAAATACAAATATTGTCTTCTAGATAATATCCACACCTAAATAAAGTCTTCTTTACAATTATTGATGCACTATTTTACAAAAATAGTGAGGACTGCTAAAACAACTGTCTAGGACCATCACTCTATACCCTGACTGGTTCCTGCTATGTTCTCATTTTCTGAGAAGAAAAATGGAATAAAAAGGAAAAGGGTGAGCTCAACTAGCCCAGTAAAGAATATTATGACTAAGATAATATACAACAAATTATCCTTAGTCTTCAACAGGAAAAAATCTGATAGAATATAATCGACAACAAGTTTTAGATCAACAACTGTAGTGGAAACAATAATTCATTAGAAGAGTTAAGTAGAGAATGAAATCTACTATCATCTATGAATTTAAAAGTCCATCATCAATATTTTATCCATGTAACATCAATCAATATACATCTTGAATCAAATATTCATCTTTGCACTACGGGGCAAAAGATATTTATTTGTATCACCAGTTGGTCATGTTCATCTCAACACCTGTTCATCTTTGCACTACGGGCCAAAGATATTCATCAGGTAATCATTCATCTTTGCACTACAGACCAAAAATATTCATCAAGTATCACCATTAACGATTGAGGATGATGAAAAACATTTTAGAGAACGAATCCAGTGAGACAGAAGGATAAATATTAGGGATTCGTATTTTGGTTTATCCAAATTCAATAATACTCCATAATAACCAAGTGTGAAGTAGAATTCAAAAATAAAGATCAAAACATGGATACAATCAAAGATAGTAACCATAAAAGACATCTGGGACAAAAAAGAGAAAATTTTATTTTTTGGTGAATAGTGTCATATTTGTTAATAGTGTCGTATACGTGAATAGTAACCCCGTCACAAAAAGGTAGAAATTCCACAATAAAATTCATAAAAATATCTCAGCATAATGATATTGAAGAAAATAATATCATTTAAAAAGATAATGACATCCCTTACCTCAAAGAAACAGTACTTCGGAATGAAAGGTCGGATGTGATGCTGAATGAAACTTGTATTGAATAGCAACTCTCAAAGTATCTAAATACTCACAAAATACGCTCGATAATATAGAGAGAGAAAGAGAGAAAGCTTATGTTTCTGGTGTGATTTTCAATTCTAACCTAAGAACCTATTTATAGGAAAATGCTAGCACGCCAAGCATGCAGATTTGACTCGCTACACCGATGGCTTTTACTCGCTACTATTGCCACCCACCACATTTAAAATAAATTTTGAGCACATTTCTCACCAACCAAAAGTGGGGCCCACTCAATTCTAGAATTTTCCACCAAAAATCATTTATAATATAATTTCTGAATCAGTCACCTCTTAAAATTCATAACAAATCATACACACTCATTTTAACGGTTCAAAATTTGTGGACATATACTCAACTTATATATGTATAACATATCTAAAAATCACAACGATCCAACTATTCGGATTAAAAATTATAACTCATAATATATCTCAAGAACAATCGATTTAATTTTTAATACCTCCATTCGGCAAAAATACCGATAAAACACCTCAACATTAATAGCCACATAAAATAAATATTTTCTTATCATATAAATCAATAAATAATTATTTACAAATAATATTACTGTAATCACAATAATGACAATCAGCCGTTCCAGAAAGAGGGGCTTTCAATAAGGATTTCTCCTTCATCAAAAGCGCAATTAGGTGACTCAAACCTCTCCTGAGATGTAACTTTCTAGACATTGCCAATAATGCTATCTAATAATATTATTTAAATAATATGAATTATTGATCCGATAATGGGAAATATTATGCGAGAGACAATTATTGAAACAACAATAATATAAAATATCAACGCAAAGAATTATTAAATCAATAAAATAAAATATTGAGCAAGAATTATCGTAACAATTATCGAGAGTAGTGCCTTTCACGTAAGAATCAATAATTAAAAATATTGTGCAATACCGTCTGGTGTGCTCTTTAATGCAACCACGCGTATTATTGTATTTTAACCACCGGGTATTCCAATAGTGTTAACGGTAACAACTACGCCGTTATTTATAAAAACTCAAACTTGTCATTTTCTTCATCTGACAAGTATTACATTATGAGGTTCATGAATGGTCATTTGCGTAGTAATCTGAATATTCCCCGACAACAAGAATATTCCACGACCAAACGAATATTCCACGACAAAAATGAATATTTTATAACCACTTGCTTATTTTGTAAAATTTGCACATTTCACCCATAACCAAAGTATTATATCAAATTAACTCCTTATTATTTCAAGATAATAAATAGAGAAAATTTAATTTTATTCATAATAAGTTGGGGTCTTACACTTATACACTTGAACGTCTTGCTCGTATGTACATAAACAAGGTTGTAAGATTGCATGGTATGCTAGTATCCATAGTTTCTGATCGAGACCCAATATTCACTTCAAGATTTTGGGTTAGTTTACAAAAATATATGGGCACTGATTTACGATTTAGTTCAGCATATCATCCTCAAACGGACGGGCAGTCGGAGAGGACTATTCAAACTCTTGAAGATTTATTAAGACTCTGTGACCTTGACTTCAAAGGAAGTTGGGACAAGTTCTTACCATTGGTGGAGTTTTCCTACAACAACAGTTATCAAGCAAGTATTGGCATGGCTCCATTTGAGGCGTTGTATGGAAGAAAGTGTCGTTCTCCAATATGCTGGGATAAGGTGGGAGAAGCATCGTTGTTGGGACTGGAGTTGGTACATATGACTAAGGAAAAGATTCAAATGATCCGACAACGTATAAAAACCTCACAAGATCGACAAAAGAGTTATGATGGTCTTTATCGAAAGGACGTGGAATTCAATATTGGAGATCGTGTGTTGTTACGTGTTGTTCTATGGAAAGGAGTCACGAGATTTGAAAAGAGAGGAAAGCTCAACCCTCGATTTATTGGCCCATTTTTAATCCTCGATCGAGTAGGAACTGTGTCCTATAGACTCGTCTTACCGTCAAGTATGTCTCGTGTTCGTAACGTTTTTCACATATCCATGTTACGTAAATATGTGGAAGACCCGAACCACATTATTGAGTTAGAACCGGACGAAATAGCGGAAGATTTAACGTATGAAGAGGTTCCTGTTAAAATCTTGGATAAGAAGGAACATATTCTACGCTCCAAGTTTATACCTCAAGTCAAAGTTTTGTGGAGAAACCACGATGTTGAGGAAATGACCTGGGAGTTAGAATCTGAAATGAAATCAAGGTATCCTTACCTCTTCGACATACCAAGTACGTACCCTAATTTCAAGGGTGAAATTTCATAAGAAAGGGAGGTTGTAAGACCCCAACTTTTATGAATAAAGATGAATTTTCTATAAATATCATTTTTAAATATTATGGAGTGAATTTGATATAATGTTATAGTTGTGGGTAATATTTATAAATTTTTCAAAGTATGTAAGTTGTTATATAATATTTGATTGGCCGAGGAATATTCGTTTTAACAGGGAATATTAAATGCGACTCAAGACAATCATTCAGTGGACTTACTAACGAAATTATTATTGTCGGATTGAGAAAACGACAAAAATATCTTCTTATGAAAATAACGGCGAAAGTTTTACCGTTAACTGTTGAAACACCCGGTGTTAAAAGTACAGTAATACGCATGGTTGCATAGTAGCACACGGTATTGATTTATGATGCTTATGTGAGAAGTCACTCGGTTTTGTTCAATAATTGCTACAGTAATTGTTGCTTAGTATCTCACGTTCTTTGATTCAATTATTGTCGATATTTTATATATTATTAAATCAATAATTGAGATGACAGAGTTATTAATATTATTATTTGTAATATTGACAATGTCTAGAAGTTCTGTCAATGAGAGGTTTGGTCACCTAATTGCGTGTCAATAGGGAGAAATCCTTATTAGAAAGCCCCCTCTTTCCTGGGAACGACCTAGTTGTTAAATATTGTGAATTATAATAATGATGATAAATGTTGTTAAAAATATTGAGGGGATTTTTATGAAGTATTTGATGTAAATTTTGCTTATTTTATGGACCCCCACTTACCCAATTTTCAAAATAATCGGTAGAAAATTAGTTAATATTATAAAGGTGGGACCACATGTAGGGCCCACGTATGTTGAAAGAAAGAAAAAATTGGAAATGGGGGGAAGATGGAGGTTACGTATACAAAGGGTAATGATATATATATATATATATATATATTAAATTTTATTTTATTATATAATTATAAATAGAATATAATATATTTTATTTAAATTTTTTGTTTTATTAGAATATTTTATTGCATAGTGTTGCATAGTAAATCAAATTTTTCAGAAATCAATCCGTGAATTCGTTCGTCGAATATTTACTATGCACACGTGATTTTCTAAATTCAAATAGTATCCTTTCTATTCTCCTATAAATAGGATGCTTAGTTAGAATTGAAAATCACATCAGAATCAGAGAATTCTTCTTCTATAATATTGAGCGTATTTCTTTCGAGTTTTAGAAAACTTTGAGCATAGAAAATAGTAAAAGTTTTCTTCAAGAATATCCCCGTTATACCAGTTGGAATACTCTTCTTTTCAAGGTAAGGGATGTTATTTTTGTTTAATATTTGCTTGAAATAATATTTTCTTTCATACTCTGTAGTATGTAAGTATTATTATTTCATTTCAGATTTCGAATTCTATACTCATTTGGTTAAAGTTTTGCCTTCTATACTCTATGAAATTAGTAGAATATCCTTGATATTTGCGTTTCATTCAGTATCTTTTCATGGAATTATTATTCTGAGCATTCTTGATAAATTTTAACTTTTTCATGCCGGAGTACTATTCACAAATTACTATTCATAGGGTACTATTCACTCGAGTACTATTCACCCGGGGTACTATTCATGATAAAAATTGATTCGTTTTCGGTCCAAATTATTTTTGGTACAATATTATTCTTGAATTTTACTCCACAAAGTAGTATCATGTTGACAATTTGGACGTTGTTAATTTCTGGATAAATTAAATTATAAATCTTTAAAAATTTATCCTTGAACTTGTTTTATTGAATTCTTATATCATTGTTGTAAGACCCCAACTTGTTATTAATGAAATTTAATTTTCTCTATTTATTATTTTGAAATAGTAAGGGTTGATTTGATTAATGTGGATAGTTATGGGTAAAATACGCAAATATTTCAAAATAAGTAAGTGGTTATAAAATATTCATTGTTGTCGGGGAATATTCGTATGGTCGTGGAATATTCAGACTGTTTGGGAATATTCAGACGACTTCACAGTACGCGATCGTATATGGGCCCCATAATGTAAAGCGATTGGATGAAGAAAACGACAAATATAAGTTGTTTAAAAATAATCTGGCGTAGTTATTATCAATTAATCTTGTTAAAATACTCGGTGGTTAACACACAAGAAGACACTGCAGTATTGCACCAATTATTGATTCTTACGTAAGAAGGCAAAGACTAATAATGGTTACGAGAATTACTCGCTCAAAGATTTTATTTTAATGATTTAATAATTGTTGCGTTGATATTTTATATTGTTGTTGTTTCAATAATTGTCATTACGGTATTTTTCATTATCGAAGCAATAATTCATATTATCTGAATAATATTATTAGATAACATTATTGGCAATGTCTAGAAAGTTACATCTCAAGGAGAGGTTTGGTCACCTAATTGCGGCGCCGATAAGGAGAAATTCTTATTGAAAGCCCCTCTTTCGGGAACCGCACTGGTTGTCAATATTGTGATTACGTAATATTATTTGTGAATAATTAATTATTGATTCATATGATGAGGAAAATATTGATTTTATGTGGATATAGATGGAGAAAATTTTTAATGTGACAATTATTGAAAATTGAAATTTTATCTTTTTCTGATAAAATAATTCATTTAAATATATTATTATATTTTAATAATATAATAATGTGGGATATATGAGTATATGTGGAGGAGGAGTATTTTTGTTACCAAAAATATTTAAAGCATGTTTTATGTGTCGGTGGACCCCATTTCTTGGACCGAAATTTGATTATAGCTTTGTGTAAAATACTTCTGTTTGTGGATTTTTCGGATAATTTTTGTTTGGAATTTGGAAAAACTTTCTTCTGTAAAGTTGTAGAGAATTGAATTTCCTATACAAAGTCGTGAGTTTCGAATTTTCTGACAAAAGGGCTATATATTTTGAATTATTGAAGTTCCGAAGCTCCGAAATAATTTATTTTTGGAAGTTTAAATTCTTTTAAATTAGAAAAACGTTTTTTCTTACTTTTTCTAGAAGGTGGCATGTGCTTATTGATCTGAAATCAGATTTCAAGAGTGGCGTAGGAATTTTGATATATATATTTATATTTTATTAAATTTTCTGCTTTGGTGTTCTAAGCATTTTTCTATAAATAGAGTGCTTAGGTTAGAATTAAAAATCACACCAGAAACTGAAGTTTTCTCTCTCTATATTATCGAGCGTATTCTTGTGAGTATTATGAGTATATTTTTGAGTATTGTTATACGGTGCAAGTTCAAGTCATGCTTTATATCAGGTGTTTCAAATTTAGAAATCTTGATCTTTTCGAGGTAAGGATATTATTTTTTTTTCAGAATGATATTATTTCTTCAATATCATTATCTTTCAAATATTGATCTGAAGTTTTTATCAAATTTGGAACTTTTGGTGTCGGAGTTATTATTCACGAATACGGCACTATTCATCGAAAAATAAAAATTTTCCGTTTTCGTCTAAAATATCTATTGTGGATACTAGCTTTGATTGTATCCATCTTTTGATCATTTTTGAATTTTTACACCACTATGATTATTTTTGAGGTATTTTTGGACATGGATAAAACAAAGTACTTAATCCTTAATCCTTAATCCTTGTCATTTTGTTTCTTTGGATTCGTTTCTTCAAAAATATTTTCATCATCCTCGGTCTTAAATGATGATATTATTGAATATCTTTGGCCTGTAGTGCAAAGATGAATGATTTCTGATGAATATCTTTGGCCCGTAGTGCAAAGATGAACAGGTGTTTAGATGAACATGATTAATCGATGAATATCTTTGGCTTGTAGTGTAAAAGATGAATATTTGATTCGAGATATATATTGATTGATGTTACGAGGATAAAAGATAGTTGATGAACTTTTAAATTCATACATAGAAGATAGTAGTTTTCATTCTCTACTTAACTCTTCTAATGAATTATTATTTCCGTTGCGAATATTGAGTTAAAACTTGTTGTCAATTGTATTCTATTAGATTTTTCCTGTTGAAGACTAACGATAATTTGTTGTATATTATCTTAGTCATAATATTCTTTATTGGGCTAGTTGAGCTCACCCTTTTCTTTTTGTTCCATTTTCCTCTCGTGAGGCTAGAATATATATAGTAATTTACGCCTGGGGTATGGAATGAAGGTTCTAGAGAGTTATTTAGTAGTCCTCACCATTTTTGTAAAATAATGTATCAATAAATGTGATGAGGATTTATTTGAGTATAGATATTGTCTAGAAGATAATATTTGTATTCAAACTCACGCTTTCTTGTTGTAATAATAAAGTTGTAGTTGTTTTACATACCATGTATTGACAACTCGTAATGGGTGATGTATACCTATTTTGGGGCGCCACAATTGTCATCATCCTCATGTTTATATTATGTTGAAAGTCATCTCGTGGCTCGTAGTGCATAGATGGACTTGGTATGATTATGACCGTGGATTATTCGGTATAATCATGACCAGTAATGTTACAAATGATGTGGTAAAAGTCCTCATTGGCTCAGTAGTGCGTTGATGGACACGATTGTTGGCATGATCATGACCATTGATGAAAACACGAATATCCTTGGCCCGTAGTGCATGGATAATTTGTGGTCGGATACTAATGAATATCCTTGGTCAGAAGTGCGTGGATGATGTGGATTATTTATTGTCGAGTCTCAAAGAATAAAGTTGATGAAAAACCTTTTAAATCATAGAAGATAGTAGATTTTATGTTCTACTTGACTCTTCTAATGGATTGCTTGTTCCGCTGCAGTTAAACTTGATGTTTGTTATATTTTATTAGTTTAAAATTGTTGAAGGCTAACGATAATTTATTCTGCATTATCTTAGTCATAATATTTCTTATTGGGCTAGTTGAGCTAACCCTTTTGCTTTCATTGTTCTCTTCAGGAAATGAGAACGTAGCCGGGACTAGTCGGGGAACGGAGTGATGGTCTAGATGATAGCATTAGTAGTCCTCACTATTCTATGAAATAGTGTGATAATAAATGTTTTGAGGACTCCATTTGAGTTGAATACTATCTAGAAGACAATATTCGTATTAAAACTCTCAGTTTATGTTTTGTCGTATTTTACACGACATTTGTATTATTAAGTTGTATTTGAATTTTGTACCATGTATTTGGCGACTAAAGATGGGTGTTGTATACCTATTTTGGAGGCGTCACATGAACCTTCCCACCAACTAAGCACATTTATGAATTCCAAATCAGAATTACAAGTTGCTAATACATTCTGCGATATTTTTCCATGACGATTACTATAACTGCTTACATCATGTCCTTTTACCAGTGCTGGAATGTGTGTACCATCAATAGCTCCAATGCAATCCTTAAATGAATTAATAGACATTTTTATTCAATATAATGGTGATAAATAAAAACAACAAAAACAGTGATAATAATGAAATTTTCATTACTTAACTTAAAGTAAGGAAAAAATATTGTGCTTTCTCTTATTTTAGAAGGTACTGTGGATCCAAGTTACACCATCATGGAGGTGTTAGTGTGTTCAAAGCCTTCAATACTTTGTTCAAATTTCTACTAGTATTAAAATGGGATCGACCAAAAGTCTCACGAGTTAAACAATATCGAGAATTTTGCCCAACAGTGAGTAGAAAAGTTGCAACCATTTTTTTAATAAAAATATATCTTGTATCCTGTAAAAGTGTTTTCTCCCTAATAATATTGCATAGTTTGCGAAACATGTCTGGATACATTCTATAGACTTGTCGAAAGTTTTCAGGTTCCTCATCCAATACATTATGTATATAATTATACCCATTCGATGTAATTGGACATCGCGTTAATGGACGTCCAATATATTCATCACGTAGTATAACCATAAGCTCATTTAAGACATGAATCACAGTTTTAATTGCCATCAATAAGTACATGATCGCTTCATAAAATTCTTTTTCCATTTCTTCTTCCATTGCTTCTTCCATGTCTTCTCCCATGGCATCGTATATCTCTTCCTCATCTATTTCTTCTCATTGTAGTACATCCTCTCCATGTACTCCATTACCTCTTTGCATATTTGCGTGAGACATTATATTTAATCTCGCAAAAAATTAAAAATAAATTACATTGTCTAATATATCATTCATTTGGTACAAAATTAAAGTAATATCCTAATTGCTATAACATGAATTTAGATGTAGAAGGCACCATGAAATAGCTACATAAAAATTGGTAGGAGCTGTGAAAATGTAACACCAATTAACAAAAACAAACCACATATATTTCAACCAAATCCTATAATGTTAAACATGCCTACAAAAATTATAAAAACCAAACAGCACATATCCAAACCAAATTCCAATTAGAACATATATCAAAATCAAAGTTCAGAATGTTAACATGCCTACACTGAATGCAAAAACCAACTAGAGCATATTTCTCAACTCAAACCATCATCTCAATAACTACAATCATTCTAATAATATGTATGTTATCCAATCTGAGCGCTCTTCTGGTGAAATTTTCTAGAACATATCTTTATTCGATTTAGTATTAAGCAATTCAATCGCCTTGTAACGAGCTTGGTTGTCCAAATTTGGTATCTCATTGATAGCATCCCATCAACAACTATTATAAAATCCCGACTTTTATGAAATAAAAGTCTAATTTAATTTATGATTATTATTCTAAAATTGTAAAATGTTAAATTGATAAATGGTCAAATGAGTAATTAATCGGATAAATGAGCAAATAAAGAGGAAAGAAAATAATATTTTTTTAAGAGTTGCCCATGTGGGCGGCTGAAATATGAGAGAAATGAGGGGGGAACATGTGGGGAAGGAAGAAGAAAAAAAAAAGAAAAAGAAGGAAAAAAGAGGAAGGAAGTGAGGAAAAGAAAGAAAGAAAAGGAAAGGAAAGAGAAGGAAAATAATTCTCGGGAAGAAATAAGAAAAGAGAGAGGGGGGGGGGAGATGAAGAAGAAGAAGAAGGAAAGAAAAAAGAATTTGATAAAGAGGTAATTTTAAAATTTCTTAAATTATTTTCAGATTTAAGTTTTCATGAATTTATATGAAGAGATTTTGTTTATACTTGATTTAGATGATTTAAACTTGTATAAACATGAATCAAATGAGAGAAATCAAGTAAAAAACGTAATCTGGAAATTTTTATAAAAATTAGTTTACTACTTGATTTTATAAAATCCATAACTCTTTGTGTATAATGAGTTAGGAGATGAGCCATATATCAAATGAAAGCCCTCGAAGTAATCTAAATGCAAAAATTTGAATCACCCAAAAATTCCTTGTGAATTTTTCGTGGTGACTATTTGAAGGAAAATGGTCCGAAGGACTCATAGTCCGAAAAATCAGTGTTCTTAAGCTCTATTGCGTGAGTTATAATTTTTAAACCGACCGTTGGATCGTTGTAATTTTTGGATATGTTATACAAATATAAGTTGAGTATATGTCCACAAATTTTTAACCGTTAAAGATTAACTTATGATTTGTTATGAATTTTAAGAGGTGACTGATTCAAAAATTTTTGTAGCAAAATTTTTTGGTAAGCCTTCTCTCTATGTTAGAGTCAGAATCTGGAAAAACTTTCTTCTACAAAGTTGTAGAGAATTAAATTTTACATAGAAATGACATAAGATCCGTATTTTTTTGATAAAAGGACTAATTGCTATAATTATTAAAGTTTCTGAATACTGAAATTTATAATTAAATTATCAGAAAAATTATTTGGGCTAAAATATTTTTACGTAAATCTTATAATATTCGTTTAGAATTTACGTAAATTTTTTATGAATATTTGAAAAGGTATAATTATTGTATTTTTAAACTATGTATAGTTAGTTTGAAAATAGAAGAAATTCATAGAAAATTCTATGAATGATGAAAAATTATGAAACTTGGTGAAAAATATTATAATATTATTTTATAATTTCGGACAATTTTGGAAAATTATTGAATAACGTAAATATTTATTGTATTTTTAAGCAATTTATGGTTAGTTTAAAAATAGAAGAAATTCATAGAAAAATCTATGAATTGTGGAAAATTATAAAATTACCGAAAAATATTATAATAATATAAGATTAATATTGATGATGTTTTTAAGATATATAAGTATGTGGAGTTAGTATTTCTATTTTGAAGCTATTAAATGATAGTTTTTATAAATAAAAATAATTATAGAAAATTATCGGATAATCCGAAAAATGTGAAAAATACAGTAATACACGTGATTTCACAGTAGTACGCGGTATTCTATAGTAGCACAAGGTATTGCACAATAATTTATATTATTGATTCTTACGTAAGAAGTCACCTAGTCTTTTATTAAATAATTGTCACAGTAGTTATTGCACAGTAACTCATATTATTCGATATGATATAATTATACCAGTTGCAAGTATTATAAGTCTATGTTAATAATTGTGAATAATTGTTGAAAGATTGAAAATGTGTAAATAATTGATGAATAAAAGGTGTTGATTAACTATAAGTATGATATGCAGATGTTGTTCAATTATTTTCTTTTTACGAAAGTAAGTTTGGCAGGACTTGCCGACACTCTACTTTTTCTAAAGTAGTCTGGACCACAACTCAATTATTTTTAAAACGTGTACAAGTTAATTTAATTTTCTCTGTAGGACCATAAATTCCACTACCATTATTATATACCTCATTTGGTTATTTTGTTAAACTGAGTGTGCTAGTTGTTTACTAAAATTTTAGTATAAATAGGTTGCCCGGTTAAGCAACTAAACACACACCATCACTATACTAAAAATATAAAATTCATTTACTACAATATTGTGAGTATTTCTATTGAGTGTAATGTTACTCCAAGTATAGATAAGGAATGCAAGCATTGTTTAAGTTGATCAATTTCATAGAAAGTAGAATCAAGTCACATGCTAAGGTATGGGATATCATTATTATGGTAAGAGGTATCATTTTTCTATGGTAAAAGGAATATTATTTTCTTTCATACTCCATGTTATGGTAAGATATTATTATTCATTTCTTTAGCTTATCATTAAATGGTGAAAAGTCCTGAAAGGATTAGAATATCCTTAATAGTTTGTGCTTCATCTAATATCCTGAAGTGGATCTTTCTATTCAGTCTTAAGTTATTATTTTTGAGTCAGGAACTTTACATTACTTGTACTTTATCAGGAATTCTAATCGATTTTCTGGATATCATGTTGGCACTTTAGACTCTGGATAATTAAGTTAGAAATCACTAAGATTTATTTTATCTTATTATTCTTATTATTTTTATAAGACCCCAACTTTTTAATAAAATTGAATTTCTTCTATTCATTATTTTGAAATAATAAGGTGTTAATTTTATATAATGCTTTGGTTATGGGTAAAATGTGCAAATTTTATAAAATAAGCAAGTGGTTATAAAATATTCATTGTTGTCGCGAAATATTCGTTTGGTCGTGGAATATTCTTTTTATCGGGAAATACCCGTACGACAACACCATCATTGGTGGACCACACAACGAAATAACTGTTGGAGTTAGACAACGAAAGAAATAACTTTTTATAAAAATAATGGCAAAAGTTTTACCGTTAACTGTTGAAATATCTAAATGATAAAAATACAAGAATACGGCGTGGTCGCATAAATGCGACGTGATATTGCACAGTATTTCTGATTATTGATGCTTACGTAAGAAGCCACTCAATTTATTCAATTATTACAACAGTAGTTGATGCATATTATCTCATATTATTGATTCAATTATTGTCACAGTATCATCTGCACAATATTTTATAATTGAGACAACACATTTATTCATATTATTATTTATATTATTGACAATGTCTAGAAAATTCTGTCGAGGAAAGAGGTTTTGGTCACCTAATTGCGCGCCAATAAGCAGAAATCTTTATCGAAAAGCCCCCTCTTACCTGGGAACGATCTGGTTGTCAATATTGTAAGTTAAAATATTAATGATGAATAATTGTTGAAATACTATAAATGTGTTTATTGAAGATAAGTGAATTACAAAAGTTAGAGGGGAATAATGCAAACTTGGAAAACTTTAGGGGTACCAAAGTGTAATAAGTTAAATCAATTGGGATCGTCGATGGTGGTTTTAATAGTAAATCAATCTAAACCGTCAATGTTGGTTTTATTAGTAAATTAATCTGGACCGTCAGTGGTGGATTTAATATTAAATTAATCTGGATCATCGGTGGTGGTTTTAATAGTAAATCAATTTGGATCGTCGGTGGTGGTTTTAATAGTAAATCAATCTGGATCATCGGTGGTGGTTTAATAGTAAATCAATCTGGACCGTCAATGGTGGTTTTAATAGTAAATCAATATGGACCGTCGGTTGTGGTTTTAATAATAATTAATATGGACTGTCCGTTTTAATAGTAAATAAATATGGATCATCCGTGAATTAGTTATTATTTAGTCCATTCTCATATAAATAGAAGCTTAATTCTTCTTTCATTTTCACCAATTCACCGAGATTCACAAGAGAAACTATAGAGAGAGAAACTATAGAGAGCAAGAAGAAGAGTATTCTATTACTTCACTATTACAGTATCCAGTCTTCTGCTAAGGTATGGGGTATTACTTCTTTTGTATTTATAAGGGTTGTTATTTTCTTCGTAAATGATGTTATTTCTTTCAATATCATACTGAAATATTGGTATGAATTTTATTATAAAATTTTTACCTTTTCATGTCGAGATTATTATTCACGTATACAACGCTATTCACGTATACGACACAATTCACGAATACGATACTATTCACGAAGTATGATTTTTCTTATGAAATTTCTAACTTTTCGTGTCGGGGTTACTATTCACATATACGACACTATTCACGAATACGATACTATTCACAAAAAAATTAAATTTTTTTTTCTTTGTCTAAGCTGTCTATTATGGTTACTATATTTGATTGTATTCATGTTTTGATCTTCATTCTTGAATTTTGCTCCACAAATGATTATTATGGAGTATTTTTGAACTTGGATAAACCAAAGTACAAATCCCTAATCTTTGTCCTTTTATCTCACTGGATTCATTTTCTTTAAGATATTTTTCATTATTCCCAATCCTAAATGGTGATATAACTGAATATTTTTGGCATGTAGTGCAAAGATGAATGATTACCTGATGAATATCTTTGGCCCGTAGTGCAAAGATGGACAGGTGTTGAAATGAACATGACCAACTGGTGATACAAATGAATATCTTTTTCCTGTAGTGCAAAGATGAATATTTGATTCAAGATGTATATTGATTGATGTTATAGGGATAAAATATTGATGATGGACTTTTAAATTATAGAAGATAGTAGATTTCATTCTCTACTTAACTCTTCTACTGAATTGTTATTTTCGCTGCGAATATTAATCTAAAACTTGTTGTCCATTATATTTTATATGATTTATTGAAGGCTAACGATAATTTTTCTTACATTATCTTAGTCATAAAATTCTTTATTGGGCTAGTTGAGCTCACCCTTTTCCTTTTTGTTCCATTTTTTTTCTCAAGAGGCTAGAATATAACAACTAGTCGGGGTGTAGAGTGATGTTTCAAGTTAGTTGTTTTAGCAGTCCTCACTATTTTATAAAATAGTGTATCAATAATTGTAATGAGGACTTATTTGAGTTTGGATATTGTTTAGAAGACAATATTTGTATTTAAACTCACAACATATGTGTTGTCGTATTTTGCACAACAATTGTAATAATGAAGTTGTAGTTGTTTTCTGCACCATGTATTTGGCGACTCAAAATGAGTTGTGTGGACCTATTTTGGGGGCGTCACAGTTGGTATCAGAGCTTAGGGATATGATCTCTGATGGAGATCTGGGGTTAAAACTAGGAAGGGAGTGATGAGTAAATCATTCACTAGTATGTCCTACCTAAGCTTATTAATTGGTCAGTCGGAATATAGGGATAATATGTGGAATGTCAATTTCTTTAATTAACCCTTATTTTATGGCAGTATTTGAGAATGGCAGCTGAGAATGTTAACAATGGAGTGAATGAGACCGTGGAGACAACTTTAAACACCAACTAGGAGAACGTGCAACAAGACGGCAATGTTCTTCCTATAAACATCACCACTAATCAAACGATGAATGATGGGATGTTTAGAAACTTTTTGCAGTTCATGCAAAATTAGACGAGGGAGACTCGTGTACAAAATACGGGTGGAAATAATAGCAACGCACGGCTTGTCACAGCCAAGCAGTTCAAAGAGTTGGGACCACCAGAGTTTTTGGGAAAGCCAGATCTGATTAAGGTGAAAACGTGGGTTAAGAAAATTACCAAGATATTTGATGTCTTGAGATGCACGGAGGAACAGAAGGTTCCATTCGCCACCTTTATGTTCCGTGGTAAGGCAAATTACTGGTGGGAATCTGTGAAGCGTATCCAGCCAACCGCACTTAATATGTCTTGGGAAGCATTTTAGAAATTGTTCAATGACAAGTACTTTCCTGAAAGTATTCGTCATATGAAAGAGGTAGAGTTTGTAACCATCGAGAAATTTTTGTAATTAATTTAAATATTTATTGAATTAAATAAATATTTTTAAATAATTTATTTATTGAGAAAAATAAATAATTGATGAATTGTGGTGCATTAATTTAGTAATGAATAATGGTAATTTTTATTTGAAAGATTTAATTTAATAAAATAATTAAATTGAATGAATTGTTTAATATTTAAGAGAATAAGTAAATTAAATAAAGTAATGTTTAAGTCTAATTTATTAATTAAATTAGATATATAGTAATTTATTAATCTTAAGTATAATTATAATAAGATTATAATTATTATAATTATTATTGTAAGTTATTTAAATTAACCAAAGTGTGACAAGTGAAAACTATATAATATAATACTATTAAAATAATCTAGTATGGGGGAGATTGTGTGTAACCAAACACAGCCTTATGGCTTTTGGTTTATTTTAACTAACGCCTTTTTCTTTTTTTCACCTGACGTACGTGGGGGGAGAGGGAGCCAGTTATATGTTATGCGTTCTTTTTCTAAGGCTAGTACTGAGCTTGGTGAAGAAGAGAGAAAATACAGAGGTTTTGAGAGAGAGAGAGAGAGAGTTTTTTGTGATTTTGCCAAGAAGAAGGAGAGTTTCACCATCTCTTGCTAGCATACAACTAGGGTTTGAAGGTATATTTTACTTCTAATGTTTATATTTTGAGTTTCTATGATCATCTTCTGTAAATTGCTTATCGCATGGGATTTATACATGTATGTATGTGGTTTATAATCAGTTAATCATCGTTTTTGAGTGCTATTTGATGATTAGATTACAAGAAATTGGTTTGTAGGAAGAAATTGAAATAACGGTGGTTATGTATGAAAAATGGCTTAAGAAAGTACAAAGTTTTATGTCCAATATGTGTTATAATATGTAAATTGATGTTGGATTATGTTATTATGTTAAGAAACAAAAACGACGTAGTTTGAATCGTATTAATTGGTTAAGAAACGAAGTCGTGCCGATCGAATTCGTTAAAAGTGATAAAAATGAAGAAATTGGGAAAATTGTGGTTTTGATTCTTCAAAATTAAATATATGTAATGTTTATGTAGCTAGAGTGATGAATAGCATGCTTAACTATGTTGTTACAAAATTTTAAATGTTGAGTTTGGTGAATTTCTGTGGAATTGGGATTTTTTGGCCTAGAACAGTAGATCGTGTTCGAAGTTTTCGCAAAATCAATTTCAGTGCCGAAGCGGCGCCATCTGGACACAAAAGGTGTAATATGGCATGCCGCCAAAGGGTCTAAAGGACCTTAATTAAACTGTTAACAACATAGCTTTGGGAATGCCAACCTAACTTATTTTAATGACCCTAAAACATGTTATAAAACATAACAACATGTTGTAATCACAACGTTAAAACTATAGATTATGAATTAGTAAGTTGTGAAAGTTCGTAATGTGATGTCATTTGAATTGGAATTGGGTTGCAATTATCATGTCGTATACTATGATATAACTAAGAATTCAGTTTCGTGTTACGTGAATGAGTAGGATAATCAAGTTCTAAGTTAAGGATTATAGACTTGATTAAAATGAAAACTAAACTAATGAAATTGATGTTAATATAACTAATTAATATTGTGATTCTAATGGTATATGTAGGGTAATTGGCGAACGTTTATTATATTTGTGTAGTTTACACCCGAGGCAAGTTTCCTAACTTTATTCTCTTTATAATGAATGCAAGTTCCTTATCCTAAACTTTTATTGAGCAAGTTTCATAGTTATGTTATCTTTTATATCAAGCAAGCTTTCTATTCCTAGATTTTACATTTAAGTTGAGGAAGACTATTGATTCTATCTCGTGTATGATTGTACAAGCTCTTATAATCTAGTTCGTTACATCGAGCGAGTTTCAATTTCCTAAGTCTTGTTATTGTTATTCAAAGTATATATTGTTCTAAAACATTGATTCAAACGAGATTGTTCTAACTCTTTCGAATGTGGTACTTTGCACGCACACTATGTCTATTCAATTGTACATTGTTGATATTTGATCTTTGACTTTGATAACCTTGTTCAATTCTATATTGTTGTATTTAACCTTCAAGTAGTAAGCAAACTCTTATTGATTGAATTAGTCTATAATGGAATAGTGTTCTAAAATTCTAGAACCACTGGTAAGTTAGTTCCGAGCTAAACTTTCTTTAGTGCGGAAATTCTAAATTCAAGCTGAGACGAACAACCCTAACTTAGGAGATTTTGTACGTGTAACGTTTAGATGTTTGTGTACAATACATGGTACAAAGGGTTGATCCCCCTAAGTACGTTAAGAAGGGTCTGTATAGTCTAAATGAGTGTTAATGTTGAGGTAATAATATCTAAATACCGGTGTGACGCCCCAAAAATAGGTCCATTCCATCCAACCCATTCTGAGTCGCCAAATACATGGTACAGAAATAACTACAACTTTATTATTACAACATATAAACTGCGAGTTTAAATACAGATATTGCCATCTAGACAATATCCACACGCAAATAAATCCCCATCATAATTATTGATACATTATTTTACAAAAATGGTGAGGACTACTAAACAACTCTCTCTAGAACCTTCATTCCATATCCCGACTAGTACTCGCTACATTCTCGCCTCCTGAGAAGAAAAATGGAACAACAAGGAAAAGGGTGAGCTCAACTAGCCCAAGAAGAATATTATGACTAAGATAATATACAACAAATTATCGTTAGTCTCCAACAGGAAAAATCTAATAGAATACAATAGACAACCAGCTTTTAAATCAATCTTCGCAATGAAATAATAATTCATTAGAAGAGTTAAGTAGAGAATGCAAACTACTATCTTCTATATATATGAATTTAAAAGTTCATCGTCGATATTTTATCCCTGTAACATCAATCAATATATATCTGGAATCAAATATTCATGTTTGCACTACAAAGCCAAAGATATCGATTAATGGGTCATGTTCATCTAAACACTGCTCATCTTTGCACTACTACTGGCAAAAAGATATTAATCGATGTCGCCATGTTCATCTCAACACTGCTCATCTTTGCACTACACGAGCCAAAGATATTCATCAAGAAATCATTCATCTTTGCACTACAGGCCAAAGATATTCAATAATATCATCATTTAGGACTGAGGATGATGAAAAATATTTTAAAGGAAACGAATCCAGTGAAACAAAAGAACAAATATTAAGGATTCGTATTTTAAACAATCCAAGTTCAAAAATACTTCATAAGTAATCAGAGTGGAGTAAAATTCAAGAATGATCAAAACATGGATACAATCAAAGCTAGTATCCATAATAGATATTTTGGACAAAAAGAAGAAATTTCATTTTTCGGTGAATAGTGTCGTATTCGTGAATAGTGTCGTATACGTGAATAGTAACTCCGACACCAAAAGATAGAAATTTCACAAAAAAACATCTTCACGCTTCGTGAATAGTACTCATGAATAGTAACTCGTAAATAGTAACTCATGAATAGTAACTCGTGAATAGTAACTCATGAATAGTAACCCCGATATGAAAAAAGTTACAAATTTGATAAAAATTTCCAACCAATATTTTTAAGATAATGATATTGAAGAAATAATATCATTTTCGAATAAAATAACATCCCTTACCTCGAAAGACAATAAGATTTAGTCAAACACAGGATATAGGCTATGACTTGAACTTCAGCAAAGATAGCAATACCCAAAGTATACTCAAAATACTCACAAGAATACGCTCGATAATATAGAGAGAGAAAATTTCAATTTCTGGTGTGATTTTCAATTCTAACCTAAGCACCCTATTTATAGGAAAATGCTTAGAACACCAAAGTAGAAAATTTATTAAATTAATATTATAATTTTTCCACAACTTCATACGCACACTAACAATCTGTATTCAGCCTCCTAATCACATGTTAAATGAGTTTCAAAAATGAAAAAAATGTTTTTGAAATTAAAAATATTTTAAAATTCCAAAAATCAATTATTTCGGAACTTCGGAACTTCAATAATTCACAATAAATAGCCCTTTTGTCAGAAAATTCAAATCTCGCGCTTTTTATAGGAAATTCAATTCTCTACAACTTTGCAGAAGAAAGTTTTTCTAAATTCCAAATGTAAATCAATGAAATCCACAAACAGACGATTTTACAAGCTATAATCAAATTTCGTTAAGAAATGGGGTCCACCGACACATAAAACATGCTTTAAATATTTTTGGTAACAAAAATACTCCTCCTCCACATATACTCATATATCCCACATTCATCGTAAAAATATCATCATTATTATATTATTAAAATATAATAATATATTTAAATGAATTATTTTATCGTAAAAAAGATAAAATTTTAATTTTCAACAATCGTCACTTTAAAAATTTTCTCCATCTATATCCACATAAAATCAATATTTTCCTCATCATATAAATCAATAATTAATTATTCATAAATAATATTACAGAATCACGAAGATCGGGCAACCAAGCCGCTCCTGTGAAAGAGGGGCTTTTCAATAAGAATTTCTCATCTTGGGCGCCGCAATTAGGTGACCAAACCTCTCCTTGTATGTAACTTTCTAGACATTGCCAATAATGTTATCTAATAATATTATTCAGATAATATGAATTATTGCTTCAATAATGAAAAATATTGTGTAATGACAATTATTGAAACAACAACAATATAAAATATCAACGCAAAGAATTATTAAATCAATAAAATATTGAGCGGTAAATATCGTGAACCATTATTGAGTAGTAGTGCCTTCACGTAAGAATCAATAATTGGTGCAATACCGGTGTGATCTTGTTCAACAACGCGTATTAGTGTGTTTTAACCACGGGTATTACAACAAAGATAATTCTTGAATAACTACACTGTTATTTATAAACAACTTATATTTGTCATTTTCTTCATCCAATCACTTTTCCTTATGGGGCCCATTAAAAGACTACGCGTAAATGCATTTAATATTCCCCGAAAAGATTTAATATTCCACGACCAAAACGAATATTCCTAAACAATAATGAATATTTTATAACCACTTGCTTATTCGAAATATTTGCGTATTTTACCCATAACTATCCACATTAATCAAATCAACCCTTACTATTTCAAAATAAGAAATAGAGAAAATTAAATTTCATTAATAATAAGTTGGGGTCTTACAACCTCCCCTCCTTATGAAATTTCGTCCTCGAAATTGACATACGTGCCTGGTGTTTCGAAAAGATGAGAATACCTCGCTTTCATTTCCGTTTCCAACTCCTAGGTCATTTCCTCAATAGCATGGTTTCTCCACAAAACCTTAACTTGTGGTATAACCTCGGTACATAGGACATGTTCTTTCCTATCCAAGATCTTGACAGGTACCTCCTCGTACGTTAAGTCTTCGACTATCTCGTCCAGTTCTAACTCAATGACGTGGTTCGGGTCGTCCACATATTTACGTAACATCGATACGTGAAAAACGTTATGAACACGCGTCATACTTGGCGGTAAAATGAGTCTATAGGCCACAGTTCCTATTCGATCGAGAATTTCAAATGGATTAATAAATCAAAGGTTTGAGCTTTCCTCACCTCACCGATTCTCGCTTTTGAAATAATAACTTCTTGCACCTCCTTCTTCAAATTCATCAGCTCCGGTGTGTAGCTTGAACAGCTTTAACTTTATCGATTAAAGTCGATTATACTCGTATATCATCACGTGGGTACCTAGAGTATTCATCTCCATCTCTATTATTTGTAAATTATACGAAATGAGTATTTGACAATATCGTACTCGTACTTGTATACGATCTTCTACTCAACACGTCAGCTACCACGTTCGCTTTTCCAGGATGGCATGGTCAGAACATGTGCTGAAATGGGTCGCCTCTTGAGTTCTTCGAAGCTCTTCCCACATTCCTTGCTCCATTCGAATTTTGTATCTCTACGAGTCAGCTGCATTAATGGAATAGCGATTCGAGAATATCCTTCAATGAATCTCCGATAATAACCAACTAAACCTAGAAAGCTACGTATTTCGATTACCGACTTAGGTTGTTCTCAACTGTGACTCATATCCCAACCTTGGATAGCACGTTACAATGACACCTATCAGTTTACTATCGCACGAATATGGTGTCCCCTACGGAGAGTTCGGCGGTGCATTCCACAAAGGAAGTCACCAGATAAAGGCTCAGTACCAAATTTATAGTTGAATTTTTAACTCGAAGTTCAATAGGAGCCATTCGATATGAGATTTTAGAAATGAGTTTTGTACTGGGTTCAAAGTTGATACAAAATTTAATATCAGGCTTTGGGAGTAAGCCAAGAAATTCTTTAGGAAATACGTCAGGAAAAATTAATAACAACAGGAATATTATTCAAATCTGACGTCTCTTTATTCAAATCCATAACATGGACTAAGAAAACTTGACATCCGTAATAAACGAATGACTTCATGGCTTGATATGAAAATGTTTAACTACAATGGTTTGATTGCTTAAATTCGAATAACAGGTTGCTTAGGAATATGAAAACTAACAACCTTACGAAAGTAATCAATTTCGGCATGATGAGTAGTTAACCTTAAAATCACATCAAAAGCAAATTTCTCTATAGAAATAAGGTTAACAGGTAATGTGATAGTGCCAACCTGAATCAAGCAAGATTTCTAAACAACGGATGTAATGAAAGTTTCTCCTAACGGAGTCTCCATAAATAGGTCAAAGTCTAATTTCTCCGTAGTCAAGTTCAAAACGTTGAGCCAAAGCAAGAAAGATAAAAGAATGGGTAGAACCCAGATTCAGTAAGGTATAAACTTCGCAAGAATTTATAATTAACTAACCCGTGCTAACTTCGTTCGGGTTCCTCGCATTTTGACCGGTCATGACAAACGCTCTTCCAGGAACCGTTGACTTTGACTTTTCTGGGACATCCTTTTGAGTCACCATTCCCGTTGGACTGGGTTTCGATACCGTACAATCTCGAGCGATATGTCCTTCTTTTCCACAATTATAGCATACCTTAAACTATTCAGGCGCCAATGATATGTCCCTCTTTCCAAAGATTTGTAACATACTTACGACCGGTGGTCTTTCTCCTCCCTTGGAACCGGCCATCATTTGGCGCCGACGTCTTCACATGGTCATTGTTGAATCTCCTCTTTTAAAATCTCCTCCTGACTCGCTTCTTCTATTTTCATGGCCACGATTACCACCAGAGTGGTTACCACCTTTGTCCGTATTCTTCTTTCTCCGCTGGTTATCGTTATTCTGATGACTGTTATCTTCGGTATGATCCTGGCTATGGTCCCTCGCTTGAACGTACTCGTTATCTCGCTCTAACAACTGAGCCCTATTGACAACATCTGAATAGAGAGAAAATTTATGAGAATGAGATACTGACATATGTCGGGTTTTAAACCTCTAAGAAACATCCGCGTCATACGTTCCTCATTCTCCACCAAATGAGGTGCAAACCTGGATAACTCTGCAAACTTTTCCTCAGATCGAGACACCGCCATGTTGTTTTGCTCTAATCTGATGAACTCCACTTCCTTCATATGATTTAACACTTTCGAGGAAAGTATTTGTCATTAAATAGTTTCAAATGTCTCCCAAGACATGCCGAAAGTGCAATCTGGATGGGTACGCTTCACGAGACTCCCACCAAAGAGTCCGCTCGCCGCCACGGAACATAAAGGTGGCGAATGGAACGTTCTGTTTCTCCGTGCATCCCAAGACATCGAATATCTTGGTAATTTGCTTGACCCATGTTTCCGCCATGATCGGATCCGGCTTTCCCTTAAATTTTGGTGGTCCCAACTCTTTGAAGCGCTTGGTCATTGTGATAACCTATGAATTGCTATCTTTTCCTCCTCAGATTTTGAACACGAAGTCTCCTCGTCGATTTTGCATGAATCGCAAAAAGCTTCTAAACATCCCCTCGCTCATCATCTCGCTTTCAAAGTGGTGTTGTTCACGGGAGGAACATTGTCACTGTTGCACGTTCTCCTCGTTGGTGAGTACAAAGCGTCTCCACTTGGTCTCATTTCCATTGTTAATATTCTCAATCGACATTCTCAAACATCGTCATAAAACAAGGGTTAATTAAGGAAATCAATATATCACATAATATCCCTATATACTAACCAACTAACAAATAAGCTTAGGTAGGACACACTAGCGAAGGATTTACTCGTCTCTCCCCTCCTAGTTCTATTCCCCGATCTCCGCCAGAGATCATATCCCTAAGCTCTGATACCAACTGTGACGCCCCCAAAATAGGTATACATCACCCATTCTGAGTTGCCAATACATGGTACAGAAACAACTACAACTTTATTATTACAACATATAAACTGTGAGTCTAAATACAGATATTGCCATCTAGACAATATTCACACGCAAATAAATCCCCATCATAATTATTGATACATTATTTTACAAAAATGGTGAGGATTACTAAACAACTCTCTCTAGAACCTTCATTCCATATCCCGACTAGTACTCGCTACATTCTCGCCTCCTGAGAAGAAAAATGGAACAACAAGGAAAAGGGTGAGCTCAACTAGCCCAGTAAAGAATATTATGACTAAGATAATATACAATAAATTATCGTTAGTCTCCAACAGGGAAAAATCTAATAGAATACAATAGACAACCAGTTTTAAATCAATTTGCAATGAAATAATAATTCATTAGAAGAGTTAAGTAGAGAATGCAAACTACTATCTTCTATATATGAATTTAAAAGTTCATCGTCGATATTTTATCCCCGTAACATCAATCAATATATATCCGGAATCAAATATTCATGTTTGCTTTTCTGAAGCCAAAGATATTGACCGGTTGGTCATGTTCATCTAAACACTGCTCATCTTTGCACTACTGGCCAAAGATATTAATCATCAGTATGTTCATCTCAACACTGCTCATCTTTGCACTACGAGCCAAAGATATTCATCAAGAAATCATTCATCTTTGCTACAGCCAAAGATATTCGATAATATCATCATTTAGGACTGAGGATGATGAAAAATATTTTAAAGGAAACGAATCCAGTGAAACAAAAGAACAAATATTAAGGATTCGTATTTTAAACAATCCAAGTTCAAAAATACTTCATAAGTAATCAGAGTGGAGTAAAATTCAAGAATGATCAAAACATGGATACAATCAAAGCTAGTATCCATAATAGATATTTTGGACAAAAAGAAGAAATTTCATTTTTTGGTGAATAGTGCCGTATTCGTGAATAGTGTCGTATATGTGAATAGTAACTCCGACACCAAAAGATAGAAATTTCACAAAAAAACATCTTCACGCTTCGTGAATAGTACTCATGAATAAGAACTTCGTGAATAGTAACTCATGAATAGTAACTCGTGAATAAGTAACTCATGAATAGTAACCCCGACATGAAAAAGTTCCAAATTTGATAAAATTTCCAACCAATATTTTAAGATAATGATATTGAAGAAATAATATCATTTTCGAATAAAATAACATCCCTTACCTCGAAAGACAAGACTTTAGTTGAAAAACAGGATATAGGCTATGACTTGAACTTGCACAGTATAGCAATACTCAAAGTATACTCAAAATACTCACAAGAATACGCCGATAATATAGAGAGAGAAACTTGAGTTTACGGTGTGATTTTCAATTCTAACTTAAGCACCTATTTATAGGAAAATGCTTAGAACACCAAAGTAGAAAATTTATTAAATTAATATTATAATTTTTCCACAACTTCATACGCACACTAACAATCTGAATTCAGCCTCCTAATCACATGTTAAATGTGTTTTAAAAATGAAAAAAAATGTTTTTATAATTAAAATATTTTAAACTTCCAAAAATCAATTATTTCGGAACTTCAGAACTTCAATAATTCACAATAAATAGCCCTTTTGTCAGAAAATTCGAATCTCGAGAGCTTTTATAGGAAATTCAATTCTCTACAACTTTGCGAGAAGAAAGTTTTTCCAAATTCCAAGCAGAAATTGACCAAATCCACAAAGCAGACGATTTTACAAGTTATAATCAAATTTCGGTTAAGAAATGGGGTCCACCGACACATAAAACATGCTTTAAATATTTTTGGTAACAAAAATACTCCTCCTCCACATATACTCATATATCCCACATTCATCGTAAAAATATCATCATTATTATATTATTAAAATATAATAATATATTTAAATAATTATTTTATCGTAAAAAGATAAAATTTCAATTTTCAACAATCGTCACTTTAAAAATTTTCTCCATCTATATCCACATAAAATCAATATTTTCCTCATCATATAAATCAATAATTAATTATTCATAAATAATATTACAGAATCACAAGATCTTGCAACGGTAGTTCTCAGTGAAAGAGGGATTTCAATAAGAATTTCTCCTTCATTGCGCACAATTAGGTGACCAAACCTCTCCTTAGATGAACTTTCTAGACATTGCCAATAATGTTATCTAATAATATTATTCAGATAATATGAATTATTGCTTCGATAATGAAAAACTTCGTGTAATGACAATTATTGAAACAACAAAAGAATATAAAATATCAACGCAAAGAATTATTAAATCAATAAAATCTTTGAGCGAAGAATTCATGTAACCATTATTGAGTAGTGTCTTCTTCACGTAAGAATCAATAATTGGTGCAATACTGGTGCTTCTTGTTCAACAACGCGTATTAGTGTGTTTTAACCCACGGGTATTCCAACAAGAAGATAAGCAGTAACAACTACGTCGTTATTTATAAACAACTTATATTTGTCGTTTTCTTCATCCAATCGCTTTTTCGTTATGGGGCCCACAAAAGACTACGCCGGTAAAGACGAATATTCCCGACAAAGACACGAATATTCCACGACCAAACGAATATTCCCCGACAATAATGAATATTTTATAACCACTTGCTTATTCGAAATATTTGTGTATTTTACCCATAACTATCCACATTAATCAAATCAACCCTTACTATTTCAAAATAATAAATAGAGAAAATTAAATTTTATTAATAATAAGTTGGGGTCTTACAACCGGGGACATAGTTCATGGTCTTAAGACCCTCAGATATTAAATTCAGACTTATTTTCTATTTTTGATTCGTAGAACAAGTTCATTATTGTTCAGCATTCGTTGTTCATTCTCATGTTGTTGTCATTACTACTCTTTATATCAGTGAGCAATTGTTTGCTCACTCTTGCAATTAACACTGCAGTTAAAGTTGAAAGAGTTGATGAGCCATCTACTAGCAAAGGAAAGGGCAAGATGTCCAAGTGTTGAAGATTTATGAGAATTTATTTAAATGAATTATGTTATAAGACTTATTTTATTTTATGATGTATTCCGCAAACTTATATAATAATTTAAGGTTAGATTACCTGGGATTATTTTAGAGGTGATGTAACCCTTTAATGGGAAAGATTATTGTTTAAGTTATTTGATGTCTTTATCCTTTATTATGGGTAGTTAGATGTAATTATTTTTTATAGTGAGCACCAAATTCTGTGGGAATGAAGTACCCGAATTTGGGGGTGTCACAGAGTTTATCAGATTGGAACAGAACAACATGACTGTGTCCCAGTACGAGGCTAAGTTCACGGAGTTATCCAGGTTTACACCTCATTTGGTAGAGAATGAGAAACGTATGACGCGGATGTTTCTGAGAGGTTTGAAACCCGAAATACGTCAATACCTCATTTCTCACAAACTTTGTTTATATTTAGATTTAGTGAATAGGCCTCAGTTATTGGAGCGGGATTATGAGTCAGCTCAACCAAAAGAGAACGACCAACAACACGATAATAATCGCATCGCAGGTGGCAATGACCATCTAACAATGATGAGGAAGACATCGGTGTTAAAGACCAAAGAACAAATTTTAGGGAGGAGAAACGACCGCTAGTTAGATGCTTCAGATCACGGAGAGGAGGACACATAAGTCCAAATTATTCTGACCTTCCAAGGTATGTTTTAGTTGTGGAAAAGACGGTCACATAGCTCGATTTTATCCTGTAGAGAAATCAAGTCCAGCTGGGACGGTGGCACCAAAGGCGGATACGGACAAAACAAAGTCGAGCAACCAAACCACTAAAGTCGATCACTATCATATCAAGCCATGAAGCCATTCGTATATTGAAAAATGGATGTCAATTTTTCTTAGCCCGTGTCATGGATTTAAATAAAAATACGTTAGATTTGAATAATGTTTCTGTTGTTAGTGAATTTCCTGACGTATTTCCTAAAGAACTTCCTGATCTACCTCCAGAGCGTGATATCGAATTTTGTATTGACCTGAACCTAGTACAAAACCCATTTCTAAAATCTCATATCGAATAGCTCCTATTAAACTTCAAGAGTTAAAAACCCAACTACAAGAGTTGGTACCCGAGCCTCTATCTGGTGACTTCCTTTGTGGAATGCACTGCAGGCAGACTCTCCGTAGGGGACGCTATATTTGTGTGGTGGTAAAATGATAGGTGCCATTATGACGTGTTATCCAAGGTTGGGATATGAGTCACAGTTGAGAGCAACCTAAGTCAGTAATCGAAATACGTAGCTTTATAGGCTTAGCTGGTTATTATCGGAGATTCGTGAAAGGATTTTTTCGAATTGCCACTCCATTAACTCAGCTGACTCGTAAAGATACAAAATTCGGATGGAGCGAGGAATGTGAGAAGAGTTTCCAAGAACTTTAGAGGAGACTCATTTTGGCACCTGTTCTGACAATACCATCAAGTTCGGAAGGATTTGTTGTGAGATCCCAAATTTTATGAAATGAAAATATTCAATTTTCCTATAATTATTATTCTATTTAGTAAATGGTTAAATTGTTAAAAGGTTAAAGTTAAGGGTGATATTTGAAAATTTTGCAAAGAAAGCAAGTTGATATAAAATATTAGTTGTTGGGGAATATTCGATTGGTCGGGGAATATTCATTTTAATAGGGAATATTCGTACAACAGCATAGTCATTGGTGGATCCCACAACGGAGGTATTGACGTGGTTAGAAAACGACTAAAAAAATTCAAAAATAACGGTGAAAGTTTTACCGTTAAACTGTTGAACTACCCGGTAGTAAAAGTACAGTAATACGCGTGGTTGTATAGTAGCACATGGTATTGATTATTGATGCTTACGTAAGAAGTCACTCAGTTATACTCAATTATTGCTACAGTAATTGCTGCATCATATCTCTCATATTATTGATTCAATTATTGTCACCGTATCATCTGCATAATATTTTATATATTATTAAATCAATAATTGAGACGACAAAGTTATTCATATTATTATTTGCAATATTGACAATGTCTAAAAGTTCTATCAATGAGAGGTTTGGTCACCTAATCAATTACCAATGATAAGGAGAAATCTTTATCGGAAATCCCCCTCTTTCCTGGGAACGACCTGGTTGTTAAATATTGTGAGTTATAATATTAATGATAAATAAGTTCGTGTTGATTAAAGATGAAATTGATAGTTCCATTGTTTTGGGATTATTAGTGTTAGTGGAAATCAATATTTATTTTGATAATAATTGATGTCTGGAAGTTATATTGACCAATCGGGTAATTAATCAGATAAATGAGCAATTAATTGCTATTAATTCACATGCTTATAACTATTTGTTCACATGTGTGTACTATTGATTCACATGCATGTACTATTAGGGGAGGTGGTTCAAGATTAATAATACTTGAATGACTAAATTAAAAATGGAGGTATAGATGAATGTACTATACTGTAATTATTTTTTCACATGTATAGAACTATTGAGTCACATGATTGTACTATTGATTCACATGATATACTATTAGGGGAGGTGGTGCAAGTTTGATAATACTTGCAGGACTAAATTAAAAATGATGGAAAAGATGAAGGTATTATACTGTAATATTTTGAGTCCCAAAACGTGTAATTATTGAAACTATATTTTCCTATAAATAGAAGTTCATTCTTCTTTCATTCTCACCAATTCACTAAGACTCACAAGAGAAATTATAGAGAGAGAAGCTATAGAGAGAAAGAAGAAGAGTAGTCTGCTACTTCACTACTCCAGTATCCAGTCTTCTTCTGAGGTAAAGGGTATTATTTATTTCATATTCTAAAGAGATATTATTTTTTGTATTTGTATGAATATTATTTTCGTTCAATATTCATAAGGAATATCATCTTCGTTCAATATTCATAGGAATATTATTTTCGTTCAACAGTCGTAAGGGGTATTATTTATTTCATATTCTGAAGAGATATTATTTTTCATATTCGTATGAATATCATCTTCGTTCAATATTCGTAGGAATATTATTTTCATTCAACAGTCGTAAGGGGTATTATTTATTTCATATTCTGAAGAGATATTATTTTTCGTATTTGTATGAATATTATTTTCGTTTAATATTCGTAAAGAATATCATCTTCGTTCAATATTCATAGGAATATTATTTTCGTTCAACAGTCGTAAGGGGTATTATTTATTTCATATTCTGAAGAGATATTATTTTTCATATTCGTATCAATATCATCTTCGTTCAATATTCGTAGGAATATTATTTTCGTTCAAAAGTCGTAAGGGGTGTTATTTATTTCATATTCTGAAGAGATGTTATTTTTCATATTCATATGAATATTATATTCGTTCAATATTCGTAAGGAATATCATATTCATTCAATATTCGTAGAAATATTATTTTCGTTCAACAGTGATAAGGGGTATTATTTCTTCGTAAATGATATTATTTCTTTCAATATCATTATGCCAGAATATTGGTACGAATTTTATTGTAAAATTTCTATCTTTTTGTGTCGGAGTTACTATTCACTCTAGTATTATTCACTCGAGTATTCGGGGCATTTTTTGTGCCAGAATACTATTCACGAGTTACTATTCACGGGTTACTATTCACTCTAGTATTATTCACTCGGGTATTCAGGGCACTTTTCGTGCCGGAGTACTATTCACAGGTTACTATTCACTCTATTATTATTCACTCGAGTATTTGGAACACTTTTCATGTCGGGGTACTATTCCCGAAGTACTATTCATAGGGTACTATTCACCCAAAAAATATATTTCTTTTCTGTCCAAATTATTTTTGGTACATGAATATTATTCTTGAATTTTACTCCACAAAGCAGTATCATGTTGACAATTTGGATATTTTTAAACTCTGGATAAATTTAAAGTCTTTAATATTTATCCTTTATTTCATTTGATTAATCCTTATATCATTGCCATCATCCTCATGTTTATATTGTGATGAAAGTCATCTTTGGCTTAAGTACAAAGATGGACTGTTGATTATTGGTTTTACAGTTCTATATCTTTAGCTTACGTGCAAAGATGGACATGTGTATGATATGATCATGACCACTGGTGATAATAACGAATATCCTTGGCCCGTAGTGCATGGATAATTCGATGATGTGATTAAGCGGGATCATGACCATTAGTTAACGATTGAATGTCTTTGGTAGTAGTGCTTGATCGATAGACAATTGATTGGTATGATCATGACCATTGATTTTATAGTTGAATATCTTTGGCCCGTAGTGCAAAGGTAGACAACTGATTGGTATGATCATTGTTATTACATTTGAATATTTTTAGCCTTTGGGGTAAGGATATTGAGTAAACGTTCGATTAAGCCGCAAAGAGAAACTGTTGATTTACATGATTATAAATATGAATTGTGGATTTAACTATAATCTTTGGTGGTTCAGGTGAAGATAGTTGATGAGAGTTCTTTTTGTCTTGGGTATAACAAAGAAATGTTGATGAGTATTATAGAGATGAAATATTAACGATGGACTTTTAATCTAGAGGATATAGTAGACATTATGTTCTACTTGACTCTTCTAATGAATTGCTTATTCCGCTGCAGTTGTTGATCTAAAACTTGTTGTCTATTGTATTCTATCAATTTTTATACTGTTGAAGGCTAAGGATAATTTATTCTGCATTATCTTAGTAATAATATTTCTTACTGGGCTAGTTGAGCTCACCCTTTTGCTTTCTTTTACTCTTCAGGAAATGAGAATATAACTGGGACTAGTTGGGGAATGGAGTGACGGTCCGAGATGGTTGTTTTAGCAATCCTCACTACTTAGTGTGATAATAAGTGTAATGAGGATTGAATTTGAGTTTGTATACTGTCTATGAGACAATATTCATGTAAAAACTCAGCTATGTTTTGTCGTATATATTACCCGACAATTGCATAAAAGAAGTTTGTAGTTGATTTATATACCATGTATTTGGTGACTCAAGATGGGTGATGTATACCTATTTTGGGGGCGCCACATTTGTTATTTACAGCAATTCTTCAGGCAAAGGTTTAGGATGTGTTCTCATGCAACATGGGAAAGTCATAGCCTGTGCCTCAAGACAACTCAAAGAATATGAGAGGAATTATCCTACTCATGATCTAGAGTTGGTAGTAGTCATTTTCGCGTTAAAAATCTGGAGGCACCACCTGTATGGGGAGAAAGTGGAGATCTATATAGATCATAAAAGCCTCAAATATTTCTTCACCCAAAAGGAACTCAACATGCGGTAATGACGTTGGCTCGAGCTGTTGAAAGACGACCATACCATTCAATACCATCTTGGAAAATCAAACGTAGTAGCTGACGCGTTGAGTAAAAGATCGTATGCGGGTACGAGTGCGATATTGTCGAACACAAAAACCCATTTCGTATAATTTACAAATGATGGAGATAGAGTTAAAGACTCTAGGGATCCACGTGATGATGTTAAATATACGTGTAAAATCGACTTTAATCGATAAAGTTAAGGTTGCTCAAGTACAGACCCAGAGCTGATGAATATGAAGAAGAAGGTGAAAGAAGGCGTTATTCTAGAAGCAAGAATCGATGAAGAGAGGAAATCTCAACCCTCGATTTATTGGTCCATTTGAAATCCTCGATCAAGTAAGAACTGTGGCCTATAAACTCGCTTTACCGCCATGTATGTCTCGTGTTCATAACGTTTTCCACATATACATGTTACATAAATATGTGAAAGACCCAAACCACATTATTGAGTTAGAACAAGATGAGATAGCCGAAGATTTAACATACGAGGAGGTACCTGTCAAGATCTTGGATAGGAAGGAGCATGTCCTACGCACATAGGTTATACCACAAGCCAAAGTTTTATGGAGGAACCATGCTATTGAGGAAATTACCTCGGAGTTGGAATCAAAAATGAAAGCGAGGTATCCTCACCTTTTTGAAATACCAGGTACGTACGTCAATTTCGAGGATGAAATTTCATAAGGAGAGGAGGTTGTAAGACCCCAACTTTTTAATAAAATTGAATTTCCTCTATTCATTATTTTGAAATAATAAGGTGTTAATTTGATATAATGCTTTGGTTATGGGTGAAATGTGCAAATTTTGCAAAATAAACAAGTAGTTATAAAATATTCATTGTTGTCGGGGAATATTCGTTTGGTCGTGGAATATTCTTTTTATTGAGGAATATCCGTATGACGACACCATCATTGGTGGACCCCACAACGGAATAACTATCGGAGTTAGAAAACGACAGAAATAACTTTTTATAAAAATAACGGCAAAAGTTTTACCGTTAACTGTTGAAATATCCGGTGATAAAAGTATAGTAATATGCGTGGTTGCACAGTGGCACATGGTATTGCACAGTATTTCTGATTATTAATGCTTACGTAAGAAGCCACTCGGTTTATTCAATTATTGCAACAGTAGTTACTGCATAGTATCTCATATTATTGATTTAATTATTGTCACAGTATCATCTGCACAATATTTTATAATTGAGATAACATATTTATTCATATTATTATTTACATTATTGACAATGTCTAGAAAGTTCCGACGAGGAAAGAGGTTTGGTCACCTAATAGTGCGCCAATAAAGAGAAATCTTTATCGGAAAGCCCCCTCTTACCTGGGAACGATCTAGTTGTCAATATTATAAGTTATAATATTAATGATGAATAATTATTGAAATATTAAAAATGTGTTTATTGAAGATAAGTTAATTACAAAAGTTAGAGGGGAATAATACAAACTTGGAAAACTTTAGGGGTACCAAAGTGTAATAAGTTAAATCAATTGGGATCGTCGATGATGGTTTTAATAGTAAATCAATCTAAAACGTCAATGGTGGTTTTATTAGTAAATTAATTTGGACCGTCAGTGGTGGATTTAATATTAAATTAATCTGGATCATCGATGGTGGTTTTAATAGTAAATCAATCTAGATCGTCGGTGGTGGTTTAATAATAAATCAATCTGGACCATCGGTGGTGATTTTAATAGTAAATCAATATGGACCGTCGGTTGTGGTTTTAATAGTAATCAATATGGACAGTCCGTTTTAATAGTAAATCAATTTGGATCGTCCGTGAATTAGTTACTATTTAGTTCATTCTCCTATAAATAGAAGTTTATTCTTCTTTTATTCTCACCAATTCACTGAGATTCACAAGAAAAACTATAGAGAGAGAAACTATAGAGAGCAAGAAAAAGAGTATTCTGCTACTTCACTATTGCAGTATCCAGTCTTCTACTAAGGTAAAGGGTATTACTTCTTTCGTATTTGTAAGGGATGTTATTTTCTTCATAAATGATGTTATTTCTTTCAATATCATACCGATATATTGGTATGAATTTTATTATAAAATTTTTACCTTTTCATGTCGAGATTACTATTCTTGTATACGACACTATTCATGAATACGGTTCTATTCACGAGTTCTTTTCACGAAGTATGATTTTTATTGTGAAATTTCTACCTTTTCGTGTCGGGGTTACTATTCACGTATACGACACTATTCACGTATACGACACTATTCACGAATACGGCACTATTCATAGAAAAATTAAATTTTCTTTTCTTTGTCCATGATATCTATTATGGTTACTATCTTTGATTGTATCCATGTTTTTATCTTCATTCTTGAATTTTGATCCACAAATGATTATTATGGAGTATTTTTGAACTTGAATAAACTAAAGTACGAATCCCTAATCTATGTCCTTTTATCTCATTGGATTCATTTTCTTTAAGATATTTTTCATCATTCCTAGTCCTAAATGGTGATATAATTGAATATCTTTGGTATGTAGTGCAAAGATGAATGATTACCTGATGAATATCTTTGGCTCGTAGTGCAAAGATGGACAGGTGTTGAGATGAACATGACCAACTGGTGATACAAATTAATATCTTTGGCCTGTAGTGCAAAGATGAATATTTAATTCAAGATGTTTATTGATTGATGTTACAGGGATAAAATATCGATGATGGACTTTTAAATCATAGAAGATAGTAGATTTCATTATCTACTTAACTCTTCTAATGAATTGTTATTTCTGCTGCAAATATTGATCTAAAACTTGTTGTCCATTATATTTTATCTGATTTATTGAAGGCTAACGATAATTTGTCCTACATTATCTTAGTCATAATATTCTTTAGTGGGCTAGTTGAGCTCACCCTTTTCCTTTTTGTTCTATTTTTCTTCTTAGGAGGCGAGAAGATGAACTGTTGATTATTGTTTTTACAATTGTATATCTTTGGCTTACGTGCAAAGATGAATTTAATGGCATAATTATAAACATGAACTATGATTTTGTATAAGCATGAGCTTTGTGTTTCAGGTAAAAATAGGTGGTAAAAGTTCTCTTTATCTTGGGTACAACGAAGAACTGGTTCTTAGTATTACAGGAATAAAATATTGATGATGGACTTCTAATTTAGAGAAGATAGTAGACATTACGTTCTTCTTGACTCTTCTAATGGATTGTTGATTCCGCTGCAATTATGGTTGAAAACTTTTATCATCTACCATATGTTCTCAATATCTGATTTATTATTGATGAAGGTTATTGATAATGTAATTATCTTAAGTCGTGATATTCTTTACTGGACTATGTGTGCTCACCCTTTTGCTTCACCACTCCTTTCAGGTAATAAAAGTGTAGCTGGGACTAACAGAGAGAACATGGGTATAAAGTGGTGTTTTGAATTAGTCGCAATCCTAATCAAATTATGAAATGGTGTGGCATAATAATTGTACTGAGAACTTAAAATGTGTATGACATATTTTATACATCATTCAATATTTAATTTTTGTGAACAACAATAGGGTGAGGCAAACTCGAATTTGGAAGCGTCAAAAATGCACTCCATTAGAATGAGGAGGACAAAAATCTTCTCGTGTTCCTTTGGGGACTTGAAATATTTGTTGTTTTACTTTATATGGCATTGTAATAATTTGAGTATGGATATTTTCGTATTATATACGAGACAATATTCGTGTTAAAACTCTCAACTATAATGTTGTCGTATTTTATATGACAGTTGTATAAATTAAGATTGTATATGAATTTGTACCATGTATTTGGCGACTCAGAATGGGTTGTGTATACCTATTTTAGGGGCGTCACAACTATCTCTTTCCTTTTTCTCCAATAGGCTACGGATTCCCCAAAAATCAGTAGCAATTGAATCAATGCTAACAGAAACTTTTTCTAAAACATTTACTCGAGTTGTGGTTTCAATGGAGCTATTATTCCCTTCAAACATAATTCCATTTCATATTTTTTTGAGCATTACTGACCAAGAAAGCCTCCGTATTTATTCTTTGAAATGGTAATGGTGGAGTAGGTTGTGTGGGTGAAGTAGATTGCATGGGTGGTGGTTCTTGGAATGTTGCTCCAACCTCATTTGGTACAAACACATCATTATTGTAATCATAATTCAAATCTTCTATCCCGAAATTTCTATTTTCTTTCACTTCAAATGTTCTTACATTAGTTTTATTACTAAGTGCAATTGAGTTTTTTCCAATAGCAGTTCCATTCCCAATTGTAATTTTTAAGTCTTCATAGTCAACAAAAGTATCGTTCTTTAAGTATCTATGATTCGGGTGGGACTACCAACAAAAAAAGAACTCCATTAATCATAGTGTGAATAATATAAACATATAAAATAGACTTGTCAATGATAATTATTTTAAAAAATACTAGAAGCTCACCGTGAAGTAATCTTCCAACACTTCATCCCCATCAGTGAAATTTTATTGACTGGATCTCACCCAAACCCAAAGCTATTACGAAAAAGCTCCACAAAATTGCCATAACGATTCTTAACCCATTTCAGTCGACTTAGGTTTATGTTTTTTGGCAACCAAGCTTTTGATTAAGAGCAAGAAGTATCTTTTTCTCAACTATTTTCTTACTAAGCATTCCATTACTATCATGTCATCCACGAAGTTCAGCATCAACCATAAGTTGTAGTAACTCATTGCTCTCTTCCAATGTCCACGAGTTATAATTCCCAACATATTTTCCCTTTCCTTTGTTATTTCCTTGTTGAGAATCTCCCATTTATAATTACTATGTCATATATGCACATCTATCTAGTCACATTCAAAATTGATCATTAACTAACAAACAAGTTAACTTTTCTACGCAAACATTTCATACAATTATATATATATATATATATATACACACACACACATATAAACATGCTTATGTGGTAGCCCAAAACTATATAATTGCTCAATATATATGGGCTGTTAAGAGATTATCCTCGACAATGAGACATAAATAATGTGACATGTTAATGCAGAAAAGTTTAAATTATGAATCAACTTAATAATTTTCTGTGTAGAGGGAGTATAGAGTCGACGTCGGGATTTTATTTGTCCTTTTCTGTTCTTGTCTTTTGGTGTTCTCATGTTAGGTGAGATTTTTTTGAAAAAATAAGTTTGAAAAGGTCCGACATGTATATGTCAACGATTTGACTATAAAAGTCGCCAGTTGGTATTTTTAAATGGTTGCATCAACTCAATCGAGAAATGGTTTGCACATAGACCTAGTGATGTGACACTATTTAACTGGTCTACAAAACCGAGATTCATTAGGGTCCGGGGGCTTGATTATGCGGGGGGAAGGTGTTAGGCACCCCCCGACATCCGTGATAACACGGTTACCACCACTTTTCAATTTAAACTTTTATCTGAATGTGTGTATGTGTACGTCTATGTGCTGTTGTCTGGAAGTAGTGTTATGCCTCGTTTGCACCTATATACAAAGGGTTTGAATTTTGTATAAAAGTTCAGCTTTACAATATATAGCAATGATATTTTGTAAAATAGGTTTTTCAAACCCTTGTGCTCAATAGTAATTGAGGCATTTGATATTTCCATTTTATTAAATGTTCGGCTTGATTGCTTTTATTTTTTCGAGATGCAAGGCATCTTCGAAAAAATAAGATATATAGCAGTGTCGAACTCCTTGTAGGCATGAGAGTCATCTAAGGATATTCAGACACCGTAGATAATTTACAAGCTGGCTGCAACTGAAAATATCCATCACGGGAACTGAATCTAGATTCAGAGACTGAATCTATGATCACATGATTCCTATGCTCACATGAGAAAGCAATATGTGCAAAAACTAGAAGAAAAAAAAACTAGATTTGAGCAAATCTAAACAATTCCAGCTTCAAAGGTTCCAGTTTAGTCACCATGAACTGGTTAAAGTGAGAAATGGACATATTTAGGCGAATCTAGCCCGCAAGCTGATAAAACAGTTATATATATATAAACAATCAACTGCCACGAAATAAACTCCAAGCAGGACGTGAAATGTAAATATATATATATATATATATATGTATATATATAAGCTGTAAAAGGCCACGAAGTGATCTCCAAGCCAGACAGAAATGTACATATATATATATATATATATATATATATTAAAGCGATAAACACACCGAATATCATATCCATGCTCTATTAAGTAAAATTCAATAATAGTATATATATAAGTACTTATATATATAAAAGCAATAAATGCACCAGATATCATATCCAGGCTCCCTCAAGTCGAATTGATAGAAGATATATATATATATATATATATATATATATATATATATATATATATATATATATATATATATATATAAAAGCGTAAACGCATTAGAGTATAAACCTGCACTCAATCAAGCGAGTTTGATGGGAAGAAGTATATATATAAGTATTTATATATATATGAAAGCAATAAACGCTCCGAATATTATATTCGGGCTCAATCGAAGCATAGTTCGATAATAATATATATACATATAAGTATTTATATATATATATATATAAGCAATAAAAGTTACAGATCGACGATCCAGAAATACACACACAACACGACTCTCAACGTGAATAAGTAAGTGTGAATGGAAGTGAGAAAAAGCTTAAAAATCTGCTATATCTTACAGTGGGCTATCAAAGAAGACTTCATATAGCTTCTGATGAATGAATACTCGGTTTTCACCGGTTATATTTCAATATGTAGCAAAAACACGAGCTCACAAGTGTTTATAAAAAGAAAGCACTCAATTTAAAATGTGTATGGAGTGAATTGGGTAGGGCTTCCTCGCCTTTTCTCTTTTAAAATGGCCACCCCAAGCCCTCTATTTATAGAAGGGGGAGCCGCAGGTCAACCTGCGACAACCCGGGGTGCCCCGAGCTCCGTGGGTCCCGCCATCTCAAAGTATGTGCACACATGCAACGCGTTGTCCGCTTGAACCTTCATAACTTTCAATCCGGGCATCTGATTGAGGCGTGTAATACTTTCCGGAATGCTGTTGTCGAGAGCTACACAATGACATGGGATAAGAGATTGTATGAAGTCAGGAAGATGGGTCCATGACTAGATCTTTAGGTCTTCAAATTCTATCTGGTGTGATATCTTGCGTAGTAGTCAATCGGGATTTTGAGCTATGGCTCTTGTGGAACACTTCTTTGTAGAATGTGGGGTGAAATGATGTTGAGACGGTGTGAATGTAGCATCGAGGTGGCAAAATGACAATTTTTCCCCTCACCAGGGTTATCTCCATTTACAGGCGATATAGCGATCGTTGCTCGAGATTATCTCCGAGATTGGGTCAGTGCTGAGTACCTGAATGTCCTCAGGGTTATCGCTGAGGTCTGTCTAACCTCCAGAGGTTATCTCCGGGGTTGGAATTGAGTACCTCGGGGTTATCTCCGAGGTTGAAATTGACTACTCTGGGGTTATCTCCGGGAGTGGAACTGCATCCCTCGAGGTTATCTCCGAGGTTGAAACTGAATATCTCCGGGTTATCTCCAAGATGTAAAACTGAGCATCCCGGGATTGTCTTTAGAATTGAACTGATTTGACTTCCAGGGTTATCTCTGGAAGACGATTTTACCCTCTTGTAAGGTTAGTAACAGGAATACAAAATTTTGAGTGTCTACATATAGTTTACAAATGAATATATATAGACAATCACCATTTTCTTGATGGTGTAAAAGGCTCAAACTCCTTCAGTTTTAATCATATTGAACTTGGTTCAGTATGATAAACCAGAACTACATATTATAAACCTATTTTTGAGCACTTTGTATTATAGTTTACAAATGAATATGTGACGCCCCAAAAATAGGTATGCAACACCCATCTTGAGTCGCCAAATACATGGTACAAAATTCAAATACAACTTAATAATACAATTATCGTGTAAAATACGACAAAACATAAACTGAGAGTTTTAATACGAATATTGTCTTCTAGACAGTATTCAACTCAAATGGAGTCCTCAAAACATTTATTATCACACTATTTCATAGAATAGTGAGGACTACTAATTCTATCATCTGGACCGTCACTCCATTCCCCGACTAGTCCCGGCTACGTTCTCATTTCCTGAAGAGAACAATGAAAGCAAAAGGGTGAGCTCAACTAGCCCAATAAGAAATATTATGACTAAGATAATGCAGAATAAATTATCGTTAGCCTTCAACAATGTTAAACTGATAAAATATAACAAACATCAAGTTTAACTACAGCGAAACAAGCAATCCATTAGAAGAGTCAAGTAGAGCATAAAATCTACTATCTTCTATGATTTAAAAAGGTTTTTCATCAACTTTATCGCTGGACTTAGCGTAATAAATAATCCACATCATCCTTGCACTACGGCAAAGGATATTCATTAGTATCACGACCACAAATTATCCATGCACTACGGGTCAAGGATATTCGTGTTTTCATCAATGGTCATGATCATGCCAACAACTGTCCATCAATGCACTACGGGCCAATGAGGACTTTTACCACATCATTTGTAACATTACAGTCATGAATATACCGAATAATCCCTGGTCATAATCATACCAAGTCCATCTATGCACTACAGGCCACAGATGACTTTCAACATAATATAAACATGAGGATGATGACAATGATATAAGAATTTAATAAAACAAATTCATGGATAAATTTTTAAAGATTTATAATTTAATTTATCCAGAAATCAACAACGTCCAAATTATCAACATGATACTGCTTTGTGGAGTAAAATTCAAGAATAATATTATATCAAAAATAATTTGGACCGAAAACGAATCAATTTTTATCATGAATAGTACCCTGAGTGAATAGTACTCGAGTGAATACTACCCCGTGAATAGTAATTCGTGAATTACCCGTGATTAGTACTCCGACATAAAAAAGTTAAAATTTATCAAGAATGCTCAGGATAATATTTCTATGAAAAGATACTGGATGAAACGTAAATATCAAGGATATTCTACTAATTTCATGGAGTATAGAAGTCAAAACTTTAACCAAATGAGTATAGAATTCGAAATCTGAAACGAAATAATATTACTTACATACTACAGAGTATGGAAGAAAATATTATTTCAAGCGAATATTGAACAAAAATAACATCCCTTACCTTGAAAAGAAGAGTATTCCAACTGGTATAGCGGGGATATTCTTGAAGAAAACTTTCACTATTTTCTATGCTCAAACCTTTCTAAAACTCGAAAGAAATACGCTTAATATTATAGAAGAAGAATTCTCTGATTCCGGTGTGATTTTCAATTCTAACTAAGTATCCTATTTATAGGAGAATAGAAAGGATACTATTTCAATTTAGAAAATCACGTGTGCATAGTAAATATTAAATTAACTAATTCACTTGATGATTTACGAAAATTTGATTTACTATGCAAAGACTGCAATAAAATATTCTAGTAAAACAAAAACTTTAAATAAAATATATTAAATTCTATTTATAATTATATAATAAAAAAAATTATTATTATATATATATAAACCTTGCCTGCATCATTAGGCAATCCACCCGTGAATCATTTTATAACTCCTTCTGACAATATTTCAAAATTGTATATATATATATATATATATATATAACATTACCCTTTGTATACGTAAACTCTATCTTCCCCCCATTTCCAATTTTTTCTTTCTTTCAATATACGTGGGCCCCACATGTGGTCCCACCTTTATAATATTAACTAATTTTCTACCGATTATTTTGAAAATTGGGTAAGTTGAGGTGCATAAAATAAGCAAATTTACATCAAATACTTCATAAAAATCCCCTCAATATTTTTAACAATATTTATCATCATTATTATAATTCGCAATATTTAACAACTAGGTCATTTCAAGGAAAGAGGGGGCTTTCTAATAAGAATTTCTCCCTATTGGCGCGCAATTAGGTGACCAAACCTCTTCTTGACAAAACTTCTAGACATTGTCAATATTGCAAATAATAATATTAATAACTCTGTCATCTCAATTATTAATTTAATAATATATAAAATATTGACAATAATTGAATCAAATAACGTGAGATACTATGCACCAATGATTCCGTTGTGCCGTCGTACGAATATTCCTTGTTAAAACGAATATTCCCCGACCAATCGAATATTATATAACAACTTACGTACTTTGCAAAATTTATAAATATTACCCACTACTATAACATTATATCAAATTCACTCCATAATATTTAAAAATGATATTTATAGAAAATTTATCTTTATTCATAAAAGTTGGGTCTTACAACCTCCCCTTCTTATGAAATTTCGCCCTCGAAATTAGGGTACGTACCTGGTATGACGAAGAGGTAAGGATACCTTGATTTCATTTCAGATTCTAACTCCTAGGTCATTTCCTCAACATCGTGGTTTCTCCACAAAACTTTGACTTGAGGTATAACCTTGGAGTGTAGAATATGTTCCTTCTTATCCAAGATTTTAACAGGTACCTCTTCATACGTTAAATCATCCGCTATTCCGTCCGGTTCTAACTCAATAATGTGGTTCGGGTCTTCCACATATTTACGTAACATGGATATGTGAAAAACGTTATGAACACGAGACATACTTGGCGGTAAGGCAAGTCTATAGGCCACAGTTCCTACTCGATCGAGGATTAAAAATGGGCCAATGAATCAAGAGTTGAGCTTTCCTCTCTTTTCGAATCTCGTGACTCCTTTCCATGGAGCAACACGTAACAACACATGATCTCCAATATTGAATTCCACGTCCTTTCGATGAAGATCAACATAACTCTTTTGTCGATCTTGTGAGGTTTTTATACGTTGTCGTATCGTTTGAATCTTTTCCGTAGTCATATGAAAGTTTTCTTCAAGAATATCCCCGCCATACCAGTTGAAATACTCTTCTTTTCAAGGTAAGAAATGTTATTTTTTTTCAATATTCGCTTAAAATAATATTTTCTTCCATACTCTGTAGTATGTAAGTAATATTATTCTGTTTCAGATTTCGAATTCTATACTCGTTTTGTTAAAGTTTTGGCTTCTAAACTCCATGAAATTAGTAGAATATCCTTGATATTTGCGCTTCATCCAGTATCTTTTCATGGAAATATTATTCTGAGCATTCTTGATAAGTTTTAACTTTTTCATACTGGAATATTATTCACGAGGTTACTATTCCTGAAGTACTATTCACGGGGTACTATTCACTCGAGTACTATTCACCCGGAGTATTATTCATGATAAAAATTTATTTATTTTCTGTCCAAATTATATTTGGTACAATATTATTCTTGAATTTTACTCCACAAAGCAGTATCATGTTGACAATTTGGACGTTATTGATTTCTAGATAAATTAAATTATAAATCTTTAAAAATTTATCCTTGAACTTGTTTTATTGAATTCTTATATCATTGTCATCTTCCTCATGTTTATATTATGTTGAAAGTTATCCGTATTCGTAGTGCATAGATGGACTTGGTATGATTATGACTGTGGATTATTTAAGATAATCATGGACCGTAATGTTACAAATGATGTGCTAAAAGTCCTCATTGGCCCGTAGTGCATTGATGGACAGTTGTTGGCATGATCATGACCATTGACGAATACACGAATATCCTTGGCCCGTAGTGCATGGATAATTTGTGGTCGTGATACTAAAGAATATCCTTGGCCGTAGTGCAGGGGTGATTCAATGATATGGATTATTTATTAAGCTAAGTCTCAGCGATAAAAGTGATGAAAAACCTTTTAAATCATAGAAGATAGTAGATTTTATGCTCTACTTGACTCTTCTAATGGATTGTTTGTGACGCTGCAGTTAAACTTGATGTTTGTTATATTTTATCAGTTCAACACTGTTGAAGGCTAATGATAAATTATTCTGCATTATCTTAATCATAATATTTCTTACTGGGCTAGTTGAGCTCGCCCTTTTGCTTTCATTGTCCTCTTCAGGAAATGAGAATATAGCCGGAACTAGTCGGGGAACGGAGTGACGGTCCAAATGATAGCATTAGTAATACTCACTATTCTATGAAATAGTGTGATAATAAATGTATTGAGGACTCCATTTGAGTTGAATACGGTCTAGAAGATAATATTCGTTTTAAAACTCTCAGTTTATGTTTTGTCATATTGTATACGACAGTTGTATTATTAAGTTGTATTTGAATTTTGTACTATATATTTGGCGACTCAAGATGGGTGATGTATACCTATTTTGGGGGCGTCATAGTTGGTATCAAAGCTTAGGGATATGATCCCTGGCTGAGATGTGAGACAAGAACTAGGAGGGGAGAGACGGGGAATTCCTTCGCTTGTATGACCTACCTAAGTTTATTTGGTATTTAATTGGTCGGTCAGAGTATAGGGATAATATGTGACATGTCAATTAACCCTTGTTTTGTGGCAGTATTTGAAAATGACATCCGATAATATTGAGAATAGCAATGGAGCACAAGAGACCGTAGAGTCACCACAGATGAATACCCAGGATAATGTGCAACAAAAAGACAATAATCCTCATGCAAACAACAACACTAACCAAATGACGAACGATGGAATGTTCAGAGGCTTTCTGCAATTCATGCAACATCAGGCAAGAGAGACTCGTCGAAAAAATGTGTAGAAACACCGGCAACTCTCTTGACACCACCGTTAAGCGATTCAAGGAGCTGGGACCACCGGAGTTTTTTGGAGGGCCAAAACCACTTAAGGCGGAGACGTGGATAAAGCAGATGAACAAGATATTTGATGTCTTGGGATGCTCCGAGGAGCAAAAGGTTCCCTTTGCCACCTTCATATTGCGGGCAGAGGCAGACATTGGTGGGAATCAGAAGCGTACTCAACTTGCGTGACCGAAGATGTCCTGGGAGAAGTTCTAAGAACTCATTCAACGACAAGTACTTTCCCGAAAAATATTCGTCACATGAAAAGAGGTAGAGTTCGACGAGCAAAAAACAAGTTTGTCACAAAGAGTTGCCAAGTTTGCCGAAGTCAGTTTTGCATCCCATTTGGTTGATAATGAGGAGAGAATGACGTGGATGTTTCTAAGAGGTTTAAAACCCGAGATACGTCAATACCTTACCTCTCATAAACTGTGTTTGTATTCAGATGTTGTGAATAGGGCTCAGTTATTGGAGCGCGATAATGAGTCAACCCAACCAAGAGAGAGCAGCCGGCAAAATGATAATACCAGTGGTAACAGTCATCGAAGAGGTGACAACAAACGTGGAGGGAATCAATATGCCAGAAATGGTAACCACTTCGGTGGTAATCATGGCCAAGACAATAAGAGTGGACATTTCAAGAAGAGGAGATTCAACAACAATGGAAAGACGTCAACACCAGCACCCGTTGTTAAGGAAGGAGAGCGACCACCTATCATATGCTTCAAATGCGGAGGGGAGGGACATATCAGTCCAAACTGCGCGATGCAGTCCAAAGCGTGTTATAATTGTGGAAGAGAAGGTCACCTAGCCCGATTTTGTCGTGCACCGAAGACAAGTCCAGCTGGGATGGAGGCACCAAAGGTCGTCCCAGAAAAGTCAAAGCCGATAGTTCAAGGGATAGCGTTTGCCGTGACCTCCCAGAAAGTAAGGAACCCGAACGAGGTCATCACGTGTAAGCTTATCATAAACTCTAGTGAAGTTTATACCTTATTTGATACCAGTTCTTCCCAATCTTTTATTTCTCCTACTTGCGCTCAACGTTTAAATTTGACTTCGGAGAAATTAGACTTTGACTTATCTGTTGAAACTCCGTTGGGAGAAACCTTCATTACATCCATCGTTTATAAGTCTTGTTTGGTTAAAATCGGCACCTCTCACATTACCGTCGATCTTATTTCATTGAAAATACTTGCATTTGACGTAATTTTGTGGATTGATTGGTTAACTACTCATCATGCAAAAATTGATTATTTTCTTAAAGTTGTTAGCTTTCATATTCCTAACCAACCTATTATGCTAATTCAAGCAACCAAACCATTAAAATCAATCATCGCTATCTCAAGCCATAAAGCTATTCGTTTATTGAAAAACGGATGTCAAGCTTTCTTAGCTCATGTCACGGATTTAAACAAAAATACGCCGCTTTTGAATGATATTTCTATTGTTAATAAATTTCCGACGTATTTCTCAAGAACTTCCCCGGCCTACCCCCAAAGCATGAAATTGAATTTTGTATCGACCTTGAACCCAGTACAAAACCCATTTCCAAAGACCTATATTGAATGACTCCTATTGAACTTCAGGAGTTAAAGACCCAATTGCAGGAATTGTTAGATATCATTTTCATTCGTCCTAGTACGTCTCCTTGGGGAGCCCCTATTCTATTCGTGAAAAAGAAAGATGGGAGTATGCGACTTTATGTTGATTATCGGGAGTTGAACCATGTCACCATCAAAAAAAGGTACTCATTGCCACGTATTGATGACCTGTTTGACCAGTTGCAAGGCACCAAATTTTTTTCAAAGATCGATCTTCATTCCGGATATCATCAGTTAAAGATTAGAACCGATGACATTCCAAAGACGGCTTTCAGAACTCAGTACGGGCATTACGAATTCCTAGTCATGTCTTTTGGATTGACTAATGCTCCTGCTGCCTTTATGGATATGATAAACCGAGTATTCAAGGAATATTTGGATCACTTTTTGGTCGTCTTTATTGATGACATCCTCATATATTCCAAAAGCCGTGAAGATCATGAGCAACACTTGAGGCTAATACTCCAAAAGCTTTGTGGAAACAAGCTTTATGCCAAGTTGAAGAAATGCGAGTTTTGGCTTGAGGAAGTGGCATTCCTTGGGCACGTAGTAACAAGTCATGGAATAACTGTTGACCCGGCAAAGATTGAAGCTATTCAAAGCTGGGAGCAACCTAAATCAGTGACCGAAGTACGTAGTTTTCTCGGCTTAGCTGGTTATTATCGGAGATTCATAGAAGGGTTTTCTCGAATCGCTACTCCATTAACTCAGCTGACTCGGAAAGATACAAAATTCGATTGGAGCGTAGAATGTGAGAAGAGTTTTCAAGAACTCAAGAGAAAACTCATTTCAAAGACTGCTCGACAATACCATCCGCCTTGAGGGATTTGTCATCTATCGTGATGCTTCGCAAAGGGTTGGGATGTGTTCTCATGCAACATGGGAAAGTCATAGCCTATGCCTCACGACAACTCAAAGAATATGAGAGGAATTATCCTACTCATTATCTAGAGTTGGCAGCAGTCATTTTTGCACTAAAAATTTGGTGGCATTACTTGTATGGGGAGAAAGTGGAGATCTTTATGGATCATAAAAGCCTCAAATATTTCTTCACTCAAAAGGAACTCAACATGCTACAACGACGTTGGCTTGAACTGTTCAAAGATTATGATCATACCATCCAATACCATCTTGGAAAAGCGAACGTGGTAGCTAACACATTGAGTAGAAGATCATATACGGGTACAAGTGCGATATTGTCAACGCAAAGGCCCATTTTGTATGACTTGCAAAGGATGGAGATAGAGTTAAAGACTCCAGGGACCCATGTGATGATGGCGAATATACGAGTAGAACCGACTTTAATCGATAAAGTTAAATCTGCTCAAGCTACAGACCTGGAGCTGATGCGTATGAGGAAGAAAGTTCAAGAAGGTGCTATGCCGAAAGCAAGAATCGATGAAGAAGGAATACTTCGAGTGAACTCCAGACTTTGTGTTCCTAACGACCCTGATATAAAGTATAAACTCATGATGGAGGCGCACAACACACCATTTGCAATCCATCCTGGGATTACCAAAATGTATCATGATCTTCGACATACATTTTGGTGGAGTAATATGAAGAGAGAGATAGCGGAGTTTATCTCAAGGTGTTGAACTTGTCAACGAGTCAAGGCGGAGCATCAAGAACCAAAAGGTCCATTGCAACCACTTGAAATTCTAGAATAGAAGTGGGAGCACATTACCATGGATTTCTTTACTGGTCTTCCCATGGTTTCTCAAGGCATAGATGCAATTTGGGTCATTGTTGATAGACTGACCAAGTCTGCTCATTTCTTACCTATACAAGAAACTTATACACTTGAACGTCTTGCTCGTATTTACATAAACGAGATTGTAAGATTGCATGGTATGCCAGTATCCATAGTTTCTGATCGAGACCCAAGATTCACTTCAAGATTTTGGGTTAGTTTGCAAAAAGCTATGGGCACGGATTTACGATTTAGTTCGGCTAATCATCCTCAAACAGACGGGCAGTCAGAGAGGACTATTCAAACTCTTGAAGATCTATTAAGACTGTGTCCTTGACATCAAGGGAAGTTGGGACAAGTTCTTACCATTGGTGGAGTTTTCCTACAACAACAGTTATCAAGCAAGTATTGGCATGGCTCCATTCGAGGCGTTGTATGGAAGAAAGTGTCGTTCTCTAGTATACTGGGATAAGGTGGGTGAAGCAACGTTGCTAGGACTGGAGTTGGTACGTATGATTACGAAAAAGATTCAAACGATCCGACAACGTATAAAAACCTCACAAAATCGACAAAAGAGTTATGTTGATCTTCATAGAAAGGACGTGGAATTCAATATTGGAGAACATGTGTTGTTACGTGTTGCTCCATGAAAAGGAGTTACGAGATTTGGAAAGAGAGGAAAACTCAATCCTTGATTCATTGGCCCATTTTTAATCCTCGAACGAGTAGGAACTATGGCCTATAGACTCACCTTACCGCCAAGTATGTCTCGTGTTCATAACGTTTTTCACATATCTATGTTACGTAAATATGTGAAAGACCCGAACCACATTATTAAGTTAGAACCGGACGAAATAGCGGAAGATTTAATGTATGAAGAGGTTCCTGTTAAAATCTTGGATAAGAAGGAGCATATTTTACGCTCCAAGGTTATAACTCAAATCAAAGTTTTGTGGAGAAACCACGATATTGAGGAAATGACCTGGGAGTTAGAATCTGAAATGAAATCAAGTTATTCTTACCTCTTCGACATACCAGGTACGTACCCTAATTTCGAGGGCGAAATTTCATAAGAAGGGGAGGTTGTAAAACCCCAAATTTTTGAATAAAGATGAATTTTCTATAAATATCATTTTTGAATATTATGGAGTGAATTTGATATAATGTTATAGTTGTGGGTAATATTTATAAATTTTGCAAAGTACGCAAGTTGTTATATAATATTCGATTGGTCGAGGAATATTCGTTTTAGCAAGGAATATTCGTACGACGGCACAATCATTTGTGGGCCCCATAACAGAATAATTGTTGGATAAAGAAAACGACAAGATTGAGTTTTCTAAATAACGGCGTAGTGGTTACCGTTAACACTGTTGGAATACCTGGTGGTTAAAATACAGTAATACGCATTGTTGCACAAGAATAATACCAGATTGCACAAAGATTTTTGAATTATTGATTCTTACGTAAGAAGGCACTACTCAATAATTGTTACAGTAATTACTGTTCAATATTTTATTTTATTGATTCAATAATTGCTACGTTAATATTTTATATTATTGTTGTTTCAATAATTGTCACAGCACAGTATTTCCTATTATCAAATCAATAATTCATATTATTTGAATAATATTATTAGATAGCATTATTGGCAATGTCTAGAAAGTTCTGTCAAGGAAAGATTTGGTCACCTAATTGCATGCCTGTAAGGAGAAATCCTTATCGGAAAGCCCCATCTTTCATGGGAACGGCCTGGTTGTCATTATTGTGATTCTATAATATTTTTTGTGAATAATTAATTATTAATTTATATGATAAAAAAATATTTATTTTATGTGGACATAAAGGATGGATAGAAGAATATTTATTTTTATGTGGATTTAAATGAAGGAATTAAGGTTGAGGTGTTTTGTCGGATTGGAGGTATTAAAAATCAAATCAGTGTTCTTAAAGCTCTACTGCGTGAGTTATAATTTTGATCCGATCGTTGGATCGTTGTGATTTTTTTATATGTTATACATTTATAAGTTGAGTATATGTCCACAAATTTTGAACCGTTAAAAATTAGCGTATGATTTGTTATGAATTTTAAGAGGTGTTGAAAATCATCCGTTTGTGGATTTTGGATATTTTCTGTTTGAAATTTGGAAAAACTTTCTTCTGCAAAGTTGTAAAGAATTCAATTTCGTGTGGAATGGATATAAAAATTGTATTTTTCTGATAAAATGGCCATTTTATATGAATTACTGAAGTTTTGGAAAGTAAAATAATTTTTATTAAAATTGGGTGGGACCCACTTTTGTTTTTTTTTCAAACCATGTGCTAGAAATCTTGTTCAAGTGTGGTGGGCTGCCATTTTGTCAAAATGCCATGCGTAGAAAAAAAAATTAATATTTTATTAATTTAGTCTCCTATGGCGTTCTAACATTTCCCTATAAATAGGCGCTTAAGTTAGAATTGAAAATCACACCAGAATCAGAGAATTCTTCTTCTTTAATCTTGAGCGTATTTCTTTAGAGTTTTAGAAAGCTTTGAGCGTAGAAAACAGTGAAAGTTTTCTTCAAGAATATCCCCGCCATACTAGTTGGAATACTCTTCTTTTCAAGGTAAGGGATGCTATTTTTGTTCAATATTCGCTTGAAATAATATTTTCTTCCATACTCTGTAGTATGTAAGTAATATTATTTCGCTTTTGATTTCAATTCTATACTCGCTTTTGTTAAAGTTTTGGCTTCTAAACTCCATGAAATTAGTAGAATATCCTCGATATTCAAGGCTTCATCCAAAGATCTTTTCATGGAAATATTATTTCGAGCATTCTTGATAAGTTTTAACTTTTTCATACTTAGGAATATTATTCATGAGGTTACTATTCTCAAGTACTATTCATATGGGTACTATTCACTCGAAAGTACTATTCACCCGGTATTATTCATGATAAAATTTATTCATTTTCATCCAAATTATTTTTGGTACAATATTATTCTTGAATTTTACTCCACAAAGCAAAGATCATGTTCGATAATTTGGACGTTATTGATTTTGGATAAATTAAATTATAAATCTTTAAAATTTATCCTTGAACTTGTTTTATTGAATTCTTATATCATTGTCATCATCCTCATGTTTATATTATGTTGAAAGTCATCTGTGGCCTGTAGTGCATAAATGGACTTGGTATGATTATGACCAGGGATTATTCGGTATAATCATAACCGTAATGTTACAAATGATGTGCTAAAAGTCCTCATTGGCCCATAGTGCATTGATGGACAGTTGTTGGCATGATCATGACCATTGATGAATGCACGAATATCCTTGGCCCGTAGTGCATGGATAATTTGTGGTCGTGATACTAATGAATATCCTTGGTCGTAGTGCAGGGGTGATTTGATGATGTGAATTATTTATTAAGCTGAGTCTCAGCGATAAAAGTGATGAAAAACCTTTTAAATCATAGAAGATAGTCGATTTTACGCTCTACTTGACTCTTCTAATGGATTGCTTGTTCCGCTGCAGTTAAACTTGATGTTTGTTAAATTTTATCAGTTCAACACTGTTGAAGGCTAAGGATAAATTATTCTACATTATCTTAGTCATAATATTTTTTACTAGGCTAGTTGAGCTCACCCTTTAAAACTCTCAGTTTATGTTTTGTATTATTGTACACTACAGTTGTATTATTAAGTTGTATTTGAATTTTGTACCATATATTTGGCGACTCAAGATGGGTGATGTATACCTATTTTGGGGGCGTCACATCATACGTACCAACTCCTGTCCCAACAACGTTGCTTCTCCCACCTCATCCCAACATACTGGAGAACGACACTTTCTTCCATACAACGCCTCAAATGGAGCTATGCCAATACTTGCTTGATAACTGTTGTTGTAGGAAAACTCCACCAATGGTAAGAACTTGTCCCAACTTCCTTTGATGTCAAGGACACAGAGTCTTAATAAATCTTCAAGAGTTTGAATAGTCCTCTCCGACTGCCCGTCCGTTTGAGGATGATATACTGAACTAAATCGTAAATCCGTGCTCATAGCTTTTTGTAAACTAACCCAAAATCTTGAAGTGAATCTTGGGTCTCGATCAGAAACTATGGATACTGGCATACCATGCAATCTTATAACCTCGTTTATGTATATACGAGCAAGACGTTCAAGTTTATAAGTTTCTCTCATAGGTAAGAAATGAGTAGACTTGGTCAATCTATCAACAATGACCCAAATTGCATCTATGTCTTGAGAAACCTTAGGAAGACCAGTAACGAAATCCATGGTAATGTGCTCCCACTTCCATTCTGGAATTTCAAGTGGTTGCAATGGACCTTTTGGCACTTGATGCTCCGCCTTAACTCGTTGACAAGTTAGACACCTTGAGATAAATTGTGCTATCTCTCTCTTCATATTGCTCCACAAAAATTTATGTCGAAGATCACGATATATTTTGGTACTCCCAGGATGGATTGCAAACGGTGTATTGTGCGCCTCCATCATGATTTTATACTTCAAGTCAGAATCGTTAGGAACACAAAGTCTGGAGTTGACTCGTAGTATTCCTTTCTCATCGATTCTTGCTTCCGGGATAGCTCATTCTTCCACTTTCTTCCTCATACGCATCAGCTCCAGGTCTGTAGCTTGAGCAGCTTTAACTTTATCGATTAAAGTCGGTTCTACTCGTATATTTGCCATCATCACGTGGGTCCCTGGAGTCTTTAACTTTATCTCCATCCTTTGTAAGTCATATAAAATGGGCCTTTGCGTTAATAACGCACTCGTACTTGCATATGATCTTCTACTCAATATGTCAGCTACCATGTTCACTTTTTCTAGGTGCTATTGAATGGTATGATCATAATCTTTCAACAGTTCCAACCAACGTCGTTGCCACATGTTGAGTTCTTTTTGAGTGAAGAAATATTTAAGGCTTTTATGATCTGTATAGATCTCCACCTTCTCTCCATACAGTTAATGCCTCCAAATTTTAAGTGCGAAGACAACAGTTGCCAACTCTAGATCATGAATAGGATAATTCCTCTCATATTATTTTAGTTGTCGAGAGGCATAGGTTATGACTTTCCCATGTTGCATGAGAACACATCCTAACCCTTTGCCCGAAGCATCACTGTAGATAACAAATCCCTCCGAGCCAGATGGTATTGTCAGAACAGGTGCTGAAATGAGTCTTCTCTTAAGTTCTTGAAAACTCTTCTCACATTCCTCCCTCCAACTGAATTTTGTATCTTTCTGAGTCAGCTGAGTTAATGGAGTAGCGATTCGAGAAAACCCTTCTACGAATCTCCGAGAATAACCAGCTAAGCCGAGAAAGCTATGTACTTCGGTCACTGATTTAGGTTGTTCCCAGCTTTGAATAGCTTCGATCTTTGCCGGGTCAACAGATATTCCATGACTTGATACTACGTGCCCAAGGAATGCTACTTCCTCAAGCCAGAACTCACATTTCTTCAACTTGGCATAAAGCTTGTTTTCACGAAGCTTTTGGAGTATATGAGGATGTCATCAATAAAGACAACCACAAAATAATCCAAATACTCCTTGAATACTCAGTTCATCATATCTATAAAGGCAGTCGGAGCATTAGTCAATCCAAAAGACATGACTAGGAATTCATAATGCCCGTACCGAGTTCTGAAAGCCATCTTTGGAATGTCATCGGTTCTAATCTTCAATTGGTGATATCCGGAATGAAGATCAATCTTTGAAAAGAATTTGACGCCTTGCAACTGGTCAAACAGGTCATCAATACGTGGCAACGGGTACCTATTTTTGATGGTGACATGATTTAACTCCCGATAATCAATACAAAGTTGCATACTCCCATCTTTCTTTTTCACAAATAGAACAGGAACACCCCAAGGAGACGTACTAGGACGAATGAAACCGATGTCTAACAATTCCTGCAGTTGGGTCTTTAACTTTTGAAGTTTAATAGGAGCCATTCGATATGGGGCTTTGGAAATGGGTTTTGTACCGGGTTCAAGGTCAATACAAAATTCAATTTCACGCTCTAGGGTAGGCCAAGAAGTTCTTCAGGAATACGTCAGGAAATTTATTAACAATAGAAATATCATTCAAAACTGACGTATTTTTGTTTAAATCTATGACATGAGCTAAGAAAGCTTGACATCCGTTTTTCAATAAACGAATAGCTTTATGGCTTGAGATGACAGTGATTGGTGTTAATGGTTTGGTTGCTTGAATTCGCATAATAGGTTGGTTAGGAATATGAAAGCTAACAACCTTACGAAAATAATCAATTTTTGCATGATGAGTAGTTAACCAATCAATCCCTAGAATTACGTCAAATGCAAGTATTTTCAATGAAATAAGATCGACAGGTAATGTGAGGGTACCGATTTAAACCAAATAAGACTTATAAATAGTGGATGTAATGAAGGTTTCTCCCAACGGAGTTTTAACAGATAAGTCAAAGTCTAATTTCTCTGGAGTCAAATTTAAACGTTGAGCACAAGTAGGAGAAATAAAAGAATGGGTAGAACCGGTATCAAATAAGGTATAGACTTCGCTAGAGTTTATGATAAGCTTACCCGTGATGACCTCGTTCAGGTTCCTTGCTTTCTGGGAGGTTACGACAAACGCTCTCCCTTGAACTACTGGTTTTGACTTTTCTAGAACGGCCTTTGGTGCCTCCATACCAACTGGACTTGGCTTCCCTAAACGACAAAATCGAGCTAGGTGACCTTCTCTTCCATAATTGTAACAAGTTTTGGACTGTTATGCACAGTTTGGACTGATATGTCCCTCCCCTCCGCATTTGAAGCATATGATAGGTGGTCGTTCTCCTTCCTTAACAATGGGTGTTGATGCTGACGTCTTTCCATCATTGTTGAATCTCCTCTTCTTGAAATGTCCATTCTTATTCCCAAAATAGTATACATCACCTATTTTCGAGTCGCCAAATACATGGTATGTAAACAAATACAATCTTAAATATACAACAAGAGAGTCGTGAGTTTTAATACAAATATTGTCTTCTAGATAATATCCACTCGTAATAAGTCCTCATTACATTTATTAACACACTATTTAATGTAATAAAGTGAGGACTACTAATACTATCATCTCGACCGCCACCCGCTCCCCGACTAGTCCCGCCACGCTTCTCATTTTCAAGAGAATAAATGAAAGAAAGGGTGAGCTCAACTAGCCCAAGAAGAAATATTATGACTAAGATAATGCGTAATAAATTATCATTAGTCTTCAACAATGTTAAACCGATAAAAACAATAGACATCAAGTTTAATCAGCAATGAACATGCAATCCATTAAAAGAGTCAAGTAGAGAATAAAATCTACTATCTTTTATGATTTAAAAGGTTTTCATCACTTTTATCACCGGGACTCACTTTTTTAATAAATAATCCACATCATCCCCGCACTACTACCAAGGATATTCATTAGTATCACAACCACAAATTATCCACGCACTACGGGCCAAGGATATTTCAGGTATTCATCAATGGTCATGATCATGCCAACAATCGCCCATCAATGCACTACGGGCCAACGAGGACTTTTTTACCACATCATTTGTAACATTACTACCATGATTACAACCAATAATCCCTCGGTCATAATCATACCAAGTCCATCTATGCACTATGTGCCACACATACGATGACTTTCAACAAAATATAAATATGAGGATGATGACAATGATATAAGAATTCAATAAAACAAGTTCAAGAATTAATTTATTCAGAACTAATAACGCCCAAATTGTCAACATGATACTTTTTGTAGAGTAAAATTCAAGAATGCTCGTAAGAATATTTCCATGAAAAGATATCGATGAAGCGCAAATATCAAGGATATTCCACTAATTTCATGGAGTATAAAAGTCAAAACTTTAACCAACCGAGTATAATAAAGAATGGAATAACAAAAGAAATCACCATGCATGCGGTAGCAGATCAGATGGATAAAAGTTATTCCAATGTAATAATAAATAATCTGAACAGTCAGCGTAATACGCGACCGGATGTGATATTCCAATGTAATAATAAAGAATGGAATAACAATGTAAATCACCATGCATGCAGATTCAGATGTATAAAGTTATTCCAATGTAATAATAAATAATGTAAAACCAGTCCCCCAGAAAACGCATGCATGTGATATTCCAATGTAATAATAAAGAATTTAAACCAGTCCCACAGAAAAAACGCATGTATGTGATATTCCAAATGTAATAATAAAGAATGGAATAAAAAAATAATTTCACCATGTATATGCAGATCAGATGTATAAAAGTTATTCCAAAGTAATAATAAATAATGGAATAATGTAAGAATTTCACCAAGTATAGTAGGTAGATCACAGATACAAAAGTTATTCCAATGTAATAATAAAGAATGGAATAATGTAAGTTCTCTTCATGAATAAAAAAAAAAATAAATACCCCTTACCTTATAAAGAAGAGTATTCTACCATAGTAGGAGTAGTGGGATATACTTGAAGAAACTTCAGACTACGCTCAAAGCTTTCTTAAACGCTAAAGAAATACGCCAAGATAGAAGAATAATTCTCTACGCTTTCTCTAGAGTTTCAAAGTGAATTCGTAAGAAATAATGAAGGAACGAGCTTCTATTTATGTAAGAAATGGATCTAATAAGAACCAATCCATGAAACTATCCAGATCGATTTATTTTTAAACTGAAACGACTATCAGTATTGGTTTACAATAAAATATAATATATTCTATTTATAATCTAATAAAACTTTATAAAATAACTTTTTTTAAAAAGATTTTACTACGCAAACACTATGCAGCACTATGCAAACACTATGCATAATAAAATATAATATATTCTAATTATTGTCTAATAAAAAAATAACTTTATAAAAGTATTTCTTTTATATAAAAAGATTTTTTATTAGCCTAATAAAACGTAATAACTTTATAAAAGTATTTGCTTTTATATAAAAGTTTTTTTCGCTTTTATTACATTAATAATACTAATAAAACAAAACTTCATCATCATTATTATTATTCACACTATTAATCCACTGTGTCGCTCCTGTGAAAGAGGGGCTTTCCAATAAGGATTTCTCCCTATCAGCGCCGCAATTAGTGACCAAACCTCTCCTCGCGTAACTTCTAGACATCGTTAATATTGCAAATAATAATATTAATAACTTTCTATCTCAATCTCGATATATAATATAAAATATCAACAATAATTGAATCAATTAACGTGAGATACTATGCAACAATTATCAAGCAATAATCGAACAAAACCGAGTGACTTTCACGTAAGCATCAATAATCAATACCGCGCGTGTGCTACTATGCAACCACGCCAGATTCTCGCATTTTTAACACCGGGTGTTTCAACAAGCTTAACGGTAAAACTTCCGCCGTTATTTTCATAAAAAATATTTTGTCATTTTTTCAATCCGATAATAATTCCGCTAGGGGTCCACCAATGATTGTGTCGTCGCATTTAATATTCCGCATTTAATATTCCCCACCAATCTAATATTATATAACAACTTCATGATTTTTTGCAAAATTTCTAAATATTACCCACAACTATAACATTATATCAAATTCATTCCATAATATTTAAAAATGATAATTATAGAAAATTCATCTTTATTCATAAAAGTGGGGTCTTACAATCTCCCTTCTTATGAAATTTTGCCTCAAAATTAGGGTACGCACGGTATGTCAAGAGGTAAGGATACCTTGATTTCATTTCGATTCTAACTCCTGTGTCATTTCCTCAACATCGTGGTTCCTCCATAAAACTTTCGACTTGAGGTATAACTCGAGCGTAGAATATGTTCCTTCTTATCCAAGATTTGAACAGAACCTCTTCATACGTTAAATCTTCCGCTATTTCGTCCGGTTCTAACTCAATAATGTGGTTCGGGTCTTTCACATATTTACGTAATATGGATATATGAAAAAACGTTATGAACACGAGACATACTACAGCAAAAAGCGAAGTCTATAAAGCTACAGCGCCCCTACTCGATCGAGGATTAAAATGGGCCAATGAATCGAGGATCGAGCTTTTCTCTCTTTCCAAATCTCAGAACTCCTTTCCATGGAGCAACACGTAACAACACACGATCTCCAATATCGAATTCCACGCCCTTTCGATGAAGATCAAGATAACTCTTTTGTCGATCTTGGGAGGTTTTTATACGTGTCGGATCGTTTCAATCTTTTCGTAGTCATACGTATTAACTCCCGGTCCCAACAACGTTGTTTCACCCACCTCATCCCAAAGATACCGAGAACGACACTTTCTTCCATACAACGCTCAATGGAGCCATGCCAATACTTGTTTGATAATCGTTGTCAGTAGGAAAACTCCACCAATGGTAAGAACTTGTCCCAACTTCCTGAAGTCAAGGACACGTAGTCTTAATAAATCTTCAAGAGTTTGAATAGTCCTCTCTCGATTGTCCGTCCGCTTCGAGGATGATATGCCAACTAAATCGTAAACTGCGCTCAGCTTTTTGCAAACTAACCCAAAATCGTGAAGTGAATCTTGGGTCTCGATCGTAAACTATGGATACCGGCATACCATGCAATCTTACAACCTCGCTTATGTACATACGAGCAAGACGCTCAAGTGTATAAGTTTCTCAGATAAGAAAGAAATGAGCAGATTTGGTCAATCTATCAACAATGACCCAAATCAGATCTACGCCCGAGAAACCTTGGGAAAGACCAAGAACTAAATCCATGGTAATGTGCTCCCACTTCCATTCTCGAATTTCAAGTGGTTGCAATGGACCTTTTGGTACTTGATGTTCCGCCGACTCGCTGACAAGTTAAACACCTCGAGATAAATAAAAGCGCTATCTCTCTCTTCATATTGCCCCACCAAAATGTATGTCAAGATCATGATACATTTTGGTACTCCCTGTGATGGATTGCAAACTGTGTGTCAGGCGCCCATCATGATTTTATACTTTAAATCGTGGTCGTTAGAACACAAAGTCCGGAGTCGACTCAAGTATTCCTTCTTCATCGATTCTTGCTTCCTAAGATAGCACCTTCTTGTACTTTCTTCCTCATACGCATCACCTGTGTGTCAGTAGCTTGAGCAGCCTTTTAACTTTATCGATTAAAGTTCTGGTTCTACTCAGATATTCGCCATCATCACTGGGTCCCTCGAGTCTTTATCTCTATCTCCATCCTTTGCAAGTCATACAAAATGGGCCTCGTTGACAATATCGCACTGCATTCAAGAAGATATGATCTTCTACTCAACGCGCCACCTACCACATTTTTTTTTCCAGATGGTATCGATGGTACGATCATAATCTTTCAACAGTTCAAGCCAACGTCATTGTCGCATGTCGAGTTCCTTTTGAGTGAAGAAAAATTTCGAGGCTTTTACGATCCGTAAAGATCTCCACTTTCTCCCCATACAAGTAATGCCTCCAAATTTTAAGTGCGAAGACAACAACCGCCTAACTCTAGATCATGAGTAGGATAATTCCTCTCATATTCTTTTGAGTTGTCGAGAGGCATAGCTATGACTTTCCCATGTTGCATGAGAACACATCCTAACCCTTTTGCCTCAAAGCATCAGAGATGACAAATCCTCCGAGCCGATGGTATTGTCGTAACAAAATAAATGAGTCTTCTCTCGAAGTTCTTGAAAACTCTTCTCACATTCCTCACTCCAACCAAATTTTGTATCTTTCCGAGTCACCGAAAGTTAATGGAGAAGCGATTCGAGAAAACCCTTCTATTAATCTCCGATAATAACCAAATTTAAGCCGAGAAAGCTACGATTTTGGCCATCGATTTAGGTTGTTCCCACTTTGAATGGCTTCAATCTTTTGTCGGGTCAACAGATATTCCATGACTTGATACCACGTGCCCAAGGAATGCTACTTCCTCAAGCCGTAACTCGATTTCTTCAACTCGCATAAAGCTTATATTCACGAAGCTTTTTGAGTATCAAATTTCAAGTGTTGCTTTCATGATCTTCACTATTTTTGAATAAATAAGGATGTCATCAATAAAGACGACCACAAAGTGATCCAAATATTCCTTGAATACTCTGGCTCATCATATCCATGAAGGCAAAGCAGGAGCATTAGTCAATCCAAAAGACATGACTAGAATTCATAATGCCCGCATCGAAGTTTCAAAGCCGCCTTTGAATGTCATCTGCTCTAATCTTCAATTGGTGATATCCTAACTAAGATCAATTTTTGAAAAGAATTGGCGCGCCAGAATCGGGTCAAAACAGTCATCAATACGCGGGCAATGGGTACCTATTTTTGATGGTGACATGATTCAACTCCCGATAATCAATACAAAGTCGCATACTCCCATCTTTCTTCTTCTTTAATAATAACAGAGCACCCCAAGGAGAAGTACTAGGACTAATAAAGCCAATGTCTAACAATTCCTCGCATTGGGTCTTTAACTCCTCAAGTTCAATAGAGCCATTCGACATGGGCTTTTGAAATGGGTTTTGTAATCGGGTTCAAGGTCGATACAAAATTCAATTTCACGCTCGGGGTAAGCCAGAAGTTCTTCGTGGAATACGTCAGAAATTCATTAACAATAGAAATATCATTCAAAATCGATTTATTTTTGTTTAGATCCGTGATATGAGCTAAGAAAGCTTGACATCCATTTTTCAATAAACGAATAATTTTTATGGCTTCGAGATGATGTTGATTGATTTTAATGGTTTGTTGTTGAATTCGCATAATAGGTTGATTAGAATATGAAAGCTAACAACCTTATTTAAAACAATCAATTTTTGCATGATGAGTAGTTAACCAATCAATCCCTAGAATTACGCCAAATGCAAGTATTTTCAATGAAATAAGATCGATGTGTAATGTGAGGGTACCGATTTGAACCAAACAAGACTTATAAAAAGTGGATGTAATGAAGGTTTCTCCCAACTGAGTTTCAACAGATAAGTCAAAGTCCAATTTCTCCTGAGTCAAATTTAAACGCTGAGCGCAAGTAGAGAAATAAAGGAATGGGTAGAACCAGATCAAATAAGGTATATACTTTCGCTAGAGTTTATGATAAGCTTACCCGTGATGACCTCATTTCGTGTTCCTTGCTTTTCGGGAGGTCACGACAAACGCTCTCCTCAGACCATCGGGCTTTGACTTTTTTTCGGGGCGCCCTTTGGTGCCTCCATCCTAGCCGAACTTTTCTTTCGTGAACGACAAAATCGGGCTAGGTGACTAGGTTTCTTTCTTCCACAATTATAACACGCTTTTGACGGCATCGCGCAGCTTTGACCGATGTGTCCCTCCCTCCGCATTTGAAGCATATGATAGGTGGTCGTTCTCCTTCCTTAACAACAAAAAAAATGTGTGTCGACGCCTTTCCATCATTGTTGAATCTCTCTTCTTGAAATGTCCATTCTTATTATTTTGGCCATGATTACCACCAAGTGGTTACCATTTCGCATGTTGATTCCTCCACGCTTATTGTCACCGCTCACGATCAAGTATCACCGGTATTATCATTTTGCTTACCGCTTCTTTTGGTGGGTTGACTCATTATCGCGCTCCAATAATCGAGCCCTATTAACAACATCCAATACAAACACGCTTTATGAGAGATAAGATATCGACGTATCTCTGTTTCAAACCTCTTAGAAACATTTCGCATTCTCTCCTCATTATCAACCAAATGGGACGCAAAACCGACAACTCTAAAACTTGGCTTCAGATCGCGACACTGGCCATGTTGTTTTGTTCCAGCTTTAATGAACTCTACCTCTTTCATGTGATTTAATACTTTCGGAAAGTACTTGTCGTTGAACAGCTTCTCGAACTTCTCCCAAGACATCTTCAAGGCAAGAAGTCGAGTACGCTTTTACGATTCCCACCAAGAATCGCGCTCCCTCCCGCAACATGAAGGTGGCAAAGGGAACCTTTTTTCCTCCTGAGCATCCCAAGACATCAAATATCTTGTTGATCCGCTTTTATCCACGCCTCCGCCTTTAAGTGGTTTTTGCTCTCCAAAAAACTCCGTGGTCCCAGCCTCGAACTGCTTTCATGGTGATCGTCCGAGAGTTGCCAAGTGTTTCCACCCGCATTTTGGACAGAGCCGCCTCGACCGATGTCGCATGAATTGCATGAAGCCTCTAACATTCCATCGCTCATCATTTGGTCGTTGTTGTTGTTGCATTGAGGATTGTCGCCTTCCGATGCACATTATATCCCGATTATCGATCCGTGGAGACTCAACGGCTCTCTCGTGCTCCATTGATGTTCTCAACATTCTTGATGCCATTTTCAAACACCGCCACAAAACAAGGGTTAATTAACATATCACATATTATCCCTATATACTCGACCAACCAATTAAATATCAAATAAACTTAGGTAGGTCATACTAGCTAAGGAATTCCCCCTCTCTCCCTCCTAGTTCTTGTCTCACATCTCACCAGGATCATATCCCTAAGCTTTGATACCAATCGTGACGCCCCCAAAATAGGTATACATCACCTATTCTCGAGTCGCCAAATACATGGTATGTAATACAAATACAATCTTAAATATACAACAAGAGAGTTGTGAGTTTTAATACAACATTGTCTTCTAGATAATATCCACTCTCGTAATAAGTCCTCATTACATTTATTAACACACTATTTAATGTAATAGTGAGGACTACTAATACTATCATCCGACCGCCACCCGCTCCCCGACTAGTCCCGCCACGCTCTCATTTCCTCAAGAGAACAAATGAAAGAAAGGGTGAGCTCAACTAGCCCAAGAAGAAATATTATGACTAAGATAATGCGTAATAAATTATCATTAGTCTTCAACAATGTTAAACCGATAAAATACAATAGACATCAAGTTTAATCCGCAAATGAACATGCAATCCATTAAAAGAGTCAAGTAGAGAATAAAATCTACTATCTTTTATGATTTAAAAGTTTTTCATCACTTTTATCACGGGACTCAATTTTAATAAATAATCCACATCATCCCCCGCACTACTACCAAGGATATTCATTAAGTATCACAACCACAAATTATCCATGCACTACGCCAAGGATATTCAGGTATTCATCAATGGTCATGATCATGCCAACAATCGTCCATCAATGCACTACGGGCCAACGAGGACTTTTTTACCACATCATTTGTAACATTACTACCATGATTACAATCAATAATCCTCGGTCATAATCATACCAAGTCCATCTATGCACTACAAAGCCACATATATGACTTTCAAAAAAATATAAATATGAGGATGATGACAATGATATAAGAATTCAATAAAACAAGTTCAAGAATTAATTTATTCAGAACTAATAACGCCCAAATTGTCAACACGATACTTTTCAGAGAGTAAAATTCAAGAATGCTCGTAAGAATATTTCCATGAAAAGATATCGATGAAGCGCAAAATATCAAGGATATTCCACTAATTTCATGGAGTATAGAAGTCAAAACTTTAACCAACCGAGTATAATAAAGAATGGAATAACAAAAGAAATCACCATGCATGCGATGCATGCAGATTCATAGACAAAGTTATTCCAATGTAATAATAAATAATCGGAACTGTGTCAAAGCGTAATAATACGCACCGGATGTGATATTCCAATGTAATAATAAAGAATGGAATAACAACAAAATCACCATGCATGCAGTATTTCAGATAGACAAAGTTATTCCAATGTAATAATAAATAAATCTAAACCAGTCCCCAAAAACGCATGCATGCATGTGATATTCCAAATGTAATAATAAAGATTTAAACCAGTCCCACAGAAAACGCATGTATGTGATATTCCAATGTAATAATAAAGAATGGAATAATGGAATAATAAATAATTTCACCATGTATGCAGATTGAGACAGATATATGTGTTATTCCAAAATGTAATAATAAATAATGGAATAATGTAAGAATTTCACCAAGTATAGTAGGTAGATCACAGATAAAAGTTATTCCAATGTAATAATAAAGAATGGAATAATGTAAGTTCTCTTCATGAATATGAAAAATAATACCCCTTACCTTATATAAAGAAGAGTATCCTTATAAAGAAAGAGTAGTAGGTGGATATACTTGAAGAAACTTGCACTACGCTCAAAGCTTTCTTAAACGCTAAAGAAATACGCCAAGAGATAGAAGAATAATTTCTACAGCTTTCTCTCTAGAGTTTCAAAGTGAATTGTAAGAAATAATGAAGGAATGAGCTTCTATTTAGAAGAATGGATCTAATAAGAACCAATCCATGAACTATCCGCATCGATTTTATTTTAAACGGACTATCCAGATTGGTTTACAATAAAATATAATATATTCTATTTATAATCTAATAAAACTAATAACTTTTAAAAAGATTTTACTACGCAAACACTACGCAGCAGCACTATGCACAAACACTACGCATAATAAAATATAATATATTCTAATTATTGTCTAATAAAACGTAATAACTTTATAAAAGTATTCTCGCTTTTATATAAAAAGATTTTACTATTAATTTAATAAAAAATAATAACTTTATAAAAGTATTCTGCTTTTATATAAAAAGCTTTTTTCTATTTTATTACATTAATAATACTAATAAAACAAAACTTCATCATCATTATTATTATTCACACTATTAATCCACTGTGTCGCTCCCCAGTGAAAGAGGGGCTTTCCAATAAGGATTTCTCCCTATCAAGCGCCGCAATTAGTGACCAAACCTCTCCTCGCGTAACTTCTGACATCGTTAATATTGCAAATAATAATATTAATAACTTCGCTATCTCAATATAAAATATCAACAATAATCAATCAATTAACGGAGATACTATGCAACAAACCATCAAGCAATAATTGAACAAAACCGAGTGACTTCTCACGAAGCATCAATAATCAATACCGCGTGCTACTACGCAACCACGCCAGATTCCTCGCAGATTTTTAACACCGGTGTTTCAACAGCTTAACTGTGAAACTTCCGCCGTTATTTTCATAAAAAATATTTTGTCATTTTTCAATCCGACAATAATTTCGTCGGGGGTCCACTAATGATTGTGTCGTCGCATTTAATATTCCCCCCACCAATCGAATATTATAAACAACTTGCAGATTTTGCAAAATTTCTAAATATTACCCACAACTATAACATTATATCAAATTCATTCCATAATATTTAAAAATGATAATTATAGAAAATTCATCTTTATTCATAAAAGTGGGGTCTTACAAGATTTGTCGTTGAACAGATTGTGGAACTTCTCCCAAGACATCTTCATGCGGCAGTTGAAAGCACTTTTACGATTCCTACCAAGAATCGCCTCTGCTTTCACTCTTGAAGGTGACAAAGGGAATCTCTCGGTGCATCCCAAGACATTAAATATCTCGTAGATCTGCTTTATCCAGTCCAAAAAACTCCGGTGGTCCAGCCCTTGAACTATTTAGCGGTGACCACGTTCTCATTTTCAAGAGAGCAATGAAATTAAATAAAGGGTGAACTCAACTAGCCCAAAAAATATATATGAATAAGATAATCCGAATAAATTATCGTTAGCATTCAAGGGTTAATTGTTATTAAGCGGACCAATAAAATATAACAAACATCAAGTTTACATCTGCGGATCATGAGAACAAGCAATCCATTAGAAGAGTCAAGTAGAGCATCAAAAATCTACTATCTTATAAAAATATGATTTAAATCGAGAGTTTTTCATCAAAACAAAATATTTATTATCACATTGAGACTCGACAATAAATAATCCACATCATCCCTACACTACAAGAAAAATATTATGAATAAGATATTAATTAGTATCGCGATAAAATATAACAAAATTATCCAGTACGCAGAGCAAGCACTATGGGCGAGGATATTCGTGTTTTCATCAATTATCGTGATCATAATAAATAACTATCCATCGATATACTACACTATGGGCCAATGAGGACTTTTACCACATCATATTTGTGAGGACTTTTACCACATCATTTGATTATGACCATGATTATACCCGAATAATCCTCGGTCATAATCATACCAAGTCCATCTATGCACACGAGCCACGGTGACTTTCAACAAAATATAAACATGAGGATGATGACAATGATATAAGAATTCAATAAAATAAGTTCAAGGATAAATTTTTAAAAATTTATAATTTAATTTATCTAGAAATCAACAACGTCCAAATTGTCAACATGATACTGCTTTGTGGAGTAAAATTCAAGAATAATATTTTACCAAAAATTATTTGGACCGAAAACGAATCAATTTTTATCATGAATAGTACCCCGGGTGAATAGTACTCGAGTGAATAATACTTCATGAATAGTAATCCGTGAATAGTACTCCAATATGAAAAAGTTAAAATTTATCAAGAATGCTCAGAATAATATTTCCATGAAAAGATACTAGATGAAACGCAAATATCAAGGATATTCTACTAATTTCATGGAGTATAGAAGCCAAAACTTTAACCAAATGAGTATAGAATTCGAAATCTGAAACGAAATAATATTACTTACATACTACAGAGTATGGAAGAAAATATTATTTCAAGCGAATATTGAACAAAAATAACATCCCTTACCTTGAAAAGAAGAGTATTCCAACTGGTATAGCGGGGATATTCTTGAAGAAAACTTTTACTATTTTCTATGCTCAAAACTTTCTAAAACTCGAAAGAAATATACTCAATATTATAGAAGAAGAATTCTCTGATTCTGGTGTGATTTTCAATTCTAACTAAGCATCCTATTTATAGGAGAATAGAAAGGATACTATTTGAATTTAGAAAATCACGTGTGCACAGTAAATATTCGACGAACGAATTCACGGACTGATTTCTGAAAAATTTGATTTACTATGCAATAAAATATTCTAATAAAATAAAAACTTTAAATAAAATATATTATATTCTCTTTATAATTATATAATAAAACAAAATTTATTATATATATATAAACCTTGCCTGCATCATCAGGCAATCCACCCGTGAAACATTTTATAACTCCTTTTGACAATTTTTCAAAATTGTATATATATATATATATATATATATATATATATATATATATATATATATATAACATTACCCTTTGTATCACGTAAACTCCATCTTCCCCCATTTCCAATTTTTTTTCTTTTCTTTCAACATCGTGGGCCCCTACATGTGGTCCCACCTTTATAATATTAACTAATTTTCTACCGATTATTTTGAAAATTGGGTAAGTGGGGGTCCATAAAATAAGCAAAATTTACATAAAATACTTCATAAAAATCCCCTCAATATTTTTCATAATATTTATCATCATTATTATAATTCGCAATATTTAACAACCAAGTCGTTCCCAGGAAAGAAGGGGCTTTTCAATAAGGATTTCTCCCTATTGGCGCGCAATTAGGTGACCAAATCTCTCCTTGACAGAACTTCTAGACATTGTAAATATTACAAATAATAATATTAATAACTCAGTCATCTCAATTATTAATTTAATAATATATAAAATATCGACAATAATTGAATCAAATAATGTGAGATACTATGCAACAATTCATCTTTGTAGTAATAATTGAACAAAAGCGAGTGACTTCTCACGTAAGCATCAATAATCAATACTGGTGTACTCTTCAACCATGCGACACAGCGTATTCGCATTTCTTTAACAGGGTGTTTCAACAGTTAACGGTAAAACTTCCGCCGTTATTTTCATAAGAAGATATTTTTATCGTTTTCTCAATCCGACAATAATTCTGTTGTGGGGTTCCCCAATGATTGTGTCGTCGTACGAATATTTCCGACCAATCGAATATTATATAACAACTTGCGTACTTTGCAAAATTTATAAATATTACCCAAAACTATAACATTATATCAAATTCACTCCATAATATTTAAAAATGATATTTATAGAAAATTCATCTTTATTCATAAAAGTTGGGGTCTTACAAATATATATAGAGAGATACATTTGTCTAATAAATATATAAACCTATTTTTAAGCATGTAATTTGAAATTTTCTTTCCTCTCCACACCCTCCTTCCCTTTTGTTTCTTACTAATAACTATGCGTTTTTATTAATAAAGACATGTTTTTTAGTATGTGTGCTATACTTTTTGTGAGTTTATTGTATATGCAAGCAGTTTTATATGTTCTTGTGTACATCCTTTTTATCTATAATTCTAAGGGCACCCTGTCTTGGGTAAAAGATATTGAATAATATTGCCTTCTATTTTTGTCTTGAGTAAATGTCACTTTTTAAGCCCTACAATTGAATAACATGGTTTGCTAATTTATCCCTTTTGCATGTTGTTAAATTCTAACAAGCTAAGCCGAAAGATAAAATATAGTGGAAATATCCTGTAAAGCTTTTAAATTGTCAATGTAAAAGGAGGCCTTTTTTAATAACCTTTTGCCTAGTAAAATTCTAATTCTGAATTTTGTTGAGATCATTTGGTTATGGTTTTATTGGATTTATATCTGCAGTCTTGTGATGCAAATCCTAATAGGTGCACACAGTAAGATCGAAACATGAAAGATCAAAAACCTAGCTACTCAAACCATAAAAATAACTGATACATCTAATCATACACATGAATTAAAAAAATAATATATGTAAAAATAATTCACACATTATGGTTTGGTTACCTGATTATTATCCTGAACAATCAAACACCGGACACGAAGGTTGAGAAAGAATAGGGTGCCTCTTCTTCTCTAATGCAAACAGGCGTCTTATATATGTGAAAGGTTCTTAGATCTGTTCATCTTCTCCCTTTCTTAAATAGTTGAAAGTCTTTGGAAGTCTTTAAAGATGAGGTCAGACTTTGGATATGGATTGATATTTATACATCTTCTTCTAAAGTCTCTCAAACTCTACTATTTGATAGAAATCTGAGAAATTTATGACTTTTTGAATACCAAAATACTTTTATAAACTTTGTAAAAGTCTCGATTCAATACCACCTAACTTTTAAAGACATTACAAAAGTTGTAATTGAATGCCAATAAGATTTTATAAACTCTTTAAATTTTTTGATTGAATACAACTAAACTTTTAAAATCTTTAAAAGTCTTTAAAAATCTTAATTCTCGACTTCAAATTTAAGGTACGAAATTAGGTTCACAAAAAGAATTTTATTACAAAGCATTGAACCTATAAATTTATTTACTTTTTTATTTGTGATTTCGCAATTTTTCTTCGAATCTAGAGAAAATACAAACACAAATTAAAATTCTATTTCGAATAAATTTTCTAATGTTTAGTTTATTTTGTATATGTTGTTGTTTAAATTCACCTTATTCTTATGAGTCTTTTTGTAAATAAAGTTGTTTTTAGATCGACATATAATGAATATGATAAATTACTATTTTAGGTGACCTTTTAATCATAGTCGCTCATTTTCTAGGATGTACAGAGGCCAATGCCCCCTATACCTAATGTTTTTTAAAAGATGATAATGAAAAGCCGAATGACTGAATGGATAACCATCCTTATATCTCTGTAATATTTCTCCCGACCCCTAAAGGAGACTTTATATAGAAGTTTCAAAGAACCTTCCGACTATACATCGCCGAAGGTGGATGACCGACCTTATGACTGCCAAGGGTGGATGACTGACCTTATAACTGTCGAAAGTAGATGGTACGACATTATAAATCTTTGAAGATAGATGAATGAACCTTATAAGCGCTAAAAGTGGATATTGAGCCTTATAATCTAGAAGATAGATGGCCAGAACCTTATAACCGCCAAAAGTGGATGACCGACTTTATAACCACCGAAGATAGATAACCGACGTTATAACCGCCAAAGGTGGATGACCGAATTTATAATCGCCGAAGATAAATGATCGACCTTATAACTGTCGAATGTGGAGGACCGATCTTATAACCACCGAAGATAGATGACCGACCTTATAACCGCTAAAGGTGGATGACCGACCTTATAACAAAAATTACTCAAATGGCACTGCCAAAAAGAAGATAATGGGTTTGCGTGATCGGCAGTCGAAGTCTGAATTAAAGTGAATGACAACATCATTAGAGTTTGTTATCCGAATTAGGTTGTTATTACCTCGAAATGGGCTACTGTTGCCCGAAATGGGCTCCTGTTATCCGATGTGTCATGGATGAACATCTTAGACCATCAAAGCTCATATCAGGCTCATATATCCTGCCCTCTAAACCAATTCAGCCCGAATATAAAATAGTTCCAAACAAATACCAACATTATATTTTGTCCAAAAATATTTACTTCTTCGCCAACTTCGTTATCATGCCGAAGAAAGAGATGATCCATAAAGACATTTGACCGCAGAGACACGACTAATAATAACAATCTTTTTGAAGATTTTAAGTTTAGATCTACCATAGCCAAAGACCATAGAAAATTGTCAATGAAAGAGCTGAACGTGTTCTTGCTAACTTGTGGTGATGGGACATAGGTACGCGTGAAGGAAACACGATAGGTGATGGGGCACACAGGGGCGCGGTGCAGGACGCAAGGACCACAAATGATATGTCATGTCGAACAAATTAGGCCACGAAATCACGCCCCAACAGTGCCATTTTCCATCAAAACTTAATTAGTGGCTGGACTGATGAACTAATTGCATATCATAGTTTGATTAACCAAGTCAATAAGGAGTTACGGAATACAAACAATAAATGGAGCATCAAAAAAGCAAAATTATTCTATTAAGTCAAACACGATTGAATCAAAAGGGCAAGTTATTCCAAAATTTGAAATTAAAAGTAATTTTGTAATTCCATGAAAATGATATTTAGTTAAAATTTTGGCTCTCGACTTCAATTTCAAGGTACGAAATTAGGTTCCCAAACAGAATTTTATTACAAGGTATTGAACCTATAATTTACTTTTTTATTTATGATTTCACAATTTTTCTTTGAATCTAGAGAAAATACAAACACAAATCAAAATTCTGTTTTGAATAGCTTTTCTAATGTTTAGTTTATTTTGTATATGTCGTTTAAATTCTCCTTATTCTTATAAGTCTTTTTGTAAATAAAGTTGTTTTTATATTGACATATAATGAATATGACAAATTAATATTTTAGGTGACCTTTTAATCATAGTCGTTTTCTAGGATGTACGGAGCCCAATGCCTCCTATACCTAATGTTTTTTAAAAGATGATAATGAAATAATTTAGGTAGTGTTTGTTTAGAATTGAATGAAGTTGAATGACATCGATCAGTCATTCAGTGCGTTTGTTTTGAATAAAAATCGTTTGAATGGTTGAATCGGTTAGATTTTTTGGCTGAATGACCAAATATAATTTTTTAGGCTGAATGACTGCCAAATGAAGCAGTAAATAGACAACGCGGAAAAAAATAGGGACAGTTGTCTATTTTCCACATTGTCTATTTACTGTCCACAAATAGGGACAGTTGTATTTGTCTATTACAACAAACAATCATTATAATCCCTATTTGGGGGTGATAATACAACTGACCGCATAGAATCTAAAGGATCTTCAACATAAAAGACTTGTTTGACTAGGTTAGCCATAACAAATTGATCATTTCTAAAACCTATCCTACCAAGATTGACCAACGTAAATCCAAGTTCATCTACTTTAATGCCATTATTGTTCTCAACCCAATCGCACATAAACATAGGTACTCTAAACTTATGATAATCTAGCTCCCATATTTCCTGAATGACCCCATAGAAACTCATGTCTCCCACAACAGGATTTTTATCCTTTGCACTAGAAAGCTGCATTGTCTTTGCCACTAGGTGCACTCCACTATTTTGAACAGCTCGCACATCGTCACGTGACTTGGTGTTAAAGTGCAGACCATTGACAATGTAGCTTTTATTCTTTAGTACTTCCATACATGGGCCATCCGAAAGTCATCGCAAAGTCTCCGTTATGTCATTGGATGCTTGGGTAAGTTCATGTGAAACCTGAATCCAAAATAATATAAATCAAGAAACAAACAAGAGCAACCATCAAACAATTACAAAGATAAACACAATTTTACCCTTTTACGAAACCAATCAATGAATGTGCGATTGTGATTATCTTGTAGCCACTTTGTTCTTTTTTTGAATCTCGGATAAGTTTCTTTCAGATGTATCATATGTTCACTACATGAAATAGAAGACAATCAGATTTTAGTCGTTGAATTATAAGACAAAATTCTTCTATCTTATATAGAAAAATGTTTAAATTACCTGATATATGGTTCAACTTCATCCGTGTTTTCTAATACACAACGATGTGCTTAGGCTAACATGTCACACTTCGTAGATTCTACGGTAGCACCAGATAAGGGTTGTGTACGACCCATTCTTCGCTTTGATGGGATCCCAATAGTACTAACATCAGATAAATATTCCTCGCATCAGATAAATATTCCTCGCAAAACTCTGGAGCTTCATCACCAATATAACATTCAGCCATGCAACCTTCAGGCCGAGTACGATTACGTACATACCCTTTTAATACTTTCATGAATCTTTCAAATGGATACATCCATCTAAGGTAAAATGGCCCACATAATCGAACTTCTCTAACAAGATGCATCACGACATGAATCATGATATCAAAGAATGATGGTGGAAAATACTTCTCAAGCAAACACAAGGTTACCACTACATCAGCTTGCATTTTATCTAGTTTTGAAATGTCGATGACTTTGTTGCATATCTCATTAAAGAAAAAACACAATCTGATTATTGCATACCTCACAGGTCTTTCTATCACTGAACATAAGGCAACAGGGAGCAATTGTTGCATTAAGGTATGACAGTCATGAGACTTAAGCCCATAGAGTTTTAGGTCTTGCAATGATACAAGACTTTTGATATTAGAAGCGTAACCTTCTGGGACTTTCATGCCATATAAAGAATTACATACAACTCTTTTCTCTACCCTCGATAGATTCCAAGTACTTGGAGGCAAATGTGTCCTTTTTCCCCCAAAATCTGGTCGCAAATAAGTCTTAACCCCCATTTCTAAGAGGTCTAATCGAGTTGCAATCCCATCTTTGTTTTTCCCCGGAATCTCCAATAATGTACCGATAATGCTATCGCATATATTTTTCTCAATATGCATAACATCAAGACAATGTCTAATATGAAGAAACTTCCAATACTCTCGTTCAAAAAATATTGACTTCCTCTTCCAACAATGCATGTTATCCTTGTCGTCCACAGCATGAGTCAAACCATCAACCTTTCTAAATACTTCTTCTCCCGTTAGTGACACAGGAGGTGGTCTAAATTCTTGTTCTCCATTAAATGTTACTCGCTGCTTCCAAAATGAATGATCTTGAGGCAAGAATCTTCGGTGGCCAATATAACAAACTTTATTACCATGTGTCAACCTATGGCTAGGTGTATCATCGCCACATATAGGACATGCTTTATAACCTTTTACAACACATCCAGATAAGTTCCCATAGGCAGGAAAGTTATTAATAGTCCACATTAATTGGGCTTTGAGCATGAAGTATTCTCCTCTAAATGCATCATACACCCCTGGAACCCCCTTCCACAAACACTTCAAATCATCAATCGATGGTTCCAAGTAGACATCTATATCATTACCGGCTTGTTTAGGACCCGAGATCAACAAAGTCAACATCATGAACTTTCTTTTCATACATAACCAAGGCGGAAGATTATAAATAATCATTATAACAGGCCAACAACTGTATCTACTACTAAGAGAAGCATGAGGATTGATTCCATCAGCTAAAAGAGCAAGTCTAAGGTTTCTAGGGTCTTTACCAAACTTCAGCCACTTATCATCCACTAGCTTCCAAGATGGTGAATCTGATGGATGACGCATATGACCATCGCTCATTTTAGTATTAGCATGCCAAGTCAAACTCTCAGCTGTCTTGCTAGATTTAAATATACGTTTAAACCTTGGGATAGGAGGAAAGTACCACAATACCTTCGCAGGCACCCCTTCTCTTACATGTTCATTCTTATCCGTCTTCCGCCTTAAGAGAGAATATTTTGGGCAATTAGTTACCTGGTCAAATTCCTTTATATACAAGATGCAGTGATTAGGGCAAGCATGTATTTTCTCATAATCCATTCCTAAGGCATGTAAAGACTTTTTTGCCTCGTACAAGGAGCAAGGTAATTGGTTACCTTCTGGAAGAAGTTCTGTCAGAAAAATCAAGTGCTCTGTGAAACCAACATCACTCAACCCATGCTTTGCTTTCAAATTATAGAGTCTAACAAGTGCACCTAACTTACTAAATTTACAACCAGGGTACAAGGGTTCATCTCCATCCCCAATCACATTAAGAAACTCACAAGGATCATTTGAGAAATCCCCAAAACCATTTTCTTCCATATCTACTATTTCGGAGACATAGCCTTGTTGAAGAGTGCCTACTAAAAGGTTTATTTGCATCTGCATCTAACATATTAGGTTCTCCATGCCATATCCAAGTGTGATAACTAGTATCAACCCCATTATAATACAAGTGATCCCGTATAATTCTGGCACCAAATTTTAAAATGTTTCCACATTTTACGCAAGGGCAATGAATAAGATTCACATTTCTCGCGTTGTCTACCTCAAACCTCGAGAATTCATCAACGCCTAGTTCATATTCTCGTGACCTTCTATCAGCACACATCCATGACTTATCCATCTTAAGAGAAAACAAAACATGTCATCTAAAGTCCAACATTAAATATAAAACACTGAATAAGAACTCAGTTAATTATCAATTGGCTAAACTAGATAAAGAAATGTTACTATTTCACCCAATGAATAAGATGCAAATTACATTGGAATTTGTGTCCACTTTGATATCAGTATCAACCACGCAAGAGAAAACAGAGAGAAATGCTAGTTAGAAAACCAAAAACTAATGATTATACTAGCACATAAATCTACAATTCTGGATTCCAAAAGAAAAACATCCATTGAAGAACCACATTTACAGACAAATACAGTCAACAAATCAGACCCTATGGCATTTTTGAAGAGAACCCGATATTAAACTTCAGAGCTAAAAATACAGTCAATAACACTTAATGTAATCCTCTGGATTTAAATATAAAACACTGAATAAGCACTCAGTTAATTATCAATTGGCTAAACTAGATAAAAGAAATGTTACTATTTCACCCAATGAATAAGATGCAAATTACATTGGAATTTGTGTCCACTTTGATATCAGTATCAACCACACAAGAGAAAACAGAGGCAAATGCTAGTTGAAAAACCAAAAACTAATGATTATACTAGCACATAAATCTACAATTCGGATTCCAAATGAAAACCTCCATTGAAGAACCACATTTCTGCATAAATACAATTCAACAAATCGAGACCCTATGGCATTTTTGAAGAGAACCCGATATTAAACTTCAGAGCTAAAAATACAGTCAATAACATTTAATGTAATCCTCTAGATTTAATTAGCCTTCAATAACACTTAGAAGCTCCAAATTAGCTCCAAATATCGCAAATTTTTTAATTAAAACCTAAATTTTAGGGAAAATAAACAAGTGAGAAATTAAAACCTAATTTTAGTAGAGGAGACAGAGAAACCACCACTGCTGCCACCGCAGCCACCACTATGCTACCAATATGAAAGCAGAAAAACCATTATAACAAAACAAATGGAGCACCTCAAACACGTTTATATACAAAGACTGTAAATAGGTTGAAAATAAACACATGTAAGAACAAATTCAAAGAGATGAAGAACTTACGATGAAACCCTAGCCCCAAAACGACTTATCTTCAAACTCAGATTTCAGCCTCAGAGAGAAGGTACACCCAATCACCGAACGTAAGGCAACAGGGCATAAGGAGAGAAGAAAACTGAAAGAGAAGGAACGAAGAGAGGAAACTGAAGAGAGAAGGAACGAAACTGAAGAGAAAGGAACGAAACTGAGAGAGAATGAACGAACCTCTACAAGGACCTGGGAGAAGGACTGAAGCTCTGCACGGAGAACAACGAACACAGAGATAAAAGAATGAGACGAGCCTCGGAGAGAAAAAGACTAAGTCTTTTAATTTTAAGTGAGCTCCGTGTTTTATTAGATAGGCAACGTTTTTAAAAAAACGTTATTTAGTTAAAACTAAAAAATGCCCTTTTAAATAAATAACGTTTTTGCATATATATCAACAACGTTTTTTTAAAAAACGTTGTAAAAAAAATACCACAACGTTTTTATAAAAAATGTTGTGGCTTAAATGTTGTCTATTTACTGTTTTGTAGTAGTGAAGGTATTGAACCTCTAAATTTATTTATTTTTTTATTTATGATTTCACAATTTTTCTTTGAATCTAGAGAAAATACAAACACAAATCAAAATTTTGTTTTGAATAGCTTTTCTAATGTTTAGTTTATTTTGTATATGTCGTTTAAATTCTCTTTATTCTTATAAGTCTTTTTGTAAATAAAGTTGTTTTTATATTGACATATAATGAATATGATAAATTAATATTTTAGGTGACCTTTTAATCATAGTCGTTTTCTAGGATGTACGGAGCCCAATGCCTCCTATACCTAATGTTTTTTAAAAGATGATAATGAAATAATTTAGGTAGTGTTTGTTTAGAATTGAATGAAGTTGAATGACATCGATCAGTCATTCAGTGCGTTTGTTTTGAATAAAATCGTTTGAATGGTTGAATCTACGATTTTTGAAATTTGAATGACCAAATGTAATTTTTTGGTGAATGATTCATTTAGAATGAAATATTTTATATTAATTTTTTTACAATATTAATTATTATATTTAAGTAATATTAAATAAATTTATAACAATTTTGAATTTTTTCAGAGGGGGTAAAATAATAAAAATCTGTTATTAAGATTTTTCAGACATTTCAATTATTAAACAACTTTATTTTTTCAAAATTTTGATTCATTCAACTCATTCAGATTACTTAAACATTCAAAACTATTTTATTCTATGCTAATTAACCATCCCCTTAGTCTTATCTGACCCTAAATCAATTTTATGATTTTACTTCAACCATAAAACTACACTCCAAAAGAAGTCAATTATAACGTTACGGTCTCGTCCAAAATTAAAAGTAGGGAATTGTTAACCGTTGCTATAGGATCTATAACGATACTTTTGTTGTGAAAATAACATTTTCTGTTGTGGATTTAACAATTTTCTTAAAAGTAATATCTAAAAGTAGCGTCCACATAATTCAGTCTAACGTGAATTTTTGTTAAGATAATATATGCCACATAATTCATTTTAAGAGCCAAACGAATCTATCTATACAAAATAGAACTGATTTTGAAAAAAAAAAATCTCGCTCAAAGTCTATTAAGAGATCTGGACCATCGAAAAGTTGGGATAAATCTAACCCTTCAAAAAATAACAAATCAGCTTCACTAATCTATCTATACAAAACTTATTTGTCGATTGCGAGAGCAATATACCTCCTTCGATTTCCCTCTTTCCTTTCCCTCTTTCCTTTTAGTTCTTCAATTTCTCCAATTCCCCTCTCATTTTAGTTCTCCCTCCCTTCTCCCTCCTTCGATTTCTTCAATATACCTCCTAAGAAGTAAAGGAATTCGGGTTTGGTTTGGGTTTGCCCGTCACACCATCATCATCTCTCTATATATATATCTCTCAATTGTTGAAGCTTATAGATCGGACTTCTATGATATACGTATCATCCTCTTCCCCTCCGGTAAGCACCTTAATTTCTAAGCGTTTACTTTATACGGTCGTCTTAATTTCTCCCTTACCGTGAAATATGGTCAGCCACCACCGCTGTTTCCATATTTGTTTAATTTGATTTCTGAATATTTTGGGATCTAAATCATATCAACAAGTGTCGGTCATCAACCCATTATTTTCTTAGCTCTAATAAACTTTCATGTACTCAAAGTTTCAATGAATTTGTAAGTCACCACCGCTGTTTCCATACTTTGAATATTTTGTTTTAATTGTTTATTGAAGCAAGTATGATATTTGTTATTTTCTCACGATCAAGTTTTACAATTCTGTTCTTTTGCTCGCAATTGTATTCTCTCTTCCCCCCCCCCCCCCCAAACAACACTACCTACTTTTTCTCTCTTTTGTTTTGATCTGGGGCATGTATATTGGTTGATATGAACTGGGATTTAATCAACTTTGGGTAGGTGTGTTTTTATTTATTTTTACACTAGAAATTTGTTTTTTTCCTATGATTAATAAAATAGTTTGACACATTCAAACTAAATAAAATATAGAAGAAATAGGTTAACCACATCCACTTTTTGCCTTTCTATTTGTCCACCTATTAAGAAAGTTATTCATCACTACTAGCATTTTGTTTGATTCTAACCTCTCCTCACTTATTCAGTAGTTTTTTTAATTAATTAATGAGAATTATATGCTCTAAATCAATATTGCATTAATCAATGTTTTGACATTTCATTTTTTTATATATCAAAATGAATAAAGTTTATTTTTTAAAATTCAAATATGTTGTAATTCATTTAACCATTTAAAACAATAAACTTGGTATTTAATAGTACTATTTTAGGTATCTACAACTTTTATGAATTACATTATCTAAAATTAAATAAATTATAAAATATTTAAATTTAAAATATTTTAATTTTTTTTGTGTTTTTTCTTTGCAGTCTCCATTTTTGCATACTTCACATTACAGATAAAATAAAATAATTTTAGCTATGACTATGAAAATACACGATTTTAAGTCCCAAAATTGTTCCGATGTAGCTTGATTTGTTGTATATTTTGAATTTTATCTATATAAACTGGTTTATATGTTTATTGTATATTTTCAATTGAGGAGTGAAAATTATTTTTACATGAGTTGATATTTTCCAACGGTCCCTTCCCAAATGAATATGAGACTCATTTTTTTCTCAGTTTACTTTTGAATTTTATCCATATAAACTAATTTATATGTAAAATAAATAATAAATTTCAATGTTTAAGATGGGCTGATGGGTTTATTCTTTTCTTTTCTCTTTACCTTTGGACATGTGATGGGCTTATTAATTCTTTATTATCTACAATTATGACCCAAGTTTTGTTGTATAAATCTGTGTTTTCAATGGCAATTTTGCAAGAGTGGATGCTGACAAATTATCTGTAATTGGTTTGTCTTCAATTATTATAAGTTGCATAATTTGTATGTTTATTTATCTTTTTCTACACGCACAAACACACATATGTATTATTTATCAGACATATGTATTGTATATTATTTTCTTAACTCTAATAAACTTTCATGTATTCAAAGTTTCACTGAATTTGTAAGTCACCACCGTTGTTTCCATACTCTGAATATTTTGTTTTAATTGTTTATTAAAGCTAGTATGATATTTGTTGTTTTCTCACGATCAAGTTTTACAATTCTGTTCTTTTGCTTCATAATTTGCATGCGATTATGACCCAAGTTTTGTTGTATAAATCGTGTTTTCAATGGCAATTTTTGAGAGTGGATCTTTGACAAATTATCTCGTAGTGGGTTTGTCTTCAATTATTGTAAGTTGCATAATTTGTATGTTTATTTATCTTTTTCTACACGCACAAACACACATATGTATTATTTATCAGACATATGTATTGTATATTTGCTATGTCAATGAGGAAAACTGCAAGTGGGATGAATCTATTATCTACCTATTTCTCTTTTGAATTATTGCTCGGAAAACTGCAAGTAGAGAGATGTGAGGAGGAGGATGGGATGACTTGATGATGATGATGTAGTGGTGTATGATGGTTGAATATAGTACTACTATTTGTCCATAATACTGGTAAATTTTAAGCTAACAAATTAGATTCTTTTGACATGATTTTTCAAATGCACTTTTTAACCAACTATATTATTAGTACGATTTTATTTTAAATTAATAATTATGAAATAATGAATTAGTAATTTTTTTTTAAAAAAATTATAATATTTGTTATTGTGTTAATTAAATTAAAAAGTATATATTGATTTTGTTAGTGTAGGGTTTTGATTTATGCTGCATCACCATTTTTTGGTTTCGTTGCCATTCCTTAAAGATTGGATTTTGATTCTGCAACTGTAGCTTATTTAGGGTGTTTAAATTGAGGTAATATTATTTTCATCTGTGATTTGAACTTTTGTACATGTTGATTCAATGTTCATATTCAATTTTTTGCTGCAAGTGTCTCTTATTGTCATTTGAATCAGATTTTTCGACTGTCGTTATGCTTTTATGGCAGAACATTCAGTTTTGGAAGACTTGTTGTTTTATCTATTTTCTGCATAACTAATACTTAGTTTGATTCTTTATCTAACTGCATGCATTTATATTGTCGGTAGATTGCTTTCCACATTCATTTTGTTGGTTTCACTGGATTTCGCCTTTGAATTGATCATCAATTCCTTTGTACTTATCTTTTTAAATGTAAAGATTTAGTTTTTGTGTTTGTGTCACGCTAGACTATAATTTTGTGTCTTTGTGCTCTCTCTTCCTTTTTTTGATGTAACCCGTTCTTGGTAATAAAATAGATATTTAATATTTGTTATTGTGTTAATTAAATTAAAAAGTATATATTGATGTCACTGGAATATGATGTCACTGGAATTATCCCCGAGGATGATATTGATGCCAAATTTTGTAGAAAAATTAGTACTTTATCCTGTTTTAAATTACTGCGTATGAAATTGATGGTGAAATTCAATACCAAGTCTTGTTTCGCTTTAAATTGTTTAAGCTGGTGTACTATCATGCTTCCATGCCTGATTGCATATAATAATGAATATCTTCATTGAAATCATAGTATTGTTTTAATTTGGTTCACTTATTAACCCATAAAAAAATCCAATGACCCAATCAAATTATTGAAAAACATGAAAGAAGTCTAAGTAGCCCAATTACTAATACAACATTTTTCCAGCAAAATAGAGTCTTTAGAATGTGAGACAATTATAAAAATTTGACCAATACTTATTAGAATCAAATTAAACCTATATATAGACTTTATTAAATGTGAAAGTTAAGTAAGAAAGACCTTAAGTAGGCCTCATCTTAAAAATCCAGTCATTCACAATTATTCTGGGATCCTTGGATTTTCTTTTCCTCAAAAGTTTTATGTCATTAAAATATTATTTTTTACAAATTCTTTCAGGATAAGGAAAGAAGATTTTACCATAATAATTGAGAATAAAGCAGACAACAAATCATAGATGACAAGGAAAGAATTATTAAGAAAAGGTTATAAGACAAACTTAATCAAACAATTTCAACAGTTTCAGACTTGCAGTTGGGGAAAAAACAGAACTAACCAAAATAGTTAATTATAAACATAAAAAGTGAGGTGATTATAAATGGACAAAAACCGAGGGGACAGGGCAATTGTTTTTTATTTGGACAATTATACCCTTAACAATTCATGTTGTGGTTTTCCACCCTATTTAAATAATAAGGGTAATATTGTCCAAAACAAAAAACTGTCTTTGTCCCTATATTTTTTCATAAGTTTTTTAGAATTAGTATTAAAAATAAAACTCAATAACATCATGGGTTTGTTTGGAAAGAAACAGAACCTAACTTTTCTTTCCCATCCAAAAACAGGAAGTAAATTGACTAAACAAAAATACCTAGCTAAACTCAAGAAGAATATAACTTTCCTTGGGAAAACAAATAGGAAAATAAATTCATTTAGATAATCAAAGACTACTATATATATAAAATAAAATAAAAATGCCCTTACCCAAGAATTATAATTTTTTAAAACCAATGCAGATCTCAAATTATAATACCCAGGTGATTGTTGTTGAGCATTTTCTCTTATTTGTGTACTTACTGTACAAGACTGATAGGGAGAGGGAGAGAGACGAACGGAGTACAGGGTTTTAATAGCTAATACTCCTACATATTAAGTAACTGTTTAAGACTAAGAAAGTTTAGAGGTGGACTGTTTTGGTGCCAAAAATCAAACTGATTGTGCAAGCTCATTAAGGTCATGGTGATAAGTTTTAATGATGTTTTGAAGTGTATTTGAATGCCTAGAGGTTCCTTGAGACATAACTTGGGGATTTGTTTGAAGGTATAGCCAAAATTGTGCCTATATGTGAATTATTATAAAAAAAATCACATCGCTTGAATTCCTTGGAAGATCACTACTACAATCATGGACGCCCCAAAATAGGTATACATCACCCATTTTGAGTCATCAATAGCATGGTACAGAAACAACTACAACTTTATTAATACAATATAAAAACTGTGAGTTTAAATACAAATATTGTCATCTAGACAATATTCACACCCAAATAAGTCCTCATTACAATTATTGGTACATTATTTTACAAAAATAGTGAGGACTACTAAAACAACTCTCTAGAACCATCATTCCACACCCCGACTAGAACTCGCTACATTCTCGCCTCCTGAGAAGAAAAATGGAACAAAAAGGAAAAGGGTGAGCTTAACTAGCCCAGTAAAGAATATTATGACTACGATAATATAGAACAAATTATCGTTAGTCTTCAACAGGGAAAAAATCTGATAAAATACAATAGACAACAAGTTTCAGATCAATATTCGCAGCGAAAATAATAATTCATAGATGAGTTACGTAGAGAATAAAATCTACTATAATCTATGAATGTAAAAGTCCATCATCAATATTTTATCCCTGTAACATCAATCAATATTCATCATGAATCAAATATTCATCTTTGCACTACAGGCCAAAGATATTCATCAGTTGGTTATGTTAATCTCAACACCTGTACATCTTTACACTATGGGCCAAAGATATTCATAAGAAAATCAACCATCTTTACACTACAGGCCAAAGATATTCAGTAATATCATCATTTAGAACCGAGAATGATGAAAAATATTTTAAAGAAAATGAATCCAGTGAAACAAAAGAACAAATATTAAGAATTCGTACTTTAAACAATCTGGGTTCAAAAATACTTCATAAATAATCATAGTGGAGCAAAATTTAAGAATGATCAAAACATGGATACAATCAAAGCTAGAATCCATAATAGATAATTTGGACAAAAAATAAAAATTTAATTTTTCTGTGAATAATGTCGTATTCGTGAATAGTATCGTATACATGAATAGTGCCGTATACGTTAATAGTAACCCCGACACTAAAAGACAATAATTTCACAAGAAAAATCTTACCAATAATCTGATATAATGATATTAGAAGAAATAATATCATTTAAAAAATAATAATATCCCTTACCTCGAAAAGAATATTACTTACGGCCGAATATTAGATATAATATTTGAATGAACTTGCAATCAGATATAGCAACACTCAAAGTATCAAAATACTCACAAGAATACGCTCGATAATATAGAGAGAGAAAACATTAGTTTCTGGTGTGATTTTTTAATTCTAACCTAAACACCCTATTTATAGGAAAATGCTTAGAACACCAAAGCAGAAAATTTAATAAAATATTAATATATATTTATTAAATTCTTAGGCACACATAATCTGATTTTAAACATCAGCCACCAAGAGTGACCCACCTCACCTAAATCAAAAAAAAATATTTTTCTTATTAAAAATATTTAAAACGTCAAAAATCAATTATTTTGGAACATCAATAATTCATAATAAATAGCCATTTTATCAGAAAAATTCGAAACTTATGTCCTTTCCATAGGAAATTTCATTCTATAAAACTTTATAGAAGAAAGTTTTTCCAAATTCCAAACAGAAATTGACCGAAATCCACAAACGGGCGATTATACAGGCTATAATCAAATTTCAGTCAAGAAATGGGGTCCACAAACATGAAAAACATGTTTTAAATATTTTTAGTAACAAAAATACTTTTCCACCTCATATATTCATATATCTCACATTCATTGTAAAAATAGCACCATTATTATATTATTAAAATATAATAATATATTTAAATGAATTATTTTATCGAAAAAGATAAAATATTAATTTTCAACAATTGTCACATTAAAATTTTCTCCACCTATATCCACATAAAAAATGAATTTTTTTCATTATCATATAAATTAATAATTAATTATTCACAAATAATATTACAAAATCACAATATCGGGCAACTGTGTCGCTTCTGAGAGAAAGAGGAGCTTTCAATAAGGATTTCTCCTTCATGGTAGCCGCAATTAGGTGACCAAACCTCTCCTTAGATGTAACTTTCTAGATATTGCCAATAATGTTATCTAATAATATTATTCAAATAATATGAATTATTGATCCGATAATGAAAAAATCTTGTGTAATGACAATTATTAAAACAACAATAATATAAAATATCAACTTAGCAATTATTGAATCAATAAAATAAAATATTGAATAAAGAATTCATTGTAACAATTATTGAGTAGTGCCTTCACGTAAGAATCAATAATGGTGTAATACCGCAAATGCTCTTCGTGTGTTTTAACCACCGAGTATTCCAAAAGATAATCTGTAATAACTACGCCAAGTTATTTATAAACAACTTATATTTGTCGTTTTCTTCATCCAATCTCTTTTCAGTTATGGGGCCCACATAGAAAGGTCGCGGCCAGTCATACGAATATTCCCCGAGAGTAAGAATATTCCACGACCAAACGAATATTTTCCAACAACAATGAATATTTTATAACCACTTGCTTATTAAAATATTTATGATTTTACCCATAACTAACCACACTAATCAAATCAACCCTTACTATTTCAAAATAATAAATAGAGGAAGTTTAATTTCATTTATAATAAGTTGGGGTCTTACAACCTCCCTCCTTATGAAATTTCGTCCTCTCGAAATTGACGACGATCTCGGTGTTTCAAAAGGTGAGGATACCTCGCTTACATTTCCGTTTTCAACTCCCAGGTCATTTCCTCAATAGCATGGTTACTCCACAAAACTTTGACTTGTGGTATGACCTTTGTACGTAAGATATGCTCCTTCCTATCCAAGATCTTGACAGGTACCTCCTCGTACGTTAAGTCTTCGGCTATCTCATCCGGTTCTAACTCAATAACGTGGTTCGGGTCTTTCACATATTTACGTAGCACAGATATATGAAAAACATTATGAACACGAGACATATTTGGAAGTAATGCGAGTCTATAGGCCACATTTCCTACTCGGTCAAGAATCTGAAATGGACCAATAAATTGTGGATTGAGCTTTCCTCTCTTTTCAAATCTTGTAACTCCCTTCCATGGAGCAACACGCAACAATACATGATCCGCAATACTAAATTCCACGTCCTTTCGATGAAGATCAGCATAATTCTTTTATCGATTTTGTGCTGTTTGTATACGTTGTCGAATCATTTGGATCTTTTCTGTAGTAATATGTACCAACTCTGGTCCCAACAATGTTGCTTCACCCACCTCATCCCAACATACTGGAGAGCGACACTTTCTTCCATACAATGCTTCGAATGGAGCTACCCCTATACTTGCATGATAACTGTTGTTGTAGGAGAATTCCACCAATGGTAAATACTTATCCCAACTCCCTTTGAAGTCTAGGACACATAGTCTTAATAGATCTTCAAGAATTTGAATAGTCCTCTCTAATTGTCCGTCCGTTTGAGGATGGTATACCGAACTGAATCGTAAATCCGTGCCCATAGCTTTTTGCAAACTAACCCAAAATTGTGAAGTGAATCTTAGGTCACGATCTGAAACTATGGATTCTGGCATGCCATGCAATCTCACAATCTCATTTACATACATATGAGCAAGACGTTCAAGGGAATAAGTCTCCGTGATTTCAGCAAAGAAATGAGCAGACTTGGTTAATCTATCAACAATAACCCAAATAGCATTTATACCTTGAGAAACCGTGGGAAGACCCGTAACAAAATCCATGGTAATGTGTTCCCACTTCCATTTCGGAATCTCAAGTGGTTGTAACAGACCCTTAGGTACTTGATGCTCCGCCTTTACACGTTGATAAGTTAAACACCTCGTGATAAACTTTGCAATCTCTCTCTTCATATTGTTCCACCAAAATGTATGTCGAAGATCACGATATATTTTGGTACTTCCAGGATGGATTGAAAATGGTGTATTGTGTGCCTCCATCATGATCTTGTTTTTTAAATCAGAATCGTTAGGAACACAATGTGTGGAGTGGACTCGAAGTATTCCTTCTTCATCGATTCTTGCTTCTGGAATAGCACCCTCTTGTACTTTCTTCTTCATACGCATCAGCTCCGGGTCTGTGGCTTGAGCAACTTTAACTTCATCGATTAAAGTTGGTTCTATGCATATACTTGACATCATCGCACTCGTTCCTACATAAGATCTTCTACTCAACGCGTCAGCTACCACGTTTGCTTTTCCAGGATGGTATTGAATGGTGTGGTCATAATCTTTTAACAACTCGAGCCAACGTCATTACCGCATGTTGAGTTCCTTTTGGGTGAAGAAGTATTTGAGGCTTTTATGGTCTAAATATATCTCCACTTTCTCTCCATATAGATAGTGCCTCCAGATCTTTAGCGAAACGATCGGGCCGCTAACTCTAGACCATGAGTAGGATAATTCCTCTCATATTCTTTAAGTTGTCATGAGGCATAGGCTATGATTTTCCCATGTTGCATGAGAACACATCCTAACCCTTTGCTCAAGCATCAGAGATAACAAATCCATCCGAACCAGATGGTATTGTCGAGCAGTGCAATGAAATGAGTCTCCTCTTAAGCTCTTGAAACTCTTTTCGCATTCCTCGCCCATACAAATTTTGTATCTTTTCGAGTCGGGTTGAGTTAATCGGGGTAGCGATTCGAGAAAATCCTTCCACGAATCTCCGATAATAACCACCAGCCCGTAAAGCTACGTATTTTGGCCACCGACTTTTGGTTGCTCACAATTTTGTATTGCTTCAATCTTGGCCGGGTCGACAGATACTCCATGTTTTGACACCATTAATGCGCCAAGGAATGCTATTTCCTCGCCGTAACTTGCATTTCTTCAACTTAGCATATAGCTTATTTTCACAAAGCCTTTGGAGTACCAGCTTCAAATGGTGCTCATGATCTTCACGGCTTTTGGAATATATGAGGATGTCATCAATAAAAGACAACAACGAATCGATCTAAATAATCCTTGAATACTGGTTCATCATATCCATGAAAGTCAGAGGAGCATTAGTCAATCCAAAAGACATGACTAAGAATTCATAATGCGATCTTGAGTTCAAGGCGTCTCTTTGAATATCCTCGCTTTTAATATTCAAATTGATGATATCCGAATGAAGATCGATTTTGAAAAGAATTGTGCTCCTTGCGATCGGTAAAACAGTCATCAATACGAGGTAGCGGATACCTATTCTTGATAGTGACATGGTTTAATTCTCATAGTCAATACAAAGTCGCATACTCCCGCTTCTTTCTTCTTTACAAATAAAACAGAGCACCCAAGGAGATGTACTAGAGGACAAATGAAACCGATGTCCAACAATTCCTCGTAGTTGGACTTTTAACTCTCAAGTTCAATAGAGCCATTTGATATGGGATTTTAGAAATGGGCTTTGTATCAAAGTTTAAGATCAATAAAGAATTCAACTTCACGTTCTGGGGGTAGACCGAGAAGTTCTTCAGGAAATACGTCAGGAAATTTACTAACAACATGAATATTATTCAAATCTAACGTGTCTTTATTCAAATCCATAACATGGGCTAAGAAAGCTTGACATCCGCTTTTTCAATAAACGAATAGGTTTATGACTAGATATGATGTTGATTGATTTTAGTGGTTTAGTTACTTGAATTGCACAACAAAGTTGGTTAGGAATATGTAAACTAACAACCTTACGAAAATAATCAATTTTGGCATGATGAGTAGTTAACCAATCAATCCCTAAAATCACATCAAAAGCAAGTATCTTTAAAGAGATAAGGTCAACAGGTAATGTGATGGTGCCAACTTGGATCAAACAAGATTTATAAACAGTGGATGTGATGAAAGTTTTTCCTAACGGAGTCTCCACAGATAAATCCAAGTCTAATTTCTCCGGAGTTAAGTTTAAACGTTGAGCACAAGCAGGAGAGATAAATGAATAGGTTGCACCGGTATCTAGTAAGGTATAAACTTCACAAGAATTTATAATTAGCTTACCCGTGATCACCTTGTTTGGGTCGTTTGGGTTCCTCGCATTTTGACCAGTCACGACAAACGCTCTTCCAGGAACCGTTGACTTTGACTTTTCTAGGACAGCCTTTTGAGTCACCATCCCCGCTGGACTTGGTTTCGCTACCGTACAATCTCGAGTGATATGTCCTTCCTTTCCACAATTATAACATACCTTGAACTGTTGTGGGCAGTTTAGGCTGATATGTCTCTATTTCCCGCATTTATAGCATACGACCGATGGTCGTTCTCCTCCCATAGAACCAGTTGCTACTGGCGTTGACGTCTTCACATGGTTGTTGTTGAATCTTCTCTTTTTAAAATCTCCTCCCGACTCGCTTCTTTTATTCTCATGGCCATGATTACCACCAGAGTGGTTGCCGCTTTTGTCCGTATTTTTCTTTCCCCGCTGGTTATCGTTGCTTCGATGTTTGCTGTCACTGGTATGACCCTGGTTGTGGTCCCTCGGTTGAACATACTCGTTATCTCGCTCTAATAATTGAGCCATGTTGACAACATCTGAATATAGAGAAAATTTATGAGAAATGAGATACTGACGTATGTCGGGTTTCAAACCTCTCAGAAACATCCGCGTCATACGTTCCTCATTCTCCACCAAATGAGGTGCAAACCTGGATAACTCCGCGAACTTCGCCTCATACTGGGACACCGTCATGTTATTCTACTCCAGTCTAATAAACTCTACCTCTTTCATATGATGAATACTTTCAGGAAAGTACTTGTCATTGAATAATTTCTGAAACGTCTCCCAAGACACGCCGAAAAGTTTGGATGGGTACGCTTCACGATTTCCACCAAGAATCGCCTCATTACGAAACATAAAGGTGGCGAATGGAACCTACATTCCTCCGTGCATCCCAAGACATCCAATATCTTGGTAATTTGTTTGACCCATGTCTCGCCTTTAATCGGATCCAATTTTTCCCTGCACTCGTGGTCCCAACTCTTTGAACTGCTTGGCTGTGACAAATCGGGCGTTGTTATCATTTCCACCTATATTTTGTGCACAAGTCTCCCTCGTCTGATTTTGCATGAACTGCAAAAAACTTCTAAACATCCCATCGTTCATCATCTCGCTTTCAATGGTGTGTTGTTACAGGGAGGAACATTGTCACTGTTGTTGACGTTCTCCTCGTTGGTGAGTAAAGGTGTCTCCACGGCCTCATTTACTCCATCGTTAACATTCTCATCGACATTCTCAAATATCGCCATAAAACAAGGGTTAATTAAAGAAATCAACATATCACATAATATCCCTATATACTTGACCAACCAACAAATAAGCTTAAGGTAAGACACACCACTAGCGAAGATTTACTCGCTCTCCCTCCTAGTTCTATTCCCCGATCTCCGCCAGAGATCATATCCCTAAGCTCGATATTAATCATAACGCCCCAAAATAGGTATACATCACCCATTTTGAGTCACAATAACATAAAGGCGTAAACAACTACAACTTTATTAATAATCTGACAAAAAGCTGTGAGTTTAAATATAAATATTGCCATCTAGACAATATTCACACCCAAATAAGTTCTCATTACAATTATTGGTACATTATTTTACAAAAATGGTGAGGACTACTAAAATAACTCTCTAAAACCATCATTCCACACCCCGACTAGAACTCGCTACATTCTCGCCTCCTGAGAAGAAAAATGGAACAAAAAGGAAAAGGGTGAGCTCAACTAGCCCAGTAAAGAATATTATGACTAAGATAATATAGAACAAATTATCGTTAGTCTTCAACAGGAAAAAATCTGATAAAATACAATAGACAACAAGTTTCAGATCAATATTCGCAGCGGAAATAATAATTCATAGATGAGTTACGTAGAGAATGAAATCTACTATAATCTATGAATTTAAAAGTCCATCATCAATATTTTATCCCTGTAACATCAATCAATATTCATAATGAATCAAATATCCATCTTTGCACTACAGGCCAAAGATATTCATCAGTTGGTCATGTTCATCTCAACACCTGTACATCTTTGCACTACGGGCCAAAGATATTCATAAGAAAATCAATCATCTTTGCACTACAGGCCAAAGATATTCAGTAATATCATTATTTAGGACTGAGGATGATGAAAAATATTTTAAAGAAAACGAATCCAGTGAAACAAAAGAACAAATATTAAGGATTCGTACTTTAAACAATCCGGGTTCAAAAATACTTCATAAATAATCATAGTGGAGCAAAATTCAAGAATGATCAAAACATGGATACAATCAAAGCTAATATCCATAATAGATATTTTGGACAAAAAACGAAAATTTAATTTTTTTGTGAATAGTGTCGTATTCGTGAATAGTACCGTATACATGAATAGTGCCGTATACGTGAATAGTAACCCCGTCACTAAAAGACAATAATTTCACAAGAAAAAATCTTACTAATAATCCGATATAATGATATTAGAAGAAATAATATCATTTTAAAAAAAATAATATCCCTTACCTCGAAAAAAAAAATACTTTTCAATTTGAATATCGATATAACATTGAATGAACTCAGATCGTATAAAGCAACACTCAAAGTATCAAAATACTCACAAGAATACCGATCGATATATATAGAGAGAAAACTTGAGCTTTACGGTGTGATTTTCAATTCTAACCTAAGCACCCTATTTATAGGAAAATGCTTAGAACACCAAAGCAGAAAATTTAATAAAATATTAATATATATTTATTAAATTCTTACGCACACATAATCTGATTCAAAACATAAGCCACCAAGAGTGACCCACCTCACCTAAATAAAAAAAAACGTTTTTCTTATTAAAAATATTTAAAACTTCAAAAATCAATTATTTTAGAATTTCGGAACTTCAATAATTCATAAAAAATAGTCATTTTATCAGAAAAATTTGAACCTTATATCCTTTCCATAGGAAATTTCATTCTCTAAAACTTTACAGAAGAAATTTTTCCAAATTCCAAACAGAAATTGACCGAAATCCATAAACGGGCGATTTTACAGGCTATAATCAAATTTCAGTTAAGAAATGGGGTCCACAAACATGAAAAACATGTTTTAAATATTTTTAATCACAAAAATACTTTTCCTCCTCATATATTCATATATCCCACATTCATTGTAAAAACATCACCATTGTTATATTATTAAAATATAATAATATATTTAAATGAATTATTTTATCAGAAAAAGAAAAAATATTAATTTTTCAACAATTGTCACATTAAAATTTTCTCCACCTAAATCCACATAAAATGAATATTTTTCATTATCATATAAATCAATAATTAATTATTCACAAATAATATTACAGAATCACAATATCGGCAACTGTGCCGTTCCTCTCAGAAAGAGGGGCTTTCAATAAGAATTTTTCCTTATCAAGGCGCAATTAATTAGGTGACCAAACCTCTCCTTAGATGTAACTTTCTAGACATTTCAATAATAATGTTATCTAATAATGTTATTCAAATAATATGAATTATTGATCCGATAATGGAAAATACTGTGTAATGACAATTATTAAAACAACAATAATATAAAATATCAATATAGCAATTATTGAATCAATAAAATAAAATATTGAACAAGAATTATCGTAATAATTATCGAGTAGTGCCTTCTTACGTAAGAATCAATAATTGGTGTAATACCGCGTGCATCTTGTGTTTTAACCACCGGGTATTCCAAACAAAGATAATCTGTGAATAACTACGCCGTTATTTATAAACAACTTATATTTCGCTGCTTTCTTCATCCAATCGCTTTCGTTATGGGGCCCACACAAGGTTCTTGGCCATTGCATTTAATATTCCCCAACAGTAAGAATATTCCACGACCAAATGAATATTCCCCGACAACAATGAATATTTTATAACCACTTGCTTATTGAAATATTTGCGCATTTTACCCATAACTAACCACATTAATCAAATCAACCCTTACTATTTCAAAATAATAAATAGAGGAAGTTTAATTTCATTTATAATAAGTTGGGGTCTTACAACAACACTCATATGTATGCATTTCAATATATGCATATTACAATCACCTCCCTGGTGGTATGTGCCACCATTCCAAAAAATTTAAATTTTGATTCTTGGTATAATTCTTGGTGTCCTTCTTCCAACACAAAAGAGTAAATTTTGAAATAGATCCAATCAATTCTGAAACTTAAATGAAATTAATTATTCATCATTTCGAATTAAATAAACCCATGAAGATACTTCACTTTCATTAAATAAGCCCTCTTTACCAAAAAAAAGTAGAATAAATTTTGCTAAAGTTTATATAAGTAAGATGTGAAACAATTATGATATCATTTGCTTTAGTAGAAGTTACCTTCACTTTTCTTAATTAAATGTTTAGTTTGTCGAATAAGAGTACTGCGTGCATACCAACTAAAAGAAAATAGGTAGGTAATAACTATTCTGGGACAAAAACATCAGTTATCCCTACTATATTCAAAAGGAGAAAACGGTAAAGGAACACACCGTTTGCATGATGGAGGCGCACAACACACCATTTGCAATCCATCCTGGGAGTACCAAAAATGTATCGTGATCTTCGTCATATATTTTGGTGGAGCAATATGAAGAGAGAGATAGTGTTGTTTATCTCAAGGTGTCTAACTTATCAACGAGTCAAGGCGGAGCATCAAGTGCCAAAAGGTCCATTGCAACCACTTAAAATTCTAGAATAGAAGTGGGAGCACATTACCATGGATTTCGTTACTGGTCTTCTCAAGGTTTCTCAAGGCATAGATACGATTTGGGTCATTGTTGATAGATTGACCAAGTCTGCTCATTTCTTACCAATACGAGAAACTTATACACTTGAACGTCTTGCTAGCATGTACATAAACGAGATTGTAAGATTGCATGATATGCCAGTATCCATAATTTCTGATCGAGACCCAAGATTTAATTCAAGATTTTGGGTTAGTTTGCAAAAAGCTATAGGCACGGATTTACGATTTAGTTCGGCATATCATCCTCAGACGGACGAACAATCAGAGAGGACTATTCAAACTCTTGAAGATTTATTAAGACTCTGTGTCCTTGACTTCAAGGGAAGTTGGGACAAGTTCTTACCATTGGTGGAGTTTTCTTACAACAACAGTTATCAAGCAAGCATTGGCATGGCTCCATTCGAAGCGTTGTATGGAAGAAAGTGTCGTTCTCCAGTATGCTGGGATGAGGTGGGTGAAGCAACGTTGTTGGGGACTAGAGTTGGTATGTATGACTACGAAAAAGATTCAAACGATCCGACAACGTATAAAAACATCACAAGATCGACAAAAGAGTTATGTTGATCTTCATTGAAAGGACGTGGAATTCGATATTGGAGATCATGTGTTGTTACGTGTTGCTCCATGGAAAGGAGTTACGAGATTTGGAAAGAGAGAAAAGCTCAATCCTCGATTCATTGGCCCATTTTCAATCCTCGATCGAGTAGGAACTGCAGCCTATAAACTCGCCTTACCGCCAAGTATGTCTCGTGTTCATAATGTTTTTCACATATCCATGTTACGTAAATATGTGAAAGATCCAAACCACATTATTGAGTTAGAACCGGACGAAATAGCGGAAGACTTAACGTATGAAGAAGTACCTGTTCAAATCTTGGATAGGAAGAAACATATTTTACGCTCCAAGGTTATACCTCAAGTCAAAGTTTTATGGAGAAACCACGATGTTGAGGAAATGACCTGGGAGTTAGAATCTGAAATGAAATCAAGGTATCCTTACCTCTTCGACATACCAGGTATGTACCCTAATTTCGAGGGCGAAATTTCATAAGAAGGGGAGGTTGTAAGACCCCAACTTTTATGAATAAAGATGATTTTTCTATGAATATTATTTTTGAGTATTATTGAATGAATTTAATATAATGTTATAGTTGTGGGTAGTATTTATAAATTTTACAAAGTACGCAAGTTGTCTTATAAATATTTGATTGGTCGGGGAATATTCTTTTTGCAGGGAATATTCGTACAACGACACAATCATTGGTGGACCCCACAATGTAATTATTGTCGATCGAGAAAACGACAAAAATATTTTATAAATAACTACGGAGGTGTTATTGTTAAAAAGCATTGAACTACCGGTAGTAAAAAAAGAATAATGTCTATGGTCGTTGATAAGTAGCACACCAGATTGGTTATTGATGCTTACGTAAGAAGTCACCGATTATACTTAATTATTGCTACAAGAATTTTTTGCATCATATCTCTCATATTATTGATTCGATTATTGTCACAGTATCATCTGCATTATATGTTATATTATTAAATCAATAATTGAGACGACAAAGTTATTCATATTATTAAATTACAATATTTACAATGTCTAGAAGTTCTATCAAGGAGAGGTTTGGTCACCTAATTGCGCGCCAATAGGGAGAATTCCTTATTGGAAAGCCCCCTCTTTCATGGGAACAACTTGGTTGTTAAATATTGTGAGTTATGATATTAATGATAGATAAGTTCGTGTTGATTAAAGATGAATTTGATAGTTCCATTGTGTTGAAATTATTTGTGTTAGTGAGAATCGACATTTATTTCGATAATAATTGATGTCTGGAGGTTATATTGTTCAATCGGGTATTCGGGGCACTTTTCGTGTCGGAGTACTATTCACGAGTTACTATTCACGAGTTACTATTCATGAGTTACTATTCATGAGTTACTATTCATGAGTTACTATTCACAAGTTACTATTCATGAGTTACTATTCACGAGTTACTATTCACCCGATTACTATTCACTTTAGTATTGTTCACTCGGGTATTTGGGTAAAATATTATTCCATGAGGAGATGTACTAATTTTTCAGACCGTTGGTTGAAATTATAATAGTAAATCAATATGGATCGTTGATTTAAAGTCTTAATAGTAACTTGTCCCTTCAATATTACCAAGAGTTAATTGCCCCTTCGCAAATAGTAGTTGTCTCTTCAATATTACCAAGAGTCATTTTGACCCTTCGTTAAGACCAAGAGCCACTCTCAGTTTTTCTATAAATAGAAGCTCATTCCATCATTATTTCTTACTTAATTCACATTGAAACTCTAGAGAGAGAAATTATAGAGAGAGAGAAGAAAAGAGTATTCGCTACTTTACTACTTCTATATCCGCTTTTTTTTTTTTACTGTAAGGGGTTGTTATTCTTTCTTATTCATGAAGAGAACTTCACGTTATTCCATTCTTTATTATTCTACATTGGAATAACTCAGATATGTGGCATACCTTATACATAACTCAGACACGCCAGATACCCTATACTTGGTGAAATCCTTATGTTATTCCATTCTTTATTATTCTGTTGAATAACTCAGATACTGCAGCATACCCTATACATAACTCAGATACGCCAAGATATACCCTATACTTGGTGAAATCCTTATGTTATTACATTCTTTATTATTAGGTTGGAATATCCGTCTGCATGTGTTTTACACCGGACGGTTCTGCTTTTTATTATTCTGTTGGAATATCATGTCTTTGTGTTTTACACAGGACCGGTTCCGTCTTTATTATTCTATTGGAATATATCACATCGTGTGTTTTACAGGACTGATTCGGTTCCGCTATTTATTATTCGTTGGAATATCCTGCCTACATAAGCACCGCATGAATTGTGATTTCTTTTGTTATTCCATTCTTTATTATACTCGGTTGGTTAAAGTTTTGACTTTATACTCCATGAAATTAGTGGAATATCCTTGATATTTGCGCTTCATCCAAAGATCTTTTATGGAAATATTCTTCTAAGCATTCTTGAATTTTACTCTACAAAGAAGTATCATGTTGACAATTTGGACGTTATTAGTTTTCGGATAATTTAATTCGTGAACTTGTTTTATTGAATTCTTATATCATTGTCATCATCCTCATGTTTATATTTTTTTGAAAGTCATCCGTGCTTTCGTAGTGCGTAGATGGACTTGGTATGATGATTATGACCGAGGATTATTCTAAGATAATCATGACCGTAATGTTACAAATGATGTGGTAAAAGTCCTCATTGGCTCAGAGTGCATTGATGGACGATTGTTGGCATGATCATGACCATTGATGAATACACGAATATCCTTGGCCCGTAGTGCATGGATAATTTGTGGTCGTGACTCTAATGAATATCCTTGGCCTTAGTGCAAGGATGATGTGGATTATTTATTAAGCTGAGTCTCAGCTATAAAAATTGATGAAAACGTTTTAAATCATAAAAGATAGTAGATTTTATTCTCTACTTGACTCTTTTAATGGATTGCTTGTTCACCGCAGCTTAAACTTGATGTCTATTGTATTTTATCGGTTTAACATTGTTGAGGACTAATGATAATTTATTCTCGCATTATCTTAGTCATAATATTTCTTCTTTTGGGCTAGTTGAGCTCACCCTTTCTTCACCGCTTTATTCTCTCTTGAGAAAATGAGAATATAGTGGGGACGAGTCTGGGAATGTATTGACAATCCAGATGATAGCATTAGTAGTCCTCACTATTCTGTTAAATAGTGTGATAATAAATGTAATGAGGACTGAATTTAAGTTTGTATATTGTCTATGAGGACTCCATTGAGAATGGATATTGTCTAGAAGGCAATATTCTTGTTTAAACTCTCAGTTTATGTTTTACATGACGGTTGTATAATTATGTTGTATTTGATTTTTGTACCATTTATTTGGTGACTCAAAATGGGTGATGTATACCTATTTTGGGGGCGTGACAGTTTGTTTTAAAAATGAGAATTAACTTTAAGTTATTTATTACTTCTTTGGATGCATACTTTAATTTGAAATGTGAGCTAAAATAAATATCATTGAATGAAATAATTTCTTATGTATTAGAAGTCTTTGTTAATGACTGTCGTTTTACTTAACTAATTATGGTTGGTGGTATGAAGGTTTGAAATCGATACTTTTTTACTGTTCATTCTGATGCTTTCCAGAAGGCCTCTATATTCTTATCTACTTCATCATAGCTTGAAATCTTTAATTGAAGTTGTCGAATATTTAAAGTCTTCTTATAAAATAATCAATACAAAGAATATTTAAAGTCGACGACAGCTTCAGTTTTTGAATGTTTGTGTTTAATTTGTGTGTTTTAAAATTTGTTTTAAAACACACAAATTTGGGTGTTTAGATTTGTTTTAAATTTGTGTTCTCACTCTATCTCTCTCTCTCTCTCTCTCTCTCTCTCTCTCTCTCTCTCTCTCTCCCACACCAATAGCACGCACACACACAATAACACATGTTTGGGTGTCTTTTAATTTGGCTGTTTTTATTTTTATTATGAAATAGGTTTATAGTTATGATGAAATAGATTTTTTAATTATAAATGTTAGGATGGAATGGATGTTGAGCTGGTTATTATTGAATGTTCATTTTGTAAAATTTATAGGCTAATTTAGGTTGTCTTTTTCCTTAATTTTGGTTCTAGGAATTGGATGTGTATGTATTATGTTTGATTAAATGCATGTTAATTGTATGAAATTTCATTGTAATTGATGTTAATTATATATGGCTTATGAAATTTATTGTGTAGCTACAACCGTTTCAATTGCACAATCATCGACCAATGGATGATGTTGCTATATTTGGTAGTGTAAGTTTATCATCTGATTAACTCTCTCTAAATATATCTTATTGCTTTTTTAATAACTTATTTGTTTTAATTTATTTTCATTAACGTCGTGACAGATGGATGACGACTTAGAAAATACCGTATGATAAGTTTTTTTAATCATCATTTTCTTACCTTTTATCTAATCTTTTTACCCGCTTATTTACTATTCATTATTTTTTTGTCTACAGGTTCAAAGATTTCGTCATAATAATGTAGGTGTGGTAATTCGCAATGAGTATGAACTAAATTGTCTCCGTACACACAACACACATAATATATGCACAAATACACACACATAACTGTAACCAATCAAACACTCACAAATCAAACTCACACACCATTATACTGCCACCAATATAGATTTATGATTTAAATCATTAAGCAAATGAACCGTTTGTTGAAATGGTACTAAAAAAACTTTATTTGATCGTAAGTCCATATCTTTTTCTAAATAAATTGATTATTTATTACAATCTCTTTAAATTCTTACTTATATCAATCTAAATCATTCCCCCCCCCCCCCCCATTACATACAAATATGTGTGCTCATTTGTTTTTTAGATAATTCAGGGTAAAGTAAGGGGTCTTATGTTTCGGATTTACAATTGTTTTATTTTTACTCACATATTTCGATAATTTTGGAATTCCAAATATTTTCAGGTATATATTGAAGGATACTTGGTGTAAGCTGTAAAGAATATATTTGGTGTAAGCTGTAAAGTAAAGGGTTATACTCAACATGTTGTTTCTCTATTTTCTGCATATATGTATTTGTGACGCCCCCAAAATTAGGTATACGTCACCCATCTTGGGTCGCCACTTACATGGTACATAAATTCAAAAACAACTTACTAATATAACTGTCGTGTACAATAAGACATAAACTGTGAGTTTAAATACAAATATTGTCTACTAGATATTATACAAACTCAAAAGGAGTCCTCATTACAACTATTATCACACTATTTCACAGAATAGTGAGGACTACTAATGCTATCCTCTGGACCATTACTCCGTTCCCCGAGGCTCGTCCAAATTTATGTTCTCATTTCAAGAGAATAAAGTGAAAGAAAAAGGTGAGCTCAACTAGCCCAAGAAGAAATATTATGACTAAGATAATGCAGAATAAATTATCATTAGCCTTCAACAGTGTTAAACTGATAAAATACAATAGACAACCAGTTTAACTGCAGCGGAATATGCAATCCATTAAAAGAGTCAAGTAGAGAATAAAATCTACTATCTTTTAGGGTTTAAAAGGTTTTCATCAATTTTTATCATTGAGACTCGACTTTAATAAATAAACCACCACATCTAATCATCCATGTACCACTGGCCAAGGATTTTCATCAAATTATCAATAGTCATGACTATACCGAATCACCCCGGTCATAATCATACCAAAACTATCCATCATCGCATTACGAAGCCACCGAGGACTTTTGTCACATCATTTATATCAAGTCATGATTATCTTAGAATGATCCTGGTCATAATCATACTAAGTTCATCTATGCACGTAAGCCAAAGATAACATAATATAACATGAGGATGATGACAATGACATAGTAATTCAATAAAACAAGTTCAAGAATTATTTAATCCATGAATTATTAACGTCCAAATTGTCAACATGATACTGTTTCGTAGAATAAAATTCAAGAATGATCAGAAGAATATTTCCATGAAAAGATACTGGATGAAACGCAAATATCAAGGATATTCTACTAATTTCATGGAGTATAGAAGTCAAAGTTTTAACCAACTGGGTATAATAAAGAATGGAATAACAAAAGAAATCACCATGCATGCGGATTGCAGATGTAATGAGTTATTCCAATGTAAGAATAATAATAACGGAACCAGTCGGTGAAATTCACACGCGAGCTGGGATGTTCCAACAGAATAATAAAGATGGAACCGCATCGATGTGTAAAACACGCAGATAGGATATTCCAACGGAATGATAAAGGCGGAACCAGTCGGTGTAAAACACATGCATGAGGATGTTCCAGCAGAATAATAATAATAAAAGGCGGAACCGGTCAGTCCTGCAAAACACATGCATGAGGATGTTCCAATGTAATAATAGAAGAATGTCACCAAGTATAGGGTAAACCAGCAGTACACTGAGTTATTCCAATGTAATAATAAGCAATGGAATAACATAAGAATTTCACCAAGTATAGGTATGCCGCGTATCATGAGGTTATGTATAGGGTATGCCACTTTTACAAAGTTATTCCAGCAGAATAATAGTGAATGGAATAATGTAAGTTCTCTTCAAGAAGAAAGAATAACACCCTTCTACCGTAAAAGAACTGAATATAGAAGTAGTGAAGTAGCGAGAATACTCTTCTTCTTTCTATAACTTTCTCTCTATAGCTTCTCTCTATAATTTCTCTCTCTAGAGTTTCAATGAATTCGTAAGAAAATAATGAAGGAATGAGCTTTATTTATAGGAAAATGGAATGCATAAGTAACTAATCCATGAACGGTCCAGATTGATTTACTTTAATCGTGACGGTCCATATTTAAAGAAAATCTTTTAAATAAAATATAATATATTCTATTTATATAAAAACATTTTACTATGCAAACACTATGCAATACTATGCAAAAACACTATGCAACACTATGCATAATAAAATATAATATATTCTATTTATGAATAACTTTAATAAAGTATTCTATTTTATATAAAAGATGTTTCGCTTTTATTACGTTAATAATACTTAATAAAACAAAACGTCATTATCATTATAATAATTCATATTATTAATCGATAATAATGGAATCAAACCGAGTGACTTCTCACATAAGCATCAATAATCAATCTAGGTGCTACTTATGCAACCACACGTATGACATCGCATTTTTACTACCGAAAGTAGTTCAACAAGAACCACGGTAAAACTTCCGCCGTTATTTCAATAAAATATTTTTGTCGTTTTCTCAATCCGACAATAATTACATTATGGGGTCCACCAATGATTGAGTAGTTATCACGAATATTCCCGCTAAACCTAATATTCCCAGAACCAATCGAATATAATATAACCACTTGCATACTTTGCAAAATTTATAAATATTACCCACAACTATAATATTATCTCAAATTCACACCATAATATAAAAAATTATTTTGACAAAATTTAAATCTTTATTGATAAAATCTGGGGTCTCACAATCTCCCTCCTTATGGAATTTCAGCCCTCGAAATTAGGGTGCGTCACCGATATGATAAAGAGATGAGGATACCTTGAAAATATTAAATTCATCTTCAAATCGCCAAAGCTATTCATTAACTATTCATCTTTGCACTACGTGCTAAAGATATACAACTCATAAAACCAATAATGCCGAGACTCGACTTAATAAGTATCACGACCACGAATTATCCATGCACCAATTTCGCCAAGGATATTCGTGTTTTCAATTACTGGCCATGATTATACCGAATAATCCTCGGTCATAATCATACCAAGTCCATCAATGCACTACTGACTAAAGATGACTTTTACCACATCCATGAATTAATATTTCATTCACGAGACTCATTTCAATAATTAATCCATATCATCGAATCATCCCCGCTCTGGTGCCAAGGATATTCATTAGTATCACGACCACGAATTATCCATGCACTACTACCAAAGATAATCGTGTATTCATTAAGATCACGACCACAAATTATCCATGCACTACTACCAAAGATAATTGTGTATTCATTAAGATATCACGACCACAAATTATCCATGCACTACTACCAAAGATAATTGTGTATTCATTAGTATCACGACCACAAATTATCCATGCACTACTACCAAAGATAATTGTGTATTCATTAATATCACGACCACAAATTATCCATGCACTACTACCAAAGATAATTGTGTATTCATTAGTATCACGACCACAAATTATCCATGCACTACTACCAAAGATAATTGTGTTTTCAATTACGGTTATGATTATACCCTAACAATCCTCGGTCATAATCATACCAAGTCCATCTACGCACCATGTGAATACAGATGACTTTCAACATAATATAAGCAATGAGGATAATGATATAAAGAATCAATCAAATGAGATAAAGGATAAATATTAAACATTTATAATATAATTTATCCAGATTCAAGAATATCCCCATGTTTTCAATCACTTAATAATCTCATAATCTAATATTATTAATATTATAACAATATTTTAATCACTTCTTAAATTTATAAACAATTTATCTTAATTGTTTACGCTTTTACCATATAATGCATTTAATCATTCAAAAATGCCATACTCATAAAATATCATCACCAATTATCAAATCCTCATAAAAAAAATATGCATATACTCTATATAGGATTTCTCTAGCCATAAAATCCTATTTTCAACTTTTGTTATTTCACATAACATATTTAACTCATATGTTCAGAATTAAACTATTTTCATGAAAAATACCAAATCAGTCCCAAAAATATTTCTTTTCTGGGATTTAGCATAATATAGTCCCATAATGAAAATATATTTTTCGAATTTTTAAAATTCATTTACTATTTTTCAAAAATCAATTTCTAATTAATTCCTTAAGAAATTAGCTACCTCAAGTTTAACTCCAAAATTCCCAAATCTTGGCAGGATCTTACACATGTTAACGTGAGCCTCCAGTTTAAATTTCATAGTCATCTGAGTTATAGAACTTCAGGTTATAGCGTTTTCATTTCGGAAAAACCTAAATATTGAAATAGTCATAACTTGCTCATTTTAAGTCAGAATGAGCTCATTTTTGGACAGGAGGTACTTTATACCATATACTTTCATGTCCCAAAAGGCCAGAATTTTTCTCATAATTTAAGTGGCCGAAACAGCCCCTTAAAGTTTCTGGATGAGTAGCATTTTGAAATTTACAGCTTTGGCCTCCTTTGCTAAAATCAGTCCACACAAAAATCTACAATACCTTTTCCAGTAATTCTACTTGGATTAGTTAGGTAACTCGTAGATCTAACTCTAGGACTTGACCACATTCAAAAATTCAAAATATAATAGGAGATATGGTCAATTGAATTTCATGTTACGTTTTTCACCAAAAATCGATTTTCAACTCTTTGTGATTTCTAAGAAACTTTCATGTTTTTTTACATACTAACCAACATAACTCATCATAAAACTTACTAATACCACGAATACCCATGATTTTCATTATTCCAATGCTTTTATTATGACTTTCATCATAAACCACGTAAACCTGCTCATTTAGTTGAAGAAATATTTGAGGGTTTAAGAAATGGGTTTTGTCTTTGGGGTCAATACAAAATTCGATTTCACGCTCTAAGTAGGCTAAGAAGTCTTCAAGAATACGCCAGAAATTTATTAATAATAGAAATATCATTCAATCATCGTGACTCTTATCCAAGACTTGGATAATACGTCACATTGATTCCAACTGTGACTTCTATCCCTTAACCTAGATAAGTACCTCACAATGATACTTATAACCTTGCCATCTTCATTCACGATGTCGCTTACAAAAGTCCGGCTTTTGCATTCCACACAAGGAAGTCAACAATGAAAGGTTCGGGGCTCTTTACTTATGGCTTGATATAACGTTGATTAACTTTAGGGTTTGGTTACTTTGAATTGTATAACAAAAGTTGGTATAAATATAAAAGCTAACAACCTTACTTAAAAAAGAATAATGAGTAGTTAATCAATCATTTTCGAAAAATTACCTCAAAGGCAAGTATTTTCAAAGAGATAAGATCGTGAAAGTGTTTATTTGAATTAAACAAGATTTAAAAATAGTAAGCGTAACGAAGGCTCCTACTAACGAAGTTTCGAATTAATAAGTCAAAGTTTAACTTCTTCTTGAGTTAAATTTAAACGTTGAACGCAAAGCAAGAGAGATAAAATAATGGGTAGAACCCAGATTCAATAAGGTATAGACTTCGCAAGAATTTATAATTAACTAACGTGCTTAACTTCGTTCGGGTTACCCACTTTTTGAGAAGTCACGAAAACGCTCTTCCCGAAACCACCGACTTTGTTTTATCTCAGATCGCCTTTGGTGCCACTATCCCAAATTGGACTTGACTTCACTATACGACAAAATCGAGCTAAATGACCTTCTCTTCTTGAAATTTCCACTTCTATTATCTTTGCCATAATTACCACAGAATGGTTACCATTCTTAGCATGATAATTTCCCCACGATGGTTATCATTGTTCGATAGCCAAATTGCCACCAAAGATGATTATTATCGTGTTGTTGGTCGTTACCTTTTGTTTGAGCTGAATCAACACTCTCATGTGCTTCATTGCTATTCTCAACATTCTCGGATGCCATTTTCAAACACTGCCACAAAATAAGGGTTAATTAACATATCACATATTATCCCTATACTCTGACCGACCAATTAAATACCAAATAAATTTAGGTAGGTCATACTAGCGAAGGAATTCCCCGTCTCTCCCCTCCTAGTACTATTCTCACATCTTAGCCAGGGATCATATCCCTAAGCTCTGATACCAACTGTGACGCCCCCAAAATTAGGTATACGTCACCCATCTTGGGTCGCCACTTACATGGTACATAAATTCAAATACAACTTACTAATATAACTGCCAGGTGTACAATACTGACATAAAGCGTGAGTTTGAATACAAATATTGTCTACTAGATATTATACAAACTCAAAAGGAGTCCTCATTACAACTATTATCACACTATTTCACGAATAGTGAGGACTACTAATGCTATCCTTTGGACCATTACTCCGCTCCTCGACTTCGTCTCATACTATGTTCTCATTTCCGAAGAAACGGTGAAAGAAAAGGGTGAGCTCAACTAGCCCAAGAAGAAATATTATGACTAAGATAATGCAGAATAAATTATCATTAGCCTTCAACAATGTTAAACCGATAAAATACAATAGACAACCGCTTTTTAAGCTGCAATGAATATGCAATCCATTAAAAGAGTCAAGTAGAGAATAAAATCTACTATCTTTTAGGTTTTAAAAGGTTTTCATCAATTTTTATCATTTGAGACTCATTTTAATAAATAAACCACCACATCTAATCATCCCCGTACCACTGGCCAAGGATTTTCATCAAATTATCAATGGTCACGATTATACTATACCGAATCACCCCCGGTCATAATCATATACCAAAAACTATCCATCATTGCATTCTGTGCCACCGAGGACTTTTGTCACATCATTTATATCAAGTCATGATTATACCGAATGATCCCTGGTCATAATCATACTAAGTTCATCTATGCACGTAAGCCAAAGATAACATAATATAACATGAGGATGATGACAATGACATAGTAATTCAATAAAACAAGTTCAAGAATTATTTAATCCATGAATTATTAACGTCCAAATTGTCAACACGATACTGTTTCGTAGAGTAAAATTCAAGAATGATCAGAAGAATATTTCCATGAAAAGATATTGGATGAAACGCAAATATCAAGGATATTCTACTAATTTCATGGAGTATAGAAGTCAAAGTTTTAACCAATTGGGTATAATAAAGAATGGAATAACAAAAGAAATCACCATGCATGCAGTGCTTGCAGATGTAGACAAAGTTATTCAATGAGAATAATAATAACGGAACCAGTCGTGAAATTCACACCGCAAGCGAGGATGTTCCAATGTAATAATAAAGATGGAACCAGATCCGATGTAAAACACACGAGATAGGATATTCCAATGAGAATGATAAAGACGGAACCGGTCAGGTGTGTAAAAACACATGCATGAGGATGTTCCAATGTAATAATAATAAAGGCGGAACCAGTGTAGGTGCAAAACACATGCATGTGATGTTCCAATGTAATAATAGAAGAATGTCACCAAGTATAGGGTAACCGCGTGATCAAAAGTTATTCCAATGTAATAATAAGCAATGGAATAACATAAGGATTTCACCAAGTATAGGGTATCTGGCGATACTGAGTTATGTATAGGGTATGCCACTTTTTTAAAAGTTATTCCAATGTAATAATAGTGAATGGAATAATGAAGTTCTCTTCAAGAAGAAAGAATAACACCCTTTACCGTAAAAAGAACCTGAATATAGAAGTAGTGAAGTAGCGAGAATACTCTTCTTCTTTCTATAACTTTTCTCTATAGCTTCTCTCTATAATTTCTCTCTCAGAGTTTCAATGAATTCGTAAGAAAATAATGAAGGAATGAGCTTCTATTTATAGGAAAATGGAATGCATAAGAACTAATCCATGAGCGGTCCAGATTGATTTACTTTAATCGACGGTCCATATTTAAAGAAAAATCTTTTAAATAAAATATAATATATTCTATTTATATAAAAACATTTTTATAAAAAAACACTATCAATACTATGCAAAAAAACACTATGCAACACTATGCATAATAAAATATAATATATTCTATTTATAGAATAACTTTAATAAAGTATTCTATTTTATATAAAAAGATGTTTACATTTTATTACGTTAATAATACGAATAAAAAAAAACGTCATTATCATTTATAATAATTCATATTATTAATCGACAATAATGGAATCAAACCGAGTGACTTCTCACATAAGCATCAATAATCAATACCGCAGTGCTTCTTATGCAACCACACGACATCGTACTTTTACTACCGAAAGTAGTTCAACACTAACCACAGTAAAACTTCCGCCGTTATTTCAATAAAATATTTTTGTCGTTTTTCAATCCAAACAATAATTACGTTATGGGGTCCACCAATGATTGAGTAGTTATTTAATATTCCCTGCTACCGAATATTCCCGACTAATCGAATATAATATAACCACTGCAGATACTTTTGCAAAATTTATAAATATTAACCACAACTATAATATTATCTCAAATTCACACCATAATATAAAAAATTATTTTGACAAAATTTAAATCTTTATTGATAAAATCTGGGGTCTCACAGTATTTTTGTTTTTCGTCTTTTGTAAAGTTGGATACTTATACATGGTTATGATGATTTTGAGTATGGAATGATGTTTTTTTGGTGGTTTGAATATGTATGGATGATTGTAAGTTTTTTAAACAGGTTTAGATTTTTCTGGATATCTATTTTTAAAGGAAACTCTGTCGAAATTTCTTGAAATTAGTAGCTACTAGCTTGATGTTTTGGTGGTTGGATGTGTTGATGATTTAATATGTATTAATTTCTGCATGGTATGATGATTTTGGGTATAAAATGATGATTTATTTGGTGGTTTGGATATGTATGGATGATTGTAAGTTTTATAAACAAGTTTAGATTTGTCTGGATATCTATTTTTAAACGAAATTTTGCCAAAAAAATTTAAAATCAGAAGCGACTAGCTTGCTGTTTTGGTGGTTAGATATGTGTTGATGATTGAGTATATATTAATTTCTGCATGTGTGTATTTTTTGTGTTTCATATTTTGTAAAGTTAACTAATTATACATGGTTATGATGATTTTGAGTATGAAATGATGGTTGTTTTGGTAGTTTGAATATGTAGTGATGCTGCTGAAAACCTACTGAAAATGCTCGAGAGAAACATCAAAATTACAGATCCAAATGTTAACTGTATGTGGGACTTTAGGTGGAATGAGGTGATGTTTACATATGTTGAAACAGATGACATTATAAAGGATGTGGACCAGACGTGGTTGATGAACTCATAGACGAAATCATAAAAGAATGGTAACACGAGAAGCTCCAGTACTCTATGATGTTAACTGAGTTGTTTTCTAATACATTTTGTAATATGAATTTCGTATTTTCCAACTGTGGTGTTGTAAAAAGGTAAAGTACATAATTATTTGTAGAGTTTTGTTTTGAATTTGTTGCCACAATATATATATTCTAGCCGTGTCCATGGACGGTGGGTTTTATTTCAAATTTTGGAATGCCCAGATGATTTTTTTGGCTATATGTTTGACCAAATTTACCTTTTTTGACGGTTGGGTCAATTATTTTTGAAGTTCTTATTTTATTTTATTTTTTCTTTAATCAGGCAAAGGAGCACCAAATCAATTTGGTGCACATGAACCTTTTAAGCAAGTGGGTATCTTTATGTTATTTCCTTACTACAATGCTTTTACCTGTTAATGTATCAGCGACTGGAATTCAGTGGACACATTTGTATGATTGATTGTGCTTAAATTAGTTTTACTAATTAATCCGTGTTCCATCTAAAATTGCAAATTAAATGAAGGGAATCAATAGCATATAGGTGTGGAGGAGTGCTTTTAAATGTGCTTAAAGAAAATATGAAGGTCATTGGCATTGGGATTGTTTCGAATTTAATAAATGTAGTTAACTGGTCCAGGTCAATTTTATTGTTGAGTGAATGTGGATGTTGGCTTTAGTTGTTTCCTTAACAAATTTTTTTTTTTTTGTTAGTCTCGATTTGTAAATAATGAGCATGTAGATACCATTTGTGGCAAAATTCTTGACTTCTTTACTTTTTGGATGGGATGTCTATCTTGATTAGAAATTTTCTTATTTACAACAAATATTTACGAAATTTTCTAATTTTTATCAAATATATACTCTTTAAACATTGTAACTCACATTTTTTATTTAGATTCATCTTTAGGTATTAAATAATTACACGAGTATTCGTAATGCCGGAGTCACGGATTAGCCCTAGTCAAAAATATAAATACATTGCGATTCACTTTCAATATATTACAAGCAGTATGTATCATTGTACACTTATATTGGGACGAGAATGATATTTTTGACATATTTTATGTTGACTTTTTAACCAACAAGATATAATGTAGCCCGTTAAAAAAAATATTCATGAAATTACAAATATTTATAAATATATTCCGTTGTATATAGAAAGGGAATAATGGTCATACATGTTTTATTTGTGCATAGACTGTCAAAACTAATTTTAATAAATTTATTTTTAATTTTTAATTTGGGAGAAGAGAAATTATTTTTAAAAAAATAAATAAATATATCAAAACAACGTAATTTTGACAGAATGTATAAAAATAAAATATACATATAACCATATATTGCCCATATAAAAACATGCATAGGTAGAAGGAATTTTATGCTTTTTAGCAAAAAAATTTAGACTTCCCTTATGCCCTTCTAGGGTGAAAAATAATAATCAACTTCTAAAATTAGCTACCAACCAAAAGTAAGAGATTGAGATGATTCAAAGGGTTTAAAAAGAAACATAACTTCTTCTGAATCAAGGGCATATCCATAAATAAATACATAATAAGGTGGAAGGACCTTTTGAGTTGAAAAGAAGGTATGAAATGACAAATCAATCCACACTGAACATACAAACTACCCTTCCAAAAGTACAATATATGAGTGAATATACGAAAAAGTGAAGGGTATTTATGGGAATTGAACCATTTGGTCATGGTCGGAGAATTTAATGAAAAGGAAGGGGCTTTATTTGCAAATTCTGCCAAAATAGTCATAATTATATCTGCAATAGCAACTCCAAATCGGAAAGATTGTTGTGTGATGTATTTTATGAGAGTTTTGTTGTGGAATTGATAATAGATTAAAAAAAGAAATTTAATGACTCACAATTCTTTTTTTTTATTTGTGTATCAAAACGACGTTGTTTTGATAGAATTTTTTTTTTTACAAGTTGACAAAAAATTAGAAGTCAAACGCTGTTTATTTTTAAATATAATTATTTTAAATTTTTTGATTATTCTGTATATGATTTTTTTATATTTAATAACTTAGCTTGCTATTAATATTAGGATAACTACAAACTTGGCTAAAAAAAATGAATAAATATATCGATTATAATTATCGTTAATATTTTCAATGTGGCTTTAGTTATTTTTCGTTTATTATTGTTTTTGTTTGTTTATTTATATTATTATTATTTATTATTATTATTATTTATATTTATCTGTTTTATAAAAAGAGTTTACTCTCACCATTGAAAATATTATTATTATTTACTCTAATCATTGGGCCGTCAGGGTTAACCAAGAAAATATTCTAGACCTATCAATTATTATTATTTACATATTCCTTTATATCTTTTTTTATTATTAATAATCGTTTTACTTTACCTCTCTTAATTCACTGTTCAGCGGAGACAATCACCATAACAACTCAAATACTAAATATACTTTTTTTACTTTACTTTATTTGTTTGGTAAAATTAAACCGCGTTTAGTGATTTCCAATTTTTTATCAAATTGTAAAAAAAAATTCCTATCAAAATGACGTTGTTTTAATATGCAGAAATTTTTTTTTTATAAATTTTTTTTTTTTTAATGTGTTATCAATCCCACATCAAAACTCTCATAATTCTTCACAGAGGATCCGGATCCCTCTAAATCCACCAAATACCCCAGTATGTGCAATTCCAGTACTCAATCGGAAAAACATATAAAATTGAAAAATAAAATAATATAAAAAGCCCAGAGGTAAAATAATAAAGTAATATAAAAAGCCCAGAGGCAAAATAATAAAGTAGAAATCTCATATTCATCTTTTCCTCCATTTGGGTGTTCAACAGAAACCATACATATCTATATAGTATTATTTAGATTAGCATATAGTAGTAGTATTTATATTCTGTATCTATAAAAATCCCATCCGGGTTTTTTGCTTCTATCCCTTAATATATCTATAAATTTCTCTAAATTTTTCACTTTTTTTTTCCTTGCACTAAATCCCATTTTTGTTCTTGTGGGTCTGGTTGTTATGAACTTCAAAGAAAGGAGATAAAAAGCTGAATGAGTTGAAGAGGTCCTTATCTCAGGATCTGATAATAATTTTCAGGCAACATGTCTCAGACCAACTGGGAAGCTGATAAAATGTGATTTTTTTGAACTAATTCTCATCTACTTCTTCTTGTCTTGTTCTTTTAATTTTAGTTTTGTTTATGTTTGATCAAAAAATGGACTCATCTTCATGTTTCTATTAGATATACCTCTGGGAATCTTTTAATTTAAGGGTTTCTCCTTTTCTTCTTAATATTAATGTTTTTAGATATATTGTTATCCTTTTCAGGTTTTAGGTTTTGTACTATTTATTTCTTCTTAATGAGTTGTGGATTGTTTTGTGAAAATGGTGTTTTGAATTGTTTTTATTGTGCTGAAATCAAGTTTTTCTGTCTCTGTAACTCTCTGGTCTCTGTTAGAATCTTTTGTGCAGTTTGTTCAATTTTTGATTTTCATAACTGGGTTGCTGGATTTTTGATATTGGAGATTTGTTTGTAGTTTTAGGGTTTTTATGGCGTCACCAGTTACTTTTTTGTTTATTTTCCCCCAAATATTTTTGGGGATTATTTGTAATTGGAGTGTACTTTTTCTTTGCTGATGTTTTTAAGCTGTTCATTCTTGGTAAAGTTTGAATCTTTCTGCTGATATGTTGTTTTGGATTACAGGCTAGATGTGTATATTCATGATTATTTAGTAAAGAGGGATTTAAAGGCTTCTGCTCAGGCTTTTCAAGCAGAAGGAAAAGTATCGTCTGACCCTGTTGGTAAGATTTCTATATATAGTAGTCAGCATGGGGAAAAAGCTGTTTAATATGCTTATAAAATTTTAATTAATTTTGAATCTTTTGGGTATTGGCAATTTCAGCTATTGATGCTCCTGGCGGATTTCTCTTTGAATGGTGGTCCGTGTTTTGGGATATATTTATTGCTAGAACTAATGAGAAGCACTCAGAAGTTGCCGCGTCTTATATTGAGGTTGGTTTGTGATCTAACTTTGTCGACTTCTATATCTTTGGTTGTTTCCTTTAGGCTACATTTAATTGGATGGAGTTGTTCTAGTGTGGTAATATACAACTCGTAAGCAGTTTTGTTCTCTTTTCTTTCCAAAATTTAACAAGTAATTGTACCTCGAAATCCCGTTCCTGTGAATTTTACAAGAAACGTGTAGCATCATGATTCATGAGTTACTACTACTAACTATTTTTGTCCTCTTTTCTTTCCAAACTTTTGGCAAGTAATTAAACCCCTAAATCCCGGTCCTGTGGATGTTAGACAAACATTGAAATCTTACTTTCTACTTAAATATCCATCAATGGACTAAGGTTTTAATGCCATCCTTAATTTATATTGTTTCTAATTGTTGTTTAATTTTGTTTCCCAAATTCAGCTTCTGTAAAAATGTTATAGTAGATATTAGCGCTGTGAATTCTGCGTATGGCAATAGTGATAACATTGTGACTAGTGTAAAAGAATGCATTGGGAATTAGTTTCTTAGGGATTCAGTGTTTGTGACTTTGTTATTGACTTATGGGTTATTGTTCTTTCCGCCATTCTGTTTTATGTTTATGTATGCTTTCTTTACTGTTGTTAAAGCTTGATAATACTTGCACCTAAACTTAAGATACATGTAATAAAATGGGAGTTCATATGTGCATAAATCCAGTAAAATAGTTAGCCTAATGCTGAAATAGCTTAATAATAAAAGAAGAGGAACTTAACCTCTGGCACAGTGTCCCTATCCCCTACTTAGTTATGAGGTTTTTAGATGCAAGAATACTATGTTCCTCTACTGGGGCTTTATGAACTCCATTGTCTTTTTTGATTGATATATACTTTTATTTCAAGACCAACCAGCCGTTTAGCTGTTTCAGATTTGCTGTGGTATGTGGAATGGAGGTTCACCTCAAATACCAGTTGAGGATCTTGATGAGAAAACAAGATCCTCATCAATTTTTTGGGGAGGGGTTTGGGTTCACTCTAAGTATTCATATTGGGTTCACTAAATATTCATAGTCTACATGTTCTATACAGTGTTCATTAATCAATATTTACAATTTAACATTTTTGGTAACCCCTCACATTTCTGTTGTGTTTTGAGAAAAACAATCCACAATGTTTTATGGCATAGGGATTTTTCCTAGTGAAATGTTGATGTTATTTTTTCTTATAAAAAAATGGTCCCTCCCAAGTTTTTTCTTTGCCATCCTTCATGATTGAAATAAATGATGCTTGATGTATGTGCTAGTGATTTTGTATATACCGCGTTGATCCTAGAATTGAAAGTGCAGACTCAGTTAATTAAAGCGAGAGAGCAGCAACAACAGCAGCAACCCCAGCAAACACAGCACCCACAACAACAGCAGCAACATCAACATCAACAATTACAAATGCAGCAGCTCTTAATGCAGAGGCATGCTCAGCAACAGCAGCAAGAGCAGCAGCAGCAACAACAGCAACAACAGCAACAACAGCAGCAACAGCAGCAACAGCAACAGCAACAGCAACAGCAACAACAGCAGCAGCAACAGCAACAGCAACAACAACAAGCACAGCAGCAGCGTAGAGATGGGGCCCACCTCCTGAATGGCACAGCTAATGGGCTCGTTGGAAATGATCCTCTTATGAGACAAAACACGGGAACTGCTAATGCCATGGCTACAAAGATGTACGAGGAAAGATTAAAACTACCACTTCAGAGGGACTCTCTGGATGATGCAGCTATGAAGGTATAATCCTCACATTGGGTTTTGAATATAAAAATGCTTTGTAGTTTTTTATTCATTCAAAACATCATTCCATTTTTTAAATATTCAATTCTTACAGCAAAGGTTTGGTGATAATGTGGGCCAGCTTCTGGATCCCAATCATGCCTCAATATTGAAATCGTCTGCTGCGGCTGTTCAGCCATCTGGGTACTTTTCCTGATGACTTTCATTTGGATTTATTCCATTTACTTGCAAATATTCAAAGATAAAAAGGAATTGACATTTTTCTCAAAATTATCGGGAAAAAGAAGATATTATTTAATGGTTTCATCTTGTCATGCATGATAAGTAAGAAGCTAATTTAACATTACAAATTGGAGAGAAGAATGAAAGTCTTATTATAGATGGCATAATGTTGTTTTATTTAACTTTAGTGAGTTTAAAATTGAATCTAGCCAAGTTCGAGACTTTTCTGACTTTTGGAAGTGACAAAAATTGAGCTCACTTTTTTTTCAGTTTTCTACGAGTCTTTTTCTGGGCTTATGACTTTCTTTGTGCAAGCACTCCCTGTTTAAGCTTTCTGCCTGCAAATGCTGCAAAAACAGAATGGCAGACTTTCACTTGTGTGGAATGTTCTTTTGTAAACTTGTTGAATTATGTTTAATTCTGTTAATCAGAACTTAAAAGCTCCTTATTTTCAGGCAAATGCTGCATGGTACATCTGGCAGTATGTCTCCGCAAGTTCAAGCTCGGAACCAGCAGCTTCCAGGGTCTACACCAGTCAGTCCTGCATTTCCCTATCTTAGTCATTTTTTGTGTGTGTGGGGGGGGTTGTCCAATGGAGTGTGGGCCTAAGTAATCTATACGACTTATCTATTTCAATCTTTGGGTTTATAGGATATAAAGACTGAGATGAATCCAATTTTGAATCCAAGAGCTGCAGGTCCAGAAGGTTCACTGATTGGAATTCCTGGTATTATTGGCTTGACCTTCCCTTTGTTAATCTGTTTTATGAGTTGAGAATTTGTGATAATTAAGCTGGTTAAACTGAACTGGGTTCTTTCATTATTTTTTTGACATTATACTTGATGGTCAGGTTCAGTTACTGGTGTTTTATATTTGTCCTGCTGCTTGTAACCCAAAAAGTTTTTCATTCAGGATCAAATCAAGGTGGCAACAATTTGACTCTGAAAGGATGGCCTCTCACTGTAAGCTTGTTACATTTCTGTAGGCTTTTATCGTCCTTCTGTTGGAATAGAATCAGTTTACGTATATAATTATATGCACGTAAAAATTGCATTTTTAGTTGGAAGGGGTAGAAAGTATTTTCTAGAAGCTTTGCTAACTAAAAATGTGTGTATTTTGTACAATTATTTGTTGTGAAACTTTATATAATGAACCCTAATTTAATTCTTAATTTACAATGGCAAGATTCTAGCATAACACTGAAGCTAATTTTCCTCCTAATGGCTGGTCCTAGGAACATGGATGCTTATGGTTCTAAGTAGGTAGATGACAGTTAAAGGTGGTAGTTTTTTACCCCTTTCAGTTGGTGTAAGAGGATCCGAGATATTTATTTTTGATAAGGTCACTTCTGAATGTTGGATACTAATACTGTTTATGAGGTCATATTTTGAAAGGTTTTCAAAAACTATCTGATTCTTCTAGTCTGTCTTTAATAAAACATGACCATGTGATTCATATGGACAAACTTTAATGAGATGTTTAGGGATGTATTTATTAAAGACTAGCTCGTTAATAAGTAAACTGCCAAATTCGGGTTTCCGACAATGTTCTAAAAGGCGCTAGGCGGGCGGCCAGGGGGCCTAGGCGGGATTTTTTATTTTAAAACAATTTTAATATTTTATCTTACATTATTCTAACAAAACAATAATATAATGCAAAATAATCTATAATAAAGATAATAATTAAATTATAGAATTAGTAGTAATTGCACTTAAGTAGTAAGATATATATTCGTTGCTTGAAATAATTAAATTATAGAATTAGTGTTACTAGTAAGTAGTAACTAGTAAGTGGTAACTAGTAAGAAGTATCTTGATATCTTCATATATATAATTATATACGTATTTCTTCTTCTCTCAAAAATTTAAATAAATGTTATTTTTAAAAATTAGTGTGAAGTTTATTGAATGAGTCATTTGATATTATTAATTATGAAATTATTTTAATTTGTGTAATTTTCAAAATTGAGGACTTAAAGAAAATGACAAATACTATATACTAAGTATGACTAACATATCTTTGATTTATTAGTTTTATTAATAAACAAAATTGGTATTAAATAATAAAATTTAAAATTTTAAGAATTCAATTCAATATTAAAATTTAAGAAACTAAACATAAATTTAAGAATTATATTGAATTAAACTAAATATTACAAATGTATCATCATTTATAGAATTTAAAGTTGGTACAAGTTCAAAAAATTACAACTATAATAAAATTATCTATTTTGACTTGTTCACTTCTTGTTGTTATTTGATATGCTACAACTTGTATTAAAAGTATGGTAAATCATTAGAAAAATAAATATATCAAGATTTGGTTTTGGTAGTAATTTAAAAAAAAAAAAAAACTCCGCCTAGGCCCGCCTTCCCGCCTTGTCCGTCTAGGCGTCGCCTAGCCCACTTTTTTCACCGATTTAGTCTGAGGCGCGGCGCCAGGCCTTCGCCTAGCGCCTAGGCGCCGCCTAGGCCGATTTTTAGAACAGAGGTTTCCAGTGAGTGACAGGGTAAGCACAATTATTTTAATCCATTGTTGACATCCTCTTTGAAATTTTAGGTGAACCTGGCCCTGCACATAGGCTATTTCCTATATATCCTCTTCTCCTGTCCTATCTTTTTCATGGTCACTTCACTATCACATATTTGAGAAACAGCCTATGCAAAGATACTCGATTGACGGTTATGTATTTTTGTTTTGCATATGAAGTAAGTAGTTGCAATTCATACTTTGTTGTTATGGTTAGTTGTTTTAAAAATAACACAAGTAGCCTTGCAGAATACTTGTGCTGGCTTTCATTATGCTTTTTGGCTCCAGAAATAATTTTTTCCACCCCACTTATATTTAGTTTATCTTATTGATAGTCCTATGCCTCATGTGTTAGGGTCTTGATCAGCTTCGCTCTGGGCTTCTCCAGCAGCAGAAGTCATTTATGCAGGGACCTCAGCCCTTTCACCAACTTCAGATGCTTACGCCGCAGCATCAGCAACAGCTTATGCTAGCACAGCAGAATATGACATCACCATCTGCCAGTGATGTAGAGAGCAGAAGGCTGAGAATGCTCCTGACTAGCCGAAACTTGAGTCTGGGAAAGGATGGCCTTTCAAATTCAGTTGGTGATGTAGTTCCAAATGTTGGATCACCTTTGCAACACCCTGCTCTACCCCGTGGAGATCCAGATATGATACTCAAGGTGCTTTACACTTCTAATAGTCGCCTTCATATCAGCTTGAATCTCTAGATCTGTTGTTTCTTGAACTTACTGTTTATCTGTGGTATGATTTTCTTGTTCCTTAAAGTTCTGTTTTTGTGTAGTTAAAAATGGCTCAGTTACATCAGCAGCAACAACAGAACAGTAATCAGCAGCAGCTTCAGCAGCATGCCCTTTCTGGTCAGCAGACTCAGAATGCAACCCACAATCTTCAGCAAGATAAGATTGTGGGTGCTGGTAGTGTAACCGGAGATGGTAGCATGTCAAATTCCTTTCGAGGAAATGATCAGGTCTGATTTCTTCGGCTGATTTTAAGAAAGTTCAATTCAGTAGTGTTTCACCCTCATTATTGATATTTATCACTCGACTTGCGCATTAATCATATTTTTGTTTGCCAACGTGTAAAGAGAAATAGGCATTTCATTAGGAATATCAGTGGCTGCATCTTCCAAAGTCCACATTAACTACTTTCCTTTAGTTTTTAAATAAGCTGCGATAAGATTTCAAAGTTCTTCCATTCACTTATCATATTTGTTATGCTGCTATTGAATCTATCTATTGCACCTGTTAACCTGTGTCAAAATCTATCTATTTCACCTGTTAAACTGTGTCAATTATTCTTTTGATGATGTATGCTTAAAACAGAATCCTTGTATATGTTAAGCTTCCTAACCTCCATTGTCCTTATGCTTGCTTCGTGTTATCCATTATGGTCCCCAAAGTTCTGCTTTCTAGTTCAAATTATTATTTTTCTTTAAAAACATTGGGAAAAAACAGAAATTATACTTTTTCTTTAGTAGTAAAAACTAAAAAACAGAAATTATACTTTTTCAAAAATGTAAAGAATATTATACTGAAATCCCCCAGTGTTAGGCCTTAATCTGCTCAAATGATTGATATAAGAGATAGGCACCAAAGCATATCTCACAATCTCTAAGCTGTGCGAGTGTTAAATAAATTATGAGTAATATCTTTTGCCAGAAATTTCTTGGGTATGAAAGACAATGTCATCACAAACTTGCATAATCAGAAATAAACCTAATTACTTGTCAAGGTAAAAATAAACATTAGGCAACATCTATTAAGATGTTGATGGTGGCTGATTTGGTTTTGAACTTTAATACTTAATGGATTCGACCTATATTTGTATAGATTCCTAACATGGTTTTGAATGCATTTAAGGCTTCAAAAAACCAGACTGGAAGAAAGAGAAAGCAGCCTGTGTCATCTTCAGGACCTGCTAATAGCACAGGAACTGCAAATACAGCAGGACCATCCCCAAGTTCGGCACCCTCAACACCATCGACGCATACACCAGGAGATGTGATCCCAATGCCTGCTTTGGCACATAATGGTAGTTCATCGAAGCCTTTGATGATGTTTGGAACTGATGGTCCTGGCACTCTTACATCACCGTCAACTCAATTGGTAGGTCGAGTATATTTAATCTTGCAATGTGGAAGGAATTGTTTTAACTTGCATGCTCATTGGCATGTCCTTTTTGGCAGTGGGATGACAAGGATATAGTGCCGGCTGATATGGATCGTTTTGTGGAAGATGGATCTCTTGATGACAACGTTGAGTCTTTTTTATCTCATGATGATACAGATCCCAGAGATCCAGTCGGTCGCTGTATGGATGTGAGCAAAGGTTAGTCAGATAATTTTTGGTTATTGGCTCATTGAAAGAGTTCCATTTAAAAAAATTCCCAAATTGTGTTTACTCGTATCTTCTGATATAAGATTAGCTTTTGTTGCATTTGGCTATTTAAAATCTGTATTGCATTCAGAACTTGCTGATCGTAAAGTTCGTGCAATATCGCCATATCCTTCTTTTCTGCATCATTTTTTCTTCTTGAATATTATATCTTCCTGTCTGTCCTAGTAATTTGGGCATTTTGAAGTGTACCATAAAGTACAGTTAATGTTTTTATACGTCATTGCTTCTTATGGGAAATGAATCTTCATTACATTTTTCTTATAAGGATTAAAGTTTGTAGTTGTACCAATCAAGTGAAAGTATACACCGGCAGACTTGCTGCTCTCCATTTGACATTAAATTACTTCTGTATGATTATTCTACTTATTGTATATATATTCCATTGATTATACTTATGTTAAGAGAAGAATGTAAAATCATATGTATGCTTTTTGTCTACTGTGAGTTGTAAACTCCTTTTTATCAGAAGGAAATTACCCTCCAAATCAGACTGGGAAGCAATCTTATTTTAATTTTGCATTTGAAAATTTTCAGGTTTGATCTGCGAGGATTGTAATCTAATGATTCTGTCTTTCCATTTAAATTTTAGGGTTCACATTTTCTGAAGTCAATTCTGTTCGTGCTAGTACCAGCAAAGTCGCATGTTGTCACTTTTCTTCAGATGGTAAGCTGCTCGCTAGTGGAGGTCATGATAAAAAGGCAAGTATGGCATTTTTCGGACAATTAAGCTTTCAGGAGAAAAAATCTTTGTTGCTGGAGCCTTCAGTGCTTGATAGTGAATTGTTAGATCTTCAGAAAAAAGAATGTCAACTTATTCAACTGTTGATTTTGTGATGCAGGCTATATTGTGGTATACAGATACTTTAAAGACAAAAACAACACTTGAAGAGCATTCCTCATTAATTACAGATGTTCGTTTCAGCCACAGCATGCCACGTCTTGCAACATCTTCTTTCGATAAGACTGTCAGGGTATGGGATGCTGATAATGTAAGTTGACGTTTTCTCATTTCCTTGCATGCATAATCATTATATACTCTAGATTTTTTTAATCTAATAATGGCCACATGTAAACACGTGATGTTAAACTTGTTTTTAGCACCCATTTATTTTCATGCGGCCATGGAAGGAGTTTTGTAGAATGAGGTGCTTTTCTCTTGAATAGTTAAAAGGAAGAAAACAAAAACATGCAATTTGTGCATTTATTCTCAATGCCCCTATGTTTTAATATGATGTGAGGTCTATGAGGAGCTTATATCCTTTACACTTGTGGATTTTCAATTATAGAGATGAACTTGGAACCTATTTCCCCAACAATAACGGAGAAAAATAAAGGTAGAAACGTTTAAAAGAGAAGGAAAAGGGAAGATTGATTTGACTTCTCCTGAATAAGAAAAGAAAAGAAAAACTAAAAAGAATAATAGGGAAAGATTAATTGACATGGGGTATCGGGTATCTAGATGTTTCTTATGCTGCATGGGCCAAGAAAGGATAAAAGCAAAACTGAAAAACATGATGTAAAATTCAGTGATTTATGAGTGAAATTTCATGGTGTGTGTACAATTGCATTTTAGATGCAAGAGTCTGGTAACAAGTTACTTGCCTTTTTCTGTATGATATCATGTATGACATATTGATATGTGAATGGATGTGCATTAATTGTTTCCTGTTGCACGGAAAGTTAAATGTTGAAGTTGGTGATAAGTTACTTTTGGTTTCCATTACATTTACATCATTAGTTTCCTGTCAAGGGCAGTCTAATACAGTTATCTCTCGTTTCGTGCTGTGCTATCCAAATCTTACATGCATTTCTTTTGACCTAATTTATGACAAATACAGCCCGGCTATTCACTTCGTACCTTCACTGGACATTCTGCATCTGTTATGTCACTAGACTTCCATCCGAATAAGGAGGATCTTATCTGCTCCTGTGACGGGGATGGTGAAATTAGATACTGGAGCATTAATAATGGTAGCTGTGCTCGAGTATTCAAGGTAAAGAAACATAGTCACGGGCATTGTTTTCTTGTTTACCTTCTAAAGTATTTCTTTTCTGTTTTCTTTCGTGTTTTTTGGGATGCTGGGGGAATGGAGGCACGTTTCCGCAGTATGTTAATTTATGTTAATGGCTCTCTTATAATCAGGGTGGCACGACTCAAATGAGATTTCAACCCCGCCATGGAAGATTTCTTGCTGCAGCTGCAGAGAATGTGGTTTCTATACTGGATGTGGAGACTCAAGCATGTCGACACACGTTACAGGTTGGCTTTTACTTGTAAAGTTGAAATGCCTATTACTTCCATAGGATTTGCCTCGATGGTTGATAACTTGTAATCTTTTCGTTCGTTGTTAATTCCTTTATATATTAATTTCCCTGTGGTCCTTCAGTTCAATCCAATCAGGTGGGGCCTACTCAGTTTTTTTTGAGAATGTGGATTTCATATCTTAATTTTTGAGAATATGTTTTCATATCTTAATTACAACGCTTGGTTGTAGATATATACATACACACTCAGTAACCGTATCTTATTATATTTCATTTTTTGCTGATTTTAAGTGTTCTGATGATGTTGTATGATGTTTATTTTTTTCTTTATGTTCCCTTTGTGTGGCATGGCCCTTATATATTGGAATTCTGATTGTAGGGGCATACAACACCTATCCATTCTGTTTGCTGGGACCCGTCTGGTGAGTTTTTGGCATCTGTGAGTGAGGACTCTGTTAGAGTCTGGACGCTCGGATCAGGGAGTGAAGGAGATTGTGTTCACGAGTTAAGTTGTAATGGCAACAAATTCCACTCTTGTGTTTTCCATCCTTCATATTCTCCGCTACTGGTCATTGGCTGTTACCAGGCAAGTTATTATATGCAGTTTCTTTTTCTTTTTTTTTTTCTTTTTTTTCTGTTTTTGCTTATGCATTCTGGCTTAAAAGTCTTTTTCTGATAGCTTAAAGTTTGGCGTAGCACCTTTTTAAGTAGGCAACCTAATTTCACAGTTGGGTTGTACATATAAGCTTCTATAGTTGCCCTATTTTGCACAGACTTTCTCAAGGTGTTAATACCCCTGTCAGACCCTGTGTACCCCTGGGCATTGGAATGGGATATGCATGTTTAAAATTAGAAAGTATACCGGATAAACTAGTTAATTGTAGAAGATATCTTGAACCATTACGTAGTACTTTCTTCATGATGAGGAAAGTGTCCGCAGTGAATGCATAACACAGTATTACACTTAACTAAAGTAAAAGTAATATAAAGAGCCTGTACCATTGGGTTTGTAGATTAAAGATATAAAGGGTTGATGGGGATTCCAAGTCAAGAATAAAGAAGAGATTTTTATATTTATTATTTGGAGTTTTTATTATGTTTAATATAAAAGTAATTGATGTGATTTATGTATTTTATTTATTAGTGAGGATTTAGGACATTAATTAGTGATTAGGAATTATTAATAAGGGTATTTTAGTCGTTTAGTACTTTTATTATTCCCCAAGTAATATTAGGGTTTTGTGTCTACTTAAATAGTGATGTAATCCTCACAAGTCATATTGAGACTACATACCATTGATATTGAAGTTGATTATTTTATTCACAACGTAAAGGTATCTTACTGTAGAAGTATTTTATCCATTTTGGTGTTGATACATGGAGTTGATATATTTGAGAGATTCTAGTAGTTTAAACGTAGAATTTAAATTCTAGTTTATTTTTTGTTAATTTTTCATCCTAAATTTGTCCTGCATCATTTTTTGTATTAGAGCTCAAGGTTTTTTCATCAACTTATTTATTGGTTTTCCAAAACAAAAAAAAAAAGTTTATCGTCGGAGTACTGTTCATCACGATTCACTATTAAAATAAAAAAAAAAGGTAGAAGAGAGCAATTGTTATTGTGTTTTGCTGCTGTCTAAATGAGTGGTAACCTTCATCTCTACTTATAAATATCTTACCAAAATTATAGTTTACTCCCCCATAGTTTTATCTAATTTTTCAGTTTTAGCCCAGTTTATATACTTTTTACTTGTACCCTTCTATCATTTTAAATCAGCCCCTGCACATTTATACATTAGCCCCTGTTTACTTTTTTCTTTTAAATTAGGCTCTTGTGATGAAAAAAAGTTTTATTTTATTTATTTTATAACCTATTGTTCCAAACACCAAATGTCTCAAGCCACTAAAGAATTGATTGCCGAAACAATAGAGTATTTGGTTTCTTAACGATGAAAGTGACCGAATATACTACCTTATTAATACATGTGGTCATAGATATTTGAAATACAAGTAAAAGAGCTTAGATGAGATATGGTTGATGCACAAGATTATTTTGAAAAATTGCAACGTCGATATCAAGATGAACAAAAAAAAAGGTAAGGAAATGTCAACAAGTTAAAACAAAAAAACTTCAAAAGACAACACATGATATGGTTTCTATATGTTCATCTATAAAAGATGACATCTCTTTATTAAAAGATGACATGTCTTCTATAAAAGAATGTCTTATTGACTTGCGGTCACATCTTCGAGCAGAGCAAGAGAAAAAAAAAAGACGATATTCAAAATTTTGGATGTTACAAATGTTGGGGCTACAGACAGTTGTGACGTGACCATAAAAATTTTTGATGTTCCAAAAGTTGAACCAAAGATTGTGTACGAGTAACAAATTGAAAAAAACCCTAAAGTTGCTCGAGTTGTTTGTTATCGAAGAAAGGATGAATCGAAAAGTTAATCCAATTCAAGTTGACATTGTTAAATTTGTTGTTCCAAAAAGTTTATTTTCAGCACCTTTGAATACAAAAGCAATACTCATCAATTCTCTTTCCAAAATTTTTTGAGCCTCTCCGTGTGATGCAAGGGTGTTCCAAAATGTTCTTCCCTTGCAGAGGAGTGTGGCTTATTCTATCATATTATTACTCGAGGTCGAGTTTTCTCCAACAAGAGGAGAATGATGGAGACTGTAAGTCAAGAACAAAGAATAGATTTTGTATATTTATTATTTAAAGTTTTTATTATGTTTAATATTAAAGTAGTTAATGTGATTTATGTATTTTATTTATTAGTGGAGATTTAGGACATTAATTAGTGATTAAGAATTTTTTATAAGGGTATTTTAGTTGTTTAATATTTTTATTATTCCCCAAGTAATATTATGGTTTTGTGTCTATTTAAATAGCGATGTTATCTTCACAAGTCATATTGAGACTACATACTATTGATATTGAAGTTCATTATTTTATTCACACGGTACATCTTGGTGTTGATTCGTGGAGTTAATACACTTGAGAGATTTTAGTGGTTTAAATGTGTTGTTTAAATCCTAGTTTATTTTTTGTTAACTCTTCATCTTAAATCTGTCCTGCATCAAGGTTAGACTTGCAAGAGTCCATTTCATATGAATACGTCAAATTCAGGTCATTTTTTTTCTATCTATATACTTGGTGGTAGTATTAACTGAAATGGTGGAAGAAGTGATCAACAAAGTCGGGAAGGCATTTTTCTAGGCTATCCTAGTATTTTACTTTCCGTCTTGTCCTTTGTTTATTGCCTAGAAATGTTTGTTTTAGTCATGTAGGGCTGGATTGCCAATGTGTGTGCATGCTTGTTTTTAATACCCATTTCATCCATTAAAGTTTTTATAAACTTCAAAATTTATCTGCCACTTCGACACCTTTGAAACCATTGATCAACTTGATTTTAGTTTCTTATTTACTGTTGTATTTTTGGCAGTCATTGGAGCTTTGGAACATGTCCGAGAACAAGACAATGACCCTTTCAGCCCACGACGGGCTAATTGCTGGCTTGGCTGTGTCAACAGTGACCGGCTTGGTTGCTTCAGCAAGCCATGACAAGTTTGTTAAGCTCTGGAAATAATGTTCGGGTTTCTTGTTATAACATATCGTCTATATCTTAGACATAGTTTTTTTTGGCAGTCTATTAGCAGTTTTAGTCTGGTGTCTTGTTTCGTTGCAGCCAGCTCAAATCGTTAACTTTTCGTGTGTTATTGTTCGTGTATCTTGATTTCGGTTCTCATCAACCTCAGAACTCGGTAACTAACCCTATATTCCTATATTATCGTTGTGGCTGCTTCGTTGTTTTTCAGTTCTTCTACTAACCAAAATCTGGATTTGAACTCGAATCTGGACTGTAATACAGTAATACTATGTTATTATAAAGACTGGTTTTTTCGTGTGATCTTTCTTGGATATATTGGAATAATATTAATTAGAAACACTCCTTCCATTTCACAAAAAGATTTTAATTTAAAAAATATATAAATATGGTGGATGTATTTTTGTTTTATATTTTTGTCCAAAAATATTAGGTTGATAGTTTGGTAGCAATGACATGGTAATAAAATTATAATGAGAAATTTGGGGACTTATTTTCATATTATATTACTACCAATAAAAGAGGGATTTTTTTGTGGAACAATTTTTTTTATAGTAAATTTGACTCTTTTTTCAGTAAAGCATTACATTGAATCTTTGAGGTTACATTTGTTTTTGAAAATGTTGTAAAGGACAAGATTGTCCTCATAAATTTAAGGGTTAAGTTCAGATGACCACCTGGGGTTTCGGCGGTTTCTCACTTAACCACCTGTAGTCAGAAAAGTTACATTTAAACACTCGACTTTTTGAGTTAAAGTGAAACGTTACATTTTCTATCCAATTTAACAGTGCGTGTATGTCAAACGCCAAAAGCGCGTGAAAAAGGATGTAACACGCAAAAAAAGTCGAGTAAATGTCCGAAATAGCCCCTTCTTCTTCCTTCAAGACATTCTCTCTCTTCACTTTGAGTGCTCTCAGTCGATCTAACGAGCCGAGTTCCTTCCCCATTCGAATCTTCACAAAACTTCTCCAAATCTGAAGAGTCCTCAGTTCTTCAGATTTGAAACAAAAATCGAAGCCCACTATTTCTTCAGAAATCGAATGGCCTTAGTCGAAATCGAAGTCGAAATCAGAAGAACATCGAAATCAAAAATCAAAGTTGAAACAGATTTGGAGCCCACTATTTCTTCAGATTTGGAGAGTCCTCAGTTCGTAACTCTTGATCCCCTAAGTTGGATGGCCTTAGTTCGTGACCCTTGAAAATCGGAACCTTCACAAATCACACTTCGATTCGGTAAGGGCTTGACCTCGGCTGATTCCTAAGTTTTTGCGATTTGGTATTTTTTCAGTTGATTTTTTCACCAGCATGTGATTTGGGTGCAAGTGTATGGGCTTGACCTTCACAAATCATGCGATCGTTTTGAATGCCATTGATGACAGTCAAGCTGTAGTACTAGATGATAATGGTGATGATAAGTCGAGTTTGGAGATATTGTAACTTTTACAAGGTGTGATTTAGCATTGAAATAGATAACAAACTGTTATAGGTATTCAATTTTTACTGGGATTCCATCTAATTATTGAGGATATGCATTGGGGCTGCTTATTTAACTTTCGAATTTGGTATTGTTTTCTCTTAGTTTTTAATTGCATTGGACTATTCTGTCTGATTGATTTGATCAGCTTGAAATTTTTTTGGGTTAGAGATAACTGCAACAGAGGCTAGGTAGTTCAGTTTGGGCAGTGCACACAAGGTGCTCGACAGTTCGCCTCAGTGAGTCTTGGAATTCATTTTGGCTCTCTTAGGCTTAGTTGCGATGGCGGCTAAAAACGTTGTGGCATTCGCTAATGATGTATTGGGCTTAGTTGCCAAGAATGATGAAAATTGTGGGAAGAATAAGTGTTTGGATGACCAGGAACTTGCGTTGCAGTTACATCATGCATTGAACAAATCACCAAGGATTGCGAAGAACTTTAGCTCGGTAAATTTAAATTGTTTGGATGTTTGGAAGATAGGGGATTTATGGGAAGACTGGGGTATGGGTCAATAGACAATTGAATGAGAATCCTGATGGAACAGTTTGGGAACATTCACTACACGATTACACTGGATTGAAGTATTATCTCGGAATGAGATAAGTTTTGAGCCACAAGTGGCATTCGAGGTTTATAAAACTCAAGGTAATGGGAATATGACTATTTTCGCATTTTTATATAGCATATACAATAAAAAGTGTGATCGCTATTTGTTGAAGTATGGAAGGAGGGTTACGAGCTCAGAAGCAGTTTCAATGGCCAGTCTCTGTAAGTTTTTAATTTGTATAGACTTAACTGGGGAGATGAAGGAGATAACAAAGAGAATAAAGAAAACTTGAGGAGGTACAGCTGTGAAACCTGTTATAAGATAACATCTCTCATTGCATTAAGCTTGTGAACATTTAAACTTTGTATCTCCACCCTTTCCTTTTCATTATGGTTTGCATTGAAATTTGATGTGTAAAACTTTTCATGTTCTTCTTATTTGAAATGTAAATTGAATTAAGTTTTAGTCTGTGTCATGTTGAATGCCCAAATGTATTGAAACAGAGTAGCTGGGTGAAGAAAGCAGAGTAGTCATTGAAACAGAGTAGAGGGTAATTAAGTCTTTATCCAACTTAAATAATAGAGTTATGATAGAAAGCATTTTTTCACTTTAACTCAAAAAGTCGGGTGTTTAAATGTAGTTTTACTGACTACAGGTGATTAAGTGGAAAATCGTCCAAACCCTAGGTGGTCATCTGAACTTAACCCTAAATTTAATGTCTTTAAGATTATTTTATTCTGAATAATTCTTAATTTAATCTCATGTATTATTATTTGTTATTATTTTTAAGGTTATTTGATACTTTAAAAGGGAATATTATAATATAACTTTTACATTTGGAACTATAATCAATTATTAAGTGTTCTCAGAAATAATAACAAATACAGTAGAATCTTTTAAAATTAATTAATAGTCTCTTTAAAATAATATTTTTCTCAGTCCCAATTTGGACTAATAGGATAAATTAATAATTTTGATAAAATAATAATTTTTAAAAGACCCTTATATAAATATATGGTCCCATCAAAATTATAAGTTAATAATTCTTTTAAATTACAAATATATCTAGGGTGATATTGTAAAATATGATTCTATTCTCGTTTGTTTTGTCTTGAAATTCAAATCTATCTTAATTTCATCCTTAATTTTTCTTGAAATTCAAATCTAATTAAATATAATTTTTTTGAAATAAAATGTGAATATAATTTGAAAAGTGGATACAATGAACACTATTTAATTATTAAAATAATTAATATCGCTTGTAATGAATTATATTATTACATTAATTTAATAAATATGATACATTACATCAAAAAAAAAATATGATATAAACATCAATAAAATGCAATAACTTTAATGTAATTAAATTTACATTCAATAGAATAGAAAAACACTCTTTAAATTAATAAATTATTAATTTATCGATTAAATAATAAGTCTCTAAATTAATAAAAAAATTCAGTCCTAATAATATTAATTTATAAAGGTTCTAGTGTAATTCATATGATTAAATAAAAACTAACCATATCATAAAATAGTCCTTAAAAATATTAAATTTTTGTGAATAGTCCTATCAAATATTGCAAATAAAAGTAGTCCAACATGTTCAAGTTCTTTACAAATCATAAGATTTGTTTCTTATTGTTCCAAAGATAAGACAGGAAGAGAAAAATAATTTCTTGTAGATGGTTGCAAATTTTTACTTAAGAATTTAAGAACAAGGTTAAAATCACTTTAATGTTTTAGAATAATCTTTACTTGAATAACTTATGAAATTGATATTTTTATAAGTAAAAATGATACTTTTATAAACTTCATCTCACATTAATAATATGAGTGACACTCGTGTGATAAAAAACTTGGAAATTGATATTTTCACAACACTTTTTAATATTTTTACATGAAAATATCATTTATAAATGTATACTATTTATAGGATCTATAACGACGATTTTCATATGAAAATATCATTTTCTATTGTGGATTTATCGATTTTCAAAAACTTTTATAAAAATATCAAATTTTACTTGTAAAAATTACAATTCTCTGGGTCTAATGTATGACACTAATTTTATATAAATTGAAGTTAAATTAGACTCACTTGATGGAAATGTTCTCTTTATATTCAAAGGTATAGGTTAGAGTATTTTCTTTTAATTACAAAAAAAAAAATGTATAGGTTAAGAGTGATGAGTGTTCTTTTTCTTTAAGCAACTAGTTCATAAAATATTACTCCATCCGGTCCATAATATATGATGTTTTAAAATTATACATAAAAATTAAAAAAATAATTGTAAACATTAAATATAATATTAATTGTCTATAATACCCTTTTACCATATACTTATCTCACTCTCTCATGTAATATTTTCTTATGAGGGGTAATTTTGTAAAGATTGTGATTAATTCTCTTAAATCATATAAAACATCAAAAAATTTGAAAAAAATAAAATCATCTAAAATAACATATATTATGGGACGGAAGGAGTAAAGCACATTTGACCGGGTTTTTCTTGTCCGCTGTATTAATTTGATTTTTTCCAAAATAATCATTAATATTGTAAATTAATAAAAAAAATACTATTAATCACAAAAATTTGTCGTTTTTAATATTCAAGTGAATTCACATCATTTTTTAATTTTTTGGATTTCACGCGTTAATTTCAGAAAGTCGAAAATGAAACATTTTCTGAAAAGTAGTAGAACAAATTAACCATTAAAGAACCAGCTTCATAAAAAAATTACAATTGATCCTTTTGTATAATTTTTAGGAAAAGATAAAATTTTATTTTATTTTTCCTGATTGTTTCAACTCGTTACTTCTTGTTATTGATTATGAAGCGTTCACTTTACATCACATATATATTTCTGTAAATGATCAGAATATCACTCAATATTACTATTATAAAGAATCGTCAATTTCACAAGGTAAATATATTAATTCCACGAGATTCCTCTTGACCAGACTTGACCAAATTAATAGTCAAGCGAGATATGAAAAAACCATGTAAAACTAGTATATTTTCTTGCGAAAATAATCATTTCAAAAAATTATCGTAAAAATTATATCCAAGTCTCTTATGAGATCCTTTAAAAAATAGTGGTGCACTATATCCACATGGTTCATTGTTAGATGAAGGTGAGACCCACTGTATGCTCACGTGAGAGAAAACCACATGAAAATATCAAAAATACATGTCGAAATATCAGTTCCCTAAAAAATATCATCAAAGAACAGTCCCACAGACAGAGAGAGTGCTAATAACACCATCTGGTAACTATTCAATTCCTTATTTCAAGCACTCGGAACATTAATAAAAAACATTCACACTTTTTTTTTAGCACGAGATTATAATTTATAATCCCAACACTATTAAGCCATTTTATAATTCCTAGACTAAGAGTCTCGAGTCTAAATTTGAAAGCAAACAAAACAATGGTGAAAATAAAAATCCAATAGGTAGTTCACTAATATAAGGAATTTTGAAGAAAGGTAGTGTTTGGGGATATAAAATGCAGATTTAGGAAAGGAATGGGTGGTCAGATTTCATTTACAGGAAAAGAGACTATCATGAGTGCGACTATGAGCATGGATTAGAACCATAAAAAGAGTTTTAGGAGGGAGGTAATTGAATAAGGGCAGTCTCCTTCTCTTGTCATATGAGCTGAGTTACTGAGTTATCGCTACGCTATAACCAACTCATACCACCAAAAAAAACAACTATGAACACATAGGACAAACATCAAACAAGACTCTTGAAGTATGTCAACAAAAACTTGATATAATAACAATGTTAATTGTAAAAGAATGAGTAGGATCGCCTGGTCGAAATCTGCTGATTTTAGTACCTGGGAGTTTCAATATTCAACTGAAGCAGTATTATAACATGAAATGTATTTTCATTGTTCTTCGAACTAAGCTCAAAATGTCAGAAAGTTGACACATGTATATCGATAAATTGAAATTTAAGTGAGCCCTCTAGTGTAAAATAAGGTCTATGAATGACCCAAGTGGAAAATGGTAGTAAGAAATTATATAATTTCAACCTCTGTGTTGCCCCCCTCAAAGGAAATTTAAAATTGAGTAGTATAATGCTAAAATGCAGCTTAATGAAATCTTTTTTTTATTTGAATGAGATGCAGTAAGCATAGGCCACGGAAGTTGTTATAATTTACAGAATTGAATCAAAAAGTTTTGCACAGAAGTTCCGAAGAATATCTTCAGAGTTGCTAATATGCAGATTGCTTTGATGATATTGGAGATAATTTGACACAAAAACCAGGAAGAAAACTCAATATGCGGGAACAAGTATCACAGCATAAAAGAAGTTCTTCAATGCCCCTCGATGCCTAGGTTAGGATTTCTCTTTTATCTATTCAACTACTGCCATAATAGGGTACTACCTATCCTTAAATTGGAGCAATACTAATTGTAGAATATATAAATGTAACAAAGACGCAAAAATATTAAAAATTCTAGGACACAGATTTGATTAACTAGCCAAAATTCAAAATTTCAGATTAAATATATAAAAAATAAAATAAAAACCTCATGCATGAAAGTGTGTGGGATTATTTTTTTTCTTAGGGGGGTGGGGTAGTCCTCTTTGTACCAAAGAGTTTTCTAGATCTTTTATGATCCTAGAAACCTCCTAGTGCGCATTAAAACCAGACAAGTATTTTCTCTAGTTATGCATGAAATGATGAACCAAATTAGAGGCATTAAGTTCGTTCTTTATAGGGTGGTTGCTGCTGATTCAGCCTCGAGTAACTTTGCCCTAGTAGTCCAAAGAGATAGAGATGATGGAAATATGTTGAACCCAATTTTGTTTGTCTATTGAGGTCTACTTACCAAAGTGATGGTATTTGAAATGGTTCAAGTATACTGATGTGATGGAGTGCATGTGGATCATATATGTATTCTCAAACCCATATGGGAGTACTACATTCTTCTTCTTCTTTTTTTTTTGTATAACATAACCAATCACATGGGTGCGGGACCCATGATTTTGATTGTTTAGTGTTGGAGAGAGAAATAAACAGTAACTTTTTGAAAATACCAAATTTCTTCTCTTTTTTCTTTTGTATGGACATAGCCAAAGCACATAGAAAATTCAAATTCTCCGCGACAATCTCAACTGGCCCACATGGTGGCAAAATCTCTCTCTCTCTCCGTATATATATATCTTAAATGGAATGGTAAACAAGGCTAAGGTATGCTCAAACAGTCACACTCTAATATACATGTCTCTCATATCAGTTAATGCTCTTATTTCCTGTACTAATTCATACAAAGAACGGTTTCTTCCCCAGGAGGCTACAACCTTCGGATCACTGGAGAAGAAGGGGCCTTCTAGAGAGTCATCTATCGCCGAAATATTGCTTATCATCACACCATTTTTTCCGGCATGTTCCAATCAAGTCATCATAAAAAATATTTGAGCTCCATCGCCTTAATGTATCTTCTGTCATCTCCAATCTAAAATTGTATTAGTACTAACAACATATCCAAGGAAATGAGAGGAAAGAAAAAGAACAAGAAAAAAGAAAAGAAAAGAGGAATGAGACTCAAATCCACCTTTTTATGACCATTCCACCATTTTTTGCACAAAAGTTTCAACTATGTTCTCCGACTTATCCATCACAATTTAAAGTATTTCTACTACCATCTTTGATCTAAAAAAAGAGATAAAGATGGACTCATAAATTTTGGCTGCCATGAGCTACAAAAAAAGTTACTGTTTCCTTCTCTCAAACACTCAACAATCAAAATCATGGGTTCTACTACGCCCATGTGACTGGCAACAAAGAGTATCTCATTACTCTCAACAATCAATATCAAAGGGTCATGCCTATATGTTTAAGTCAGACACCACAAGTACAAGTCTATGTGACTATGTTATATACACAAAGAAAAAAAGGGTACTCTCACGTGAGTTTGAAAAGATATGCATGATCACATACACTCATCAATCTACTTGCACTATTTCAGATACCACCACGTCGGTAGACAAAACGTCTTCGGCAAACTGGGTTTCAACAAATTCTCACCATCTCTATCTCTTCATACCACTTCGGCAAAGTTACTCGAGGCTTCAGCAACAACACTTGAGTAACTTTACGCTCCAACTTTGGCAATACTTTGGCGGTCAAACACACAGAAAGACTTCAGCCATGCCCAATTGTGGGTCATCAAACAATAGCTGGTGTTCTTCGGCAGTAACTTCTTGAATACCAACCACACTGCCCAATGGATATGACGTCGGCAACCACCAATCAACCTCGATTAGACTTCGAAAAAAAAGAGATAAGCAACAGGTTCAGATCGGCAGTCCACTATCACCTTCAGATTTTGTCAAACCCATCGGAAAAATCGACTTCAGCAACCTCTTCCTCTCCTCCATCCGCTTAACTCAACTTCGGATAATCCGAAGAAAATAACTTTTAAGAGGGAGAGAATAGGGCCAAAGAAAGAGATGAAAAAACATTCAGCCTCCTACATGTCGCCAATAAAAGCCTTCAGCTCTTTACTTGTTTCTCTTAGATCGGACTATACCAGCTGGGAGAAGGATATTCAGGCCCAACATAGACTTACGGAAATACATTAAAGCAACCCTACTCTCTTTAACTAGCTGGCCCAATGAGCTTCAGCCAACTTATGTAAGTTTAACAAGCTGAACAAGGCTTCATGCAATTGCTAAGCAGCAAAACAGGACCCTGGCAATGTTACAAAAATTCCAGCAACCCCATCTACTTCAGCAAAATTACAAAACATGCCACCCAACAAACTTTTGAAGTTCCAATGGCAGAAGGACAGTCTCCTACTCCTTTACAGCTTTATAAAGTTCCAAAGGAATGGGTCATCCATCATACGTCCAAACGCCTTATCTCTGGAGTCTGGCCTAACAAGCTCGACGTTTAATAGCTTAGACTACAGCCCAACAAGCTTATAGTCCAACAGTTTAGGCTTTTGACATAATAAGCTAGACATCCTAAAGCTTCAGCTTCAGCTTCGGCTCCAGCCAAAAAAGTTCGTCCATACATGTGATTCGTTACAGATAGTCAAATGTCAACAAGAGAAGTAGATCTGGCAAGCGATCACATTTGGACAACTTTGTCATGTAGCTCTGGCTGGGCCTCAATAAGGTCGCAAAATGACATTACATCTTTCGCCAAATCGAAGAGGTGCTTAATGCCAAACCACTTCACACAGACATCAGGGTTTAGAACATACTTCCTTTAACAGTGCATTTACAGTTTCTCCTCCAAAGTCAAAATTTTGAGCTTTCTTCGGGCATCAGAGGTAAACGCCTACAGTTTCTCCTCCAAATTCAAAACTTTGAGTTTTCTACGGACATCAGAGTAAAAGGCAAAAAAATGTTCCTACCACTAAAGTGGAATAAGGGAGTGGGTGGCAATGTTAAGATATAATATCACCAACTGGACCCAAATATCTTATATGGACATGGCCAAAGCCCAGAGCAAATCCTCCACCTCAATCCCAAGTGGCCCACATGGTGTCCATGTCTCTTTCTCTCTATATATATGGAATGGTAAACATATGTCCCTCATATTAGTTAATGCCTCTATTGCCTATACTAATTTCTACACCGGAGGATCGTCGGGTCACTGGTTTGTTATCATGTGCAAGTGACATTTATCTGGCAACATCCTCAAGACATAATATGACATTAACAGACGCTAAAACATGAAAGAAAAGGGACGTATCACCATTAAAAAAAAGGTTTTTCAACACACCTTAATGCCTCGGTTAGGATTGTCCTTATCTATTCAACTACTTCTATAATAGGAACTACCTAACCTTAAATTGGAGCAATGACTAATTCTGGAATACATGTAACAAAGACGCAAAAATATTTAAAGAATTCTGGGACATAGATTTGATGAACTAGCCAAAATTCAAAACTTCAAATATATAAAATAGAAAATAGAAAATTAAAAAAAATTACCCTTACGCGTTAAGACTGTGGAATTGGGGGGGAGTCCCCGTACCATTGAGAGTTTTCTAGATATTTTGTGATCCTAGAAACCTCGTAGTGAGCGTTAAAAATAGGAAACAAATATTTCCTCAAGTTATGCATGAAATGATGAACCAAATTAGAGGCATTAAGTGAGTTCTTTATAGGGTGGCCATTCCAACTGATTAACCAGGTCTGTACACAAGGAAAAATGCAAGACAAAACAAGAACACCAGTATAAACTAATAAAAAGGCAAAATGTGATTGCTTGCATTGTAGCAGACAACTGATTTCTTCCGAGGATAACTACTAATTTAACATTGGCTGATGCAATTTGTAGTTCTATCATACCTCCCGTTTCTTTTCAATACTGGGTTCAGCTGCTTGATTCAGGTCTCTGGACTCTTTCACTACTATGTTCCCCTGATAAAATCCTGTGAAAAAATTTCCAGGAAACCTTTCTAAGATAGCTAAATGCATATCATGACCAAATGAATCATGTCTGCATATAGAAAAACAGGCATCAACGAGTGGCAAGTTTGGCACAATTGTCACATAAACATGCTCTGGAATATGAAAATCATCATACATTGAAAAGATAATTGCAGATGACATTTGATAGGCTTCTCTCGAAATATTTATGCATTTAGTTACTGCACTTTTCCCAAAAATAACAAAAAAACGTGGATGTGTAATTGTGTGTAGGAGGTCCGTCCGCCCCGTGGAATTTGGGCCTTAGGAGATAAAATTGATTCTTTTTCCTTCTAGTGCTGTAACTTTAAAAATAAAGTTTACATTTTTATCACTGCTAGGCCAGGTAAACCAGAAAAAAGGGTGAAAGTTTCAGAAACAAAATGAACTGGAACAAAGGCAGACCGATTACCAAAACTATCTTGCTTTTGGCTTCGGTCCTGAGCAAGAAATTCACGAAACAGTAAGGTAAGCTTAGATAAGGTGAATTAGACCAAAACACTAGTGATTAAATGGTGTTTATTTGATCAGTAAAGGAAGAAACAAATAAGGATGATGTAGTATTCTCACCAAAGAATGAGAAATTAAGAGAAGAAGGTGAAGCTGCAATGTACAAAGGTTTTATTTTACCAAAAATCTCAACACTTCATCCTACTAAAAGTTTATCAGAAAACAGCTGCAAATACTATTAGGACTAAGAATAAAAGTTGGATATAACTTGGATTCATAAACCAACTTAATATAGAAAACTTTATAACCACTAACATCTATAAACTAAAGGTCCTAAATCTTCCATGGACACTTTCCTTTGAATTTAAAAAGTTCATGATGCACATAGATCCAACGTATTTGGCTTAGGCATCCAGGGCTCAGCGTTTATATCAAACATTGAAGCCAAATTCCATAGTAGTACAATAGATCAGTCACTTTAGATCCATAAATAATGCTTATTTAACTCTGACAAGTGTACAAGTAGATATCTATATGCAAGACTTGATTTTAAACATCAGATACTAGAACAGTAGCCTTTATGTCCATAATCAACATATATGGCCTATTCTTTTGCGTGCATCTGGTGGTTTATCTAGTACACACCCTAAGGACTAAGGTAGTGGCTGCAGGTTCCACCAACATTTAAGGGAAAAAAATGTTCCTCAGGCTGTTCATACCTCATACCCCCCAATTCCCAAAGGAATGAATTCACAAGGAACAATCAATAAAATTCTGGAGAATTAAGTTGCTGACCTGGGGGCATTGACATTCGATCAACAGATCCAAACCCATGACTAGACTTCCCAGCCACTGATAACCTGCCACAAAATTCCCTTGGAAATGCAGGTTCAGTGGGTATGCCTGCCTCATTCTCACCACTAGGCAGACTATTTTCACTAGGGGGCAGCCTAACAGCAGATTTTGATGTGAAATTTGTGGACCATGATCCTCCATTTGATCCAGCCAAGGCCATTATTACATCTGCCTGAAATGGACAACAAAGAAAAATGTTCACTGTATGCTTCTGAATTTTACATATAGAAGATAAAAAAATATTAGTCTAAAATCATGAATGAAAAAATGGCAGGTCAGAATACCCACAGAGAATGGAAAGAATCCACTGATTAAATAACTAAGAGTGTTGCACAACGCAAAGCAATTTAAGATATAGGTAAACAACATGAAATACAGTTGCAAACTTCACTCACAATTAGCTAGTCATATATTTTTAGTTAAGAATCTGATCTAATTCTTTTTACAAGTATCAAAAAACGGTTTATTCTGTTTTTGTTAATTATGGCATTTCTTGGTACAACAAATAAGATCCAGCTGTGAATCATGATAAAGTAAGTAGGAATATGAAGGCATCCTCTCTATGGAAATAAAGTCAGATGTTAGGTCCACCCCTTTCATCCCCCTTGAGGTATCAATATAAGAAGACAACCACATGTTCAGTTACTACTTACTAGCGATTGTAGCAGTAGCGTTTAGTACGTTTAGAGCACCAATTTTGGTGCGTTACATTTAAGCCCCAACCGCTGAATTTGTGATTTAAATAAGCTACGCTTGAAATAAGTTGCTTGTAAACGAATAAGATATAGGTAAACAACATGAAATACAGTTGCAAACTTCACTCACAATTAGCTAGTCATATATTTTTAGTTAAGAATCTGATCTAATTCTTTTTTACAAGTATCAAAAAACTGTTTATTCTGTTTTTGTTAATTATGGTATTTCTTGGTACAACAAATAAGATCCAGCTGTGAATCATGATAAAGTAAGTAGGAATATGAAGGCATCCTCTCTATGGAAATAAAGTCAGATGTTAGGTCCACCCCTTTCATCCCCCTTGAGGCATCAATATAAGAAGACAACCACATGTTCAGTTACTACTTACTAGCGATTGTAGCGGTAGCGTTTAGTACGTTTAGAGCACCAATTTTGGTGCGTTACATTTAAGCCCCAAACGCTGCATTTGTGATTTAAATAAGCTACGCTTGAAATAAGTTGCTTGTAAACGATTAAGATTCTCAAGTGCATTTGAACCTTTAAATGCATCAACCGCTCCATAAGTTGGTAAATGTATAAGCACTGAGTTCATCTTTTCTAATTTTCTTATGCCTAAAGGTTAAAGGCTTCTATGCCCAACAAGGTTACCACGGTTCAAAAGAGCATTCGTGTTGCCCAAATTTTGGTGACTCGGATCATTTTCATTAATCATCGCTTCAATAATGAGACGTGATTAGTAATTTCAAGTATTGTCTATGTAAAGACTTTATATAGGCGAAATTTCACCGTAACTGTAACACCCCAGTCCCACATCGAAAGATATGAGAAAATTTTGTCTATGTATAAGGAATTAAAATTACTAACAATAGTACCTTCAGTTATGACATTTTGGTTGAGCTTGTGGTGGCCTAAGATGACCTAAGAAGATACTATTTGGACCAGTGGTTTAAGGCCTTATTTGGATGGATTTAATTCGATTCGGACTTGGATGACCCTAGATTTATTCCGGACTCAGGATTTGACCTGGGTTGTTTCAGTAATAGCCCGAAATGACGTTAAAGAATCACCAAAGCAATTGTATCTTTTTCCAAAGTCGAAAGCACAAAAAATGTTTTACCCTCAATTGACAACATTGTATGGGCACAACCACCATATGACAGATGGGAATACAAATTGTGCAGATTTGCCATATTTACCACAATGAACAAATGCAAGAGTGAAAACAAATTCAAACCAAGGGGAAAAGGCAATTTATCAGCTCCAACTAACCACCTGACAACGTGTAGGTCCCATAATTATATAACCCCTCCATCTTTTACATAGACCTTCCAAAAGAACTAAAGTTGTAATTTTAACTAAACCGACATCCCTCGGCCATTGTGCATTCATAATCCAAGTCTGTATCATGCAACTAAAGAGATGTGGTTTATCATAGAATCATGAATTGTGTCTCAAATTCTAGTTCGAGATCCGACATTTATCCTGGCCTGGATAATATTTTGTAACAACCATTGTTATTTAAGGCACGAGACGCACCAAATTGCAAAGGTCTCCTTGGGGCCTAGGCGGCCAAGCAAGGCGTGTCTCATTAAAGTGAGGCGTACATCTTTTATAAAAATTATATATATATATATATATATATATATATATATATTTAATCATTTATGTATCAAATGTATCAATCATTATGTACTTTTAAAAACTTCTAGGCATGTTCAAAAAGTTACTAACAGGTTCAAGGACCATAAGTCTGTAGCATAGTAGCATAGTGATATTTTTATAATTAGATTATAATTACATTCTATAAGTACATAGTTAAATACTTACAATATTACACATATATTTAAGTAGTAAACACTAAACAACAATATAAATGCTATTTAAATATTAAAAAATTATAAGATATATACATATATTTAATTATTTAACAAGTTAGTAAACACGGAATAGTAGTGTAGTAAAGTTCCAAAATTTATGAAGAAAATTGGGCATCATAACTACAGCTTGTCACGGCGATTAATCGATAGGATGCCTAAGCGATTAGGCTCCCATCATGGCGTTCATATGGCAACAAGTCGTTCACGAGAAGCAATTTATACATTACTTATTTTACAATAAAAGTACATTGAACCAAAATTATTATTTAATTTTCTCATGTCTTGCACTAAAAAATACATTAAACAATTATAAAATATACATTTAATTTTAGGGAAAAAATATTATTTATATATTATTTGGAGTTACACGAGTTTTTATGATTTGGATCAAAATTATAACTTTTAAGAGTCATTGTACATGCAATAAAACTAAGTAGCAACTAATAATTCATGGAGAAAAAGAAGGTTACTTTTTAAAATAAAAAAAATTATTATTTTGTTACATTTTTATGAGGAAAAAATATTTATTATTTTGTTAAAAAAAATCATGGTCAACGTGTAAAACAAACACGTGGAACACAACTATTTTGTTTTGTTAAGGGGCAATGAATCACTTCAGTACATTAAAATCTTTTGTGGATGACAACTAGCAATTAAATTTAAAAAAAGAGAGAAAAAGAACAAAAGTAGTTTGTTGGTGATAGCTAGAAGTCAAAAAACACTTTATTCTTTCTTCTTATGCCCCAACCCATTTATTTTTCTTTTTCATTCTTCATAACAGAAGTTTCCTTAATAGTTGTTGTGTGTCGCAACCATTGTCGCGTGATACTGCGTGTGGGTAGGCAAGTCAAAGTGAAGTTTTTAGTGTTGTCTTCTAATTTGACCAAGTTGGCTTGGCGCTCGCCTTGGCAACTAGGTGGCCAAGGTGTCGCCTCGGTGACGACTTGTGGACGCCAAGGCGCTCGCCTTGGCAGCTTACCCCAAGGCAAGTGTCGACTTGTTGATGCTCACGCACAAGGACGTCAAGGTGTTTCCTAGGCGACGTCGTGACAAAAATGATCATAACCCCTTAGTATTTTAAAAAATAGTTTTTTGGGGCAAGAGAAGAGAATTAAAAAAAATTTAAAAAACAAACAAGAGAAGAGATAAGGAGAAGAGAGAGACTTACCTAGAGGAGGAGGAGGCTGTAATTGATGGTTTAGACTGTTTAGGGAAAAACACAAAACTTCAATGAAGCCTGCGACTAGTGCACCTCGGGTGCGCCTCATTGAAGGAGTCGTTCCTCAGGCAAGGCGAGGCACCCAGCGTGTGTTGTGATGTGCCTCGCGCCTAGGCATGCCTTTAACAACACTAGTAGCGACATGAAGGGAAAAGAAAGACGATGTTTAGTGGTGATAGTAGAAGACTAAGGCCATATGGACATGCTATGTTATTTGGGTTTATTATGTTTTTAACCTGGCTATATATATATATATATATACACACACATGTGTGTGTGTGCGCGCTATTATAACTATGGTCTTTGTATTCTTTTCTTTCCCAGTTTTTAGCCAAGAAACAGTTTGGGACCTTTGGGTGTATTTGGGTTTTTGTGTATGAGAGTTCTATTCAAAGATTGTATTCTTCACACTTTGATATAGTGATATCTTCTGTCTCTCACCCGTGGTTTTTTTTATTTAGGTTTTCCACGTAAACGGTAAATCTTGTGCTCTTATCTTTAATTTTTTGGTTGATTTCAGTGTTTGACCATAGTTTGTTGTAACAAATCATGTCTTTTAACAATAATGATAGACCATGGTCAACATTCTTGAAATTTGAAGGTGCACATTTGATAGTGCCATCTGATTGTGCAGCCTTACTCGTTTTCCTAACAAGTAAATCAGTAGGCTACATTCGACCCTATCTTATTCTTTTTCATTTTTTCTGTGACAAGTCAGTTTGGTTGTATTACGCAAAACTTTTGATAAAATGAGCACCACAAAGGCCCAATAACTACAAACCAACAGTGCCATAAATTCCCAATTCTATTTGAAAACGCTGAACTGAGTTTTAGCACATGTATTATGAAGATTTCATGATGTATGTGCACCCATCTAAACTTGTCTGCTGTGGCGGCGATGACTTATGAAGTGACATGCAATATGTCCCAACCAAGTGATTTCGAAGTCAATATTGGTGTTAACTAAGAGGTTCGTTTCGGCTCGTGCAACCAATATAGGTATTTGGTACATTACATAGGTTAAAAGGAGATAAGATAGGATAACTTGATATGAGTGCTTATACTTTGGAATTTTCCTAAAATCTGAATGCAATAAAAAAAACAATGGTTTATTGAAGTTTTTTATTGAATCGTTGATTTTTCTATAAATAATTTAAAACAAACGTGATGTTTAAGCATCTAGTACTAAGTTAGAATATTGATATTTGTGCAGTTATAAAATAACAAAGAAATATTTTGGTACACTAGATTTAAGGTATCAGAGTACCATGTTTAGGAATGCAAGTACCAATACGTGGTTTGCTAGGTCAATAAGAGTATCACTTGACTTTGGTGAATACTTTCTTTTACAAATTAGCCCATGAAATTTCTAAAGTAACAATGACACACCTCATGTACTTGCAAAGAATTGACATTAGACAATCAGTAAGTGTTGGCTTCTAGCAGAAGGAGAAATAATTAAGCGGCACTCAACCCTGTGTTCACATTATACATGATGCTATGTTTTTTATTGGGTAGAACAATACGGCTTCAGAAAGATAAGCAAGGCCAAAAGCATCTTTCACAGATAAAAGTAAAGCTCAAGTCAATGTCAGAAAGATTATTATTTTCAAGCAATATAACTTGCTTCTACAACTATTAACAATTGTGGGAGGAAATTAGCCGAGTTGGTTGTTAGCTAAGCAGTTTACTTAAGTATGAAACATAAAAGTACAAGTAACAGTCTTAACCAGATATATATAAATTGCCATTCATTCCTCATAAACAAGCAGATGAAAAACCTTGTTTGGGTGAACATCATCAAATACATGGGCTTGACCGCCATAAAAGATAGTCATCTGGCGACTAGCTGATGTTACTCCTTGTCGACTGAAACAATATAGATGGAAAGTATTTCACATAAAACACTTAAATATACAGCATAAGAGTTGAACTGGGAAACAAAGAGGTTACCTATTTTGTTATGTTATTTACCTTTGAGGCGTAAGAGGATTCTGGCTCGGAAATGCTAATTCCTGACTTCTGATTGCCACCACTTGGCACATTTCTGTCAGCAGTTCCACCACTAGCATTAGTGGAGCTCAAAATCCCAGACCCTTAATTCCAGTTCTTGATCCTTCATCAGCAGCTTGAGATATAATAGAGGGCCCTGCATTGGCGTCTTTGAATCTGTTTGACGGGGCTTGATTCCCAAAAGGAACAACTTGGCCAACACGTGGAGGATACTGCAATACCGGGCCAACACTAATGGGAATAGTTCTCTCCCATTTAGAAGCGTTGGTATCAGCTCTACGTCTACCACTAGTGGCCTGCTGTAACATAAGAGAGGCAGAAGTAGGCCTCATTGGATGCATACCAAATAATGCTTCCTCATCCTGGGGACGTCTAGGTCGTTCTCCGCCAGCACTTCGGAGCATCTGAATTTAAACAAAATTCCCCGTATCAGAAGCAAACATAGCAGCTACCAGCCCCATAGAGATGTATTTAAATAACATAGATTAAATTGCAAAAATTATACAGAACAATTTAGTAGTAGTAACAATATTAGTAGAAGCAACAGTAGTATTAGACAATGTAGACCTTCGCCAAATGCGAGCTCTCCAGAGAGTCTGGTCGCATTTGCAGCGCCCCGTCTCTTGAAGACCCAATCAAGGCGGAATCTGAGTTCCCTCGCTTATTGCCCATGAATCTGCTAGCTATCTCCTGTCCCGAAAAATCACTTCTTAGACCGTAGAATGGCACCCCCTCAATATGATTTCCAACCTGTCTTTCTACCATAGTTGATGAGAGAATGATCAAATTACATTTTAAAAATCAAAATCCATCACAAAAATGTCATCAATAATCTCAAACTCGCATGAGAATAGCCATACAATTACATTAATAACCAAATGCATGAATAAAATTCCCCATATGTTCATGCAAGAAACCTCCTTTATTCCTTGAAGCATAACATCATACCAAATACTAAACACATGAGCACAACTAATGCTCACAAACACAAGAAACATGAACTGGTGAAAACAGCACACATACAAATGTACTTTGAAATTTTATATAAACAAGATACTAACTTCACTGATGACCTCACTAAAACCACTCCATAAAACTACCTACGCCGTTAAAAGAGTACGAGTAAAAATAATGATATAGAAAAACAGAGCATTAAACATAAGTACATCAGTTAAATATCAGTACATTAGTTAAAAATAAACCCAGAAAACTAGTGAGAAAAGGTGGGGTTTATTGTTCATCAAATAGGTAAAACTAAAACCCCAAAAAAAATCATTAAAAAACACAAATTAAAGAACAAATCAAAGAAACAGAGAAGTAATAAATGGGGGAAATGTTGTTACCAGAACCCAGATCAGAAGTGGTGGATATGGGTCCACGGCCACCACTAGAAGAAGCCCCAACAGATTCCGACTGTGGCCTGGCGTCGCCGGCGCCGGCCATAGCCACCGCCGGCGAGGAATCTGAACCAGACCCTTTACCCAAAAAGTCATGAAAAATGGTGGGTTTCACATCCTCATCAATGTTGGGGTTGATATTGCTCGCCATAGTTAACACAGCCATTTCATTTTGAAGAGAGATAAAGTAATAGGCAGAGAGAGAAAGAACAATGCACGAATTTCAGTAAAGCAAAGAAGAGAGAAAAAGAATCACAGTTCTTGTTGAGAGCATTTAAAAGCAAAAGGTAGAATCAGGCTTTAATTTCTTGTTCTAATATTTCCCAATGGGTATATGTATAATTACTCGGTATTATATGTTTGTGCTGCTGGTTGTGTCTGAGCATATATGTCGACTCTGCTGTCTTTCAATCCATTTTATTTTATTTTTAACTCTTTCACACGCCCGTTGAATTAGGAAGAGAGAATATAAGGGAGAGAGGAGGGGGTTGGTTTGTAAAAATAAATTACTTTTTTAAAGATTTATATAAAAAATAATATTTTCACATTTTAAAATAATATTTCTCGCATTAAAGTGGGACCTCATTATTTATGTGAAATGAATTATATAAAATATTAATTTTTTATGTAAAAATATCAATATCCTTTGTGTATCTATCATAATATATTTCTTTCTTTTAATTCTTGTACCGAAGAAGAAAATAAGAGTATACTATTTACAAAGAGAATTGTTATTTTACTTTTTAAAAATTGATATTTTACAGTATAGTCGATAGTGTCAGAATAAAAATTATGTTATTTTATAATTATTATATTTAATATTTTAAATAACACTTATTGCTATTTATTGCTCCGATAATAAAAATTTTATAATATGGATTCTATTTATTTGTTTTATTTATTATTTAATTGAGAAAAATCTTATGAAACATTTAGTAAAGGGGATTTATTTGTGGGTTATGAGACTTGAACACAAGACCTGTAAATAAATAAATAAGAGTTCAAACCAACTAAGCTACAACAATTGTTTATTTTTAATGCAATCTTTAATATAAAAATATATTTTTATACAAAAATATCATATGCTAATACGGTATTTAACTATTATAGTTGTAGTAAATAATAATTATAGTTTAAAATTTCTTAATTGATGTGGATGTTAATAAGTCCCATAAAACAAGCTAATTGATTAAATAATGAGATATTGGATAATGCCTAAAATCATGTCATGCAAATCTTCTGAAAATCAATTTAAATATTTTAAGTGTTAAAATCTTGGCATCTCCAAGTTCCAACCATGTAAATCTTGGAAATTAATTAGATATCTCTTGGAACAATATTTGTGGAGTCATAAATGCATTTTTAAAAGTTAAATAAATTATATTAATTTTAAAGTATATTTTAAAAAGTATAATTATATTTTGATTATATACTTTGAAAGTAATTTATAATACTATTAAAATTTTAATTGATTGAGATATGTAGTTAATGTAGGTAATTAGAATTATTGTTTATTATAAATTATTTTATTATTTTTAATATTTATTATTATTACTATTTTTGGTGTAGCAAAATTTTATAAAAAAAATAAAGGAAGAAATCATATTGCCTACCGCCTTAACCTTGTGGCCACAGGCCTCACTTTAGAAATTTCGCCAAAACTCGGATTATTTTGGCTCGGCCCGGGCCTGCCCGGTCCATTTTCATTCTAAAATTTGAAATATAATTAGTATGATTTATAAAAATTTAAAATAAAATAAATTTTATAATTAATAATTTTTATTATATACTATACAATTATAATGATTATATTCATTAAAATTAAATAAATTTATATTAATTTTAAATTAAATATATTATTATTTGACTTCAAAAATTAAATTCTATGGGTAATTTTAGAACTGAGGGGCATAACTAATGTTTTACATTTATTTTTCATAAGTTATTTTTAAGTAGCGCAAACACAAAAGTCACGTAAAATAAGTTGTAAACTTTTATTAAGCACGTACTAGTTACTACTGTCAAAAATGAGAAATCTCGCTTAAAACAAAAAAAGGAGTCAACAAGTCAATAAATATTATAATTTCATAAATTAATATTGATCAAGTTGGAGCCAAATTCAATCTGAACGAGATGACAATTATGCGGTGTAGTTTCGATTTTTCAGTAATTTGGAACTGTACTATACTTAAAAAATTTTGAACCAAAACTGTACCGCACCAGTGGTGATTTAAGATTTTTATATAATAAAATTCAACCAGTCGATTTATATTTTGAACTGTACCGTACCAATTTGTATCGGTTAAAATTATTAATATTTTTTTATTTAATATTTATTAAATTAATTTAATATTTCTTAAAATAACTCTAGAAATATTAACAAGTAATATAATAATGTACGTTCAATTAAAATTTTCAATAACATTGTTACAATTTAACATTATTATATTTTTAATACATATCAACTATATATAAAAATATTCATAAATTAACTTTTGATATGCAAAATTATAAAAATAATTAAAATATATGTTTGAGTAACTCTATAATTATATAATTCTATATAAAAATAATAATCCTATGAAATATAGAGATATAGTTAAAACAAATAAGTACATATAGAACAGTTTATGGACCGATGCGGTGCACCAACTGTTCAGAGATAATTTACATGCTTTTAAATTGTATCTAAATATTTGTTATTTAAAATTTATTTTTTAGCCTAAATTATGAATATTTATTGCAATTTGTAAATATTATTATGATTAGTTCAAAATTTTTTATTTAACTTTAACAAAAAAAATTAGTTAAAATCCAAAATTTTTGAATCCGCTTCTGCTCTCATACTCTTTTTAAAGATAATTTCTTCTTACTTTTAGTAAAATTAATATATTTTTCGATCATCAGCCTCTTGGGTATAATCTTCTTAGTATTTATGTGAGAGACTTTATAAAATGGGTTGTAGGACACCAGTAATAGCTGATTAAAAAGAGAACAGCAGTCTTACTTTATAAGCTGTACTTATATGTTTACAATTGTATTTTTTATTTAAAAAAAATTTGTATGTCCAAAATAAATAAAAATTATCGACTATTTTTTAGTAAGAGTCCTCATTAACACCAAGTTTTCTTGGCCATGATCCAATCACGAGTAATCCACGCTGTAACTCGCATAATAATAGATCACGCAGAAATTTGACGGCTTGTGCCGCCAGGGGATAGTTTCGGTGTGAAAATAAGTACAAGTCGTTCACAAGGTTTAACAATAGAGGTTAAGTGTTTAGTGCTCAAAAGTAGGTATTGCCTGTTAATTGTAACCTTGGCCTTGTATTTATAGTACTCACCACCTTAGAACCATTCTCCGAGTCGGATTAGGACTCCTAGTCATGGTAGTTACCATAACTTGGGTCCAACACAATCTCCTTAAAAGGTGCAAGTGGAATCGTGTGACGCCTTTCTAAAATTAGGTATATCGCCACCCATCTTGGGTCGCCACTATACGTGGTACATAAATTCAAATACAACTTACTAATATAAGCTGTGTGTATAATACGACATAAATCATGAGTTTGAATACAAATATTGTCTACTAGATATTATACAAACTCAAAAAAAGGAGTCCTCATTACAACTATTATCACACTATTTCACGGAATAGTGAGGACTACTAATGCTATCCTCCGGACCATTACTCCGCTTCCGACTCTTTCTAAAAAATTTTATGTTCTCATTTCAAAGAAACGGTGAAAGAAAGGGTGAAATTTCAACTAGCCCAAGAAGAAATATTATGACTAAGATAATGCGAGAATAAATTATCATTAGCCTTCAATAGTGTTAAACCGATAAAATACAATAGACAACCGGTTTAAGCTGCAGCGGAATATGTAATCCATTAAAAGAGTCAGTAGAAAATAAAGTCTCTATCTTTTGGTTTTAAAAGGTTTTCATAAATTTTTATCACTAAGACTCAGTTTAATGAATAAACCACAATATCTAATCATCCCCGTACTACTGCCAAGGATTTTCATCAAATTATCAATGGTCATGACTATACCGAATCACCCCGGTCATAATCATACAAAAACTATCCATCATCGTGCATTACATGCCACCGAGGACTTTTATCACATCATTTATAACAAGCCATGATTATACCGAATGATCCCTCGGTCATAATCATACTAAGTTCATCTATGCACGTAAAGCCAAAGATAACATAATATAATATAACATGATGATGATGACAATGACATAATAATTCAATAAAACAAGTTCAAGAATTATTTTATCTAGGAATTAGTAACGTCCAAATTGTCAACAATATACTGTTTTGTAGAGTAAAATTCAAGAATGATCAGAAGAATGTTTTCATGAAAAGATATTGGATGAAACGCAAATATCAAGAATATTCTACTAATTTCATGGAGTATAGAAGTCAAAGTTTTAACCAACTGGGTATAATAAAGAATGGAATAACAAAGGAAATCACCACGATGCAGATTGTGATGTGGCGAGGTTATTCCAATGAGAATAATAATAACGGAACCGAGTCGAAGTGAAATTCACATCGATGGATGATCCAATGTAATAATAATCTTTGAATAATAATAAACAATGGAACCAGTAGGTGTAAAACACACGCATGAGGATATTCTAATGTAATAATAAATGCGAATAATAAACAATGGAACCAGTGTCGGTGTAAAATATACATGCATGTAGGATATTCCAAATGTAATAATAAAGAATGGAATAATGAAGTTCTCTTCATGAATAAAAGAAAGAATAACACTCTTACGTACAACAAATAATATCTCTTAAAGTAAAGACACTTGGATATCAAAAGTGAAGTCTTAGAATACTCTTCTTCTTCTCTCTATAGATTTTCTCTCTATACTTTTCTCTATAATTTCTCTCTGTAGTTTCAAATTGAATTCGTAAGAAAATAATGAAGGAATGAGCTTTATTTATAGGAAAATAGAATGCATAGTAATTAATCCATGAGCGGTCTGGATTGATTTACTTTAATTTGACCATCCATATTTAAAGCAAAATTTTTAAATAAAATATCATATATTCTATTTATATAAAAACATTTTACTATGCAAACACTATGCAACACTATGCAAAACACTATGCAAAAACACTACGCAACACTATGCATAATAAAATATAATATATTCTATTTATAGAATAACTTTAATAAAGATTCATTTTTTATATAAAAGATGTTTTCGCTTTTATTACGTTAATAATACTGAATAAAACAAAACGTCATTATCATTATAATAATTCATATTATTAATCGACAATAATAGAATCAAACTGAGTGACTTCTCACATAAGATCAATAATCAATACCGTGTGCTACTATGCAACCACACGTCACATATCATCTTTTACTAAAGGAGTAGTTCAACAAGATATCAACCAGTAAAACTTCCGCCGTTATTTCAATAAAATATTTTTGTCGCTTTCAATCCGACAATAGTTCATGCTAGGGTCCACCAATGATTGAGTAGTTATATTTAATATTCCCCGCTAAACCGAATATTCCCGACCAATCGAATATAATATAACCACTTGCATACTTTTGCAAAATTTATAAATACTACCCATAACTATAATATTATCTCAAATTCACACCATAATATTAAAAATTATTTCGACAAAATTTAAATCTTTATTGATAAAATCTGGGGTCTCACAATCTCCCTCCTTATGGAATTTCAGCCTCGAAATTAGTAAGTACGTACTGGTATGATAAGAGGTGAGGATACCTTGAATACCTTTATCGTTGAAAACATTAAATTCATCTTTGCAATCAAAAACCAAAGATATTCATTAACAATTCATCTTTGCACTACACATGTGCTAAAGATATACAAATCAGTAAAACCAATAATGCCGAGACGCAGCCTTAATAGTATCACGACCACAAATTATCCTTGCACCATCTTGGCCAAGGATATTCGTGTTTTCAATTACTATCATGATTATACCGAATAATCTTTGGTCATAATCATACCAAGTCTATCAATGCACTACTACCAAAGATGACTTTTTACCACATCCATGAATTAATATTTCATTCTTTGAGACTCAAATTTCAATAAGTAATCCATATCATCGAATCATCCCCGCACTACGTGCCAAGGATATTCATTTAAGTATCACGACCACTAATTATCCATGCACCACTACCACAAATAATCGTGTATTCATTAAGTATCACGACCACAAATTATCCATGCACACTACTACCAAAGATAATCGTGTATTCATTAAGATCACGACCACAAATTATCCATGCACTACTACCAAAGATAATCGTGTATTCATTAAGATTATCACGACCACAAATTATCCATGCACTACTACCAAAGATAATCGTGTATTCATTAGTATCACGACCACACATTATCCATGCACTACGACCAAAGATAATCGTGTATTCATTAGTATCACGACCACAAATTATCCACGCAACTACTACTACCAAAGATAATCGTGTATTCATTAGTATCACGACCACAAATTATCCATGCACTACTACCAAAGATAATCGTGTTTTCAATTACGGTTATGATTATACCAACAATCCTCGGTCATAATCATACCAAGTCCATCTATGCACTATCTGCCATGTGATGACTTTCAACATAATATAAGTATGAGGATAATGATATAAAGAATCAATCAAATGAGATAAAGGATAAATATTAAACATTTATAATATAATTTATCCAGATTCAAGAATATCCCCATGTTATCAATCACTTAATAATCTCATAATCTAATATCATTAATATTATAACAATATTTTAATCACTTCTTAAATTTATAAATAATTTATTTTAATTGTTTACACTTTTACCATATAATGCATTTAATCATTCAAAATGCCATACTCATAAGATATCATCACCAATGATCAAATCCTCAAAAAAAATATGCATATACTCTATATAGGATTCTCTAGCCATAAAATCCTATTTTCAACTTTTATTTCACATAACATATTTAACTCATATGTTCAGAACTAAACTATTTTTATGAAAAATACCAAATCAGTCCCAAAAATATTTCTTTTCTGGGATTTAGCATAATATAGTCCCACAATGAAAATATATTTTTCTCTAATTTTTAAAATTCATTTACTATTTTTCAAAAATCAATTTCTAATTAATTCCTTAAGAAATTAGCTACCTCAAGTTTAACTCCAAAATTCCCAAATCTTGGCAGGACCTTACACATGTTAACGTGAGCTTCTAGTTTAAATTTCATGGTCATCTGAGTTATAGAACTCCGGTTATAGCGTTTTTTTGGGAAAACCTAAATATTAAAATAGTCATAACTTGCTCATTTTAAGTCAGAATGAGCTCATTTTTGGACAGGAGGTACTTTATACCATATACCTTCATGTCCCAAAAGGCCAGAATTTTTCACATAAATTTAGTGGCCGAAACAGCCCCTCTAAAATCATGACAACAATTTTTTCGGTTTTTTGTAGCTTTGCACTCCTTTGCTAAAATCAGTCCACACAAAAATCTACAACACCTTTTCCAGTAATTCCACTTGGATTAGTTAGGTAACTCATAGATCTAACTCTAGGACTTGACCACACTCAAAAATTCAAAATAAAATAAGAGATTTGGTCAATTGAATTTCATGTTACGTTTTTCACCAAAATCTGATTTTCAACTCTTTGTGATTTCTAAGAAACTTTCATGTTTTCATATACTAACCAACATAACTCATCATAACACTTACTAATACCACGAATACCCATGATTTTCATTAGTCCAATGCTTTTATTATGACTTTCATCATAAACCACGAACCTATTCATTTTAGTTGAAGAAATATTTGAGGGTTTAAGAAATGGGTTTTAGATCGGGGTCAATACAAAATTCGATTTCACACTCTAGGGTAGGCTAGGAAGTCTTCAAGAATACGCCAAGAAATTTATTAATGATAGAAATATCATTCAAAATCTATTACTCTCGTCCAAGACTTGGATAAGACGTCACATTAATACCAACTGTGACTTCTATCCCTTAACTCAGATAAGACCTCACAATGATACCTATCAACTTGCCATCTTGATCACGACGTCGCCTTCTGAAAAGTCCGGCTTTGGTGCATTCCACACAAGGAAGTCAACAACGAAAGGATCGGGGCTCTTTACTTATGGCTTGATATGACAATGATTGACTTTAGTGGTTTGGTTACTTTGAATTCACATAACAGGTTGGTTAAGAGTATGAAAGCTAACAACCTTACAAAAATCATGATGAGTATTTAACCAATTGATTCCTAAAATCACATCAAAGGCAAGTATTTTCAAAAAATAAAATCGACAAGGTAACGTGAAAGTGTTTATTTGAATTAAACAAGATTTAAAAATAGTAGCGGTAACGAAGGCTCCTACTAACGAAGTTTCAACCAATAAGTCAAAGTCTAACTACTCCTGAGTCAAATTTAAACGTTGAACATAAGCAAGAAAGATAAAATAATGGGTAGAAACCCAGATCTTATAAGGTATAGACTTCGCAATTTATAATTAACTAACCTTGGTGCTAACTTCGTTCGGCTTTTACTCGCTTTTTGAGAAGTCATGAAAATGCACTTCCTAAAACCAACGACTTTGTTTTGTCCATATCCACCTTTGGTGCCATCGTCCCACTAGACTTGACTTTGGTGCACAAACAAAATCGAGCTAAATGACCTTCTCTTCTTGCAATTTCCACTTTATTATCTTTGCCATGATTACCACCAAGTGGTTACCATTCTTAGCATAATAATTTCCCCACGATGGTTATCATTGTTCTGATAGCCGTTGCCACCAGTATGAGTATTATCGTGTTTTTGGTCGTTACCTTTTTTTTGAGCTGAATCAACACTCTCATGTGCTTCATTGCTTATTTCAGCATTTTCAGATGTCATTCTCAAACACTGTCACAAAACAAGGGTTAATTAACATATCACATATTATCCCTATACTGAATTCGACCAATTAAATACCAAATAAATTTAGGTAGGTCATACTAGCGAAGGAATTCCCCGTCTCTCCCCTCCTAGTTCTTATCTCACACCTCAGCCAGGGATCATATCCCTAAGCTCTGATACCAACTGTGACGCCCCCAAAATTAGGTATACGTCACCCATCTTGGGTCGCCACTTACATGGTACATAAATTCAAATACAACTTACTAATATAACTGCGTGGTACAATACGACATAAAGCGTGAGTTTGAATACAAATATTGTCTACTAGATATATTATACAAACTCAAAAGGAGTCCTCATTACAACTATTATCACACTATTTCACGTATAGTGAGGACTACTAATGCTATCCTCTCGGACCATTACTCCGTTCCCCGACTCGTCCACCTATGTTCTCATTTCTCAAGAGAACAAAGGAAAGAAAGGGTGAGCTCAACTAGCCCAAGAAGAAATATTATGACTAAGATAATGCAGAATAAATTATCATTAGCCTTCAACAAATGTTAAACCGATAAAATACAATAGACAACCGGTTTAATCTGCAATGGAATATGCAATCCATTAAAAGAGTCAAGTAGAAAATAAAGTCTACTATCTTTTTAGGTTTTAAAAGGTTTTCATAAATTTTTATCACTAAGACTTAGTTTAATGAATAAACCACAATATCTAATCATCCCCGTATCACGGCCAAGGATTTTCATCAAATTATCAATGGTCATGACTATACCGAATCACCCCCGGTCATAATCATACCAAAAACTATCCATCATTTGCATTACTGCCACATCGAGGACTTTTATCACATCATTTATAACAAGCCATGATTATACCGAATGATCCTCGGTCATAATCATACTAAGTTCATCTATGCACGTAAGCCAAAGATAACTTAATATAATATAACATGAGGATGATGACAATGACATAATAATTCAATAAAACAAGTTCAAGAATTATTTTATCCAGAATTAGTAACGCCCAAATTGTCAACAATATCTTTGCTTTTGTAGAGTAAAATTCAAGAATGATCGTAAGAATGTTTTCATGAAAAGATATTGGATGAAACGCAAATATCAAGAATATTCTACTAATTTCATGGAGTATAGAAGTCAAAGTTTTAACTAACTGGGTATAATAAAGAATGGAATAACAAAGGAAATCACCACGCGTAGATTTCAGATGCAGTATTAGATGTATAATAGTTATTCCAACAAAATAATAATAACGGAACCGTGTCGTGAAATTCACATCGGCTGTGATGATCCAATGTAATAATAAATGTTGAATAATAATAAACAATGGAACCAGTCCTGTAAAACACACGCATGTGATATTCCAGCGAGTAATAATAAATGTGAAATAATAAACAATGGAACCGTGTCCAAATGTAAAAACACACAAACAGGATATTCCAAGTATAGAATAATAAAGAATGGAATAATGTAAGTTCTCTTCATGAATAAGAAAGAATAACACCCCTTACGAGGTACAACAAATAATATCCTTACCGTAAAAGACCTTTGGATATCAAAGTAGTGAAGTGCGTAATACTCTTCTTCTTCTCTCTATAGATTTTCTCTCTATAAGCTTTCTATAATTTTTTCTCTCTAGAGTTTCAAAGTGAATTAGTGAAGAAAATAATGAAGGAATGAGCTTCTATTTATAGGAAAATAGAATGCATAGTAATTAATTCATGAACGGTCAGATTGATTTATTTTAATCTGACTATCCATATTTAAAGCAAAATCTTTTAAATAAAATATCATATATTCTATTTATATAAAAACATTTTACTATGCAAACACTATGCAACACTATGCAAAACACTATATACAAAACACTATGCAACACTACGCATAATAAAATATAATATATTCTATTTATGTAATAACTTTAATAAAGATTCATTTTTATATAAAAGATGTTTCGCTTTTATTACGTTAATAATACTTAATAAAACAAAACGTCATTATCATTATAATAATTCATATTATTAATCGACAATAATGGAATCAAACCGAGTGACTTCTCACATAAGCATCAATAATCAATACCGTAAGTGCTACTATGCAACCACACATATTATTGTGACTTTTTACTACCAAAGTAGTTCAAACAAGATCAACAGTAAAACTTCCTACCGTTATTTCAATAAAATATTTTTGTCGTTTTTTCAATCCGACAATAATTACATTGTAGGGTCCACCAATGATTGAGTAGTTATATTTAATATTCCTCGCTAAACCAAATATTCCCCACCAATCGAATATAATATAACCACTGTGATACTTTTTGCAAAATTTATAAATACTACCCATAACTATAATATTATCTCAAATTCACACCATAATATTAAAAATTATTTCGACAAAATTTAAATCTTTATTGATAAAATCTGGGTCTCACAAATCCAATCCAATCACTACCTTTGGAGTTACCTTATTCAACTATGATTAGGATCCCAAACTCGCACGCAGAGAGAGCCTGTCTTGCAGCCCAAACAATCCCACCATCAGGTCCGAGCCTCGGCCCAAAAGACTCAAGGGCAGGCCGACCGAACACACACTAACAGGTAAGGCATTTTAAAGGGCTGGACGCTCGAACCCGGAAGAACATCCACTAAGGTGAGGCTCCTACCAAAAGGACTCGGACGCCACCCAAACATCTCTAACCTCTCCATGGGCTTCAACCCAATGGTCTCCTAAAGCCCTTCTAATGTCAGCCTTCTACCACGTAAAGGTTTTAAAGCGCCCCGAACATTGCCCCCGGTCTCTCAGATTATAATGTACTTATAATTGGAGACTCGAAAAGGTCAGTGTCAGAAAGGTCACGACAACTAATGATGAGTTATGCGGGAAACCAAAGCAGTCTGTTCTCGTTTCTATAACGTTGCACGTCTTTCCATGCTGGTCCCACCACAACATTTAATAGTCGCCCTTGGGTAACGTGTGATTGCTTCCTATAAAAACCCCCTTCGTCAATCATATCACTTTTCCCAACCTTTCTCAATTCAAAATCCTTTCAAAAAATTTCATGAGGCGATTTCCTATGAGTATTACGTTTTCTTTTCTCCTTGATTTTGTGCTCATTCGTTAGGTTTTCGTGAAAATCAAAGTAGCAATCAAATTGCAAAATATAAGCGAAGAGCGAGATAAAATCGATTTTAAAATTTTCACAAACCAATTACCCGGATCATCCTTTATGCATATTATTAATTAAACGAAGAATAAGAAATTATGAAATCATACCCTTGTAGAAACGAGCTTCCTCAGCATGCAGTTCACCTCCTACTTCTCTCGCGATCTCCTTGAATCTCGGGTAGATTCCTTCCTTTGATCAATGTAAGCCACCCAAGTGTGTGGCCTCTATAGTGATCCACCAAGGAAGAGGAATTTTTCAAGAAGAAGGATTTGGCTCAAAACCCTAGTTTTTCCTATCCGAATAAGAAAAGGGTGTACTCTCCAAATCTTGGAATTACGATATTAGATATCTAATATAAGACTCTCTTATAAAGATGTTATATAACCCTATTTTAATTAAAATAAGGTATTATTTATTTAATTAAACTCTTTTAATTAAATGGGCTCCCTAATCCTATTAGGGATAATTAGTTAAACTCCTTTAACTAATTTTCTTCCTAATCCAATTAGGAATAAATGAGAGTACTAATATTAAATTAATTCCTAAACCTTTTAGAAATTAAAATAATAATAATTATAATAATATTAATAAGACTCTCTCTTATTAATTTATATTTAATATTTCTAAAATATTAAATAATAAATATTAAGCTATTTAATTTATTCTATCACCATAGATTAAATTAAATATACTTAACATATTATTACAATTATGCCATTAACTTCTTAAATAATTATTCTTCCTTTTATGGTGTGACCCTTTAGGTTCTCCATATTAAACCTAGGTTGTGAATAAATCAATTAGAACAATTCTAATCTCATTTAAATAAATAAATTAAACAAATAATTTATTTAAATAAATAATATTTATTCTACAATAGGGATAAGCCTCCCTAGCGATCAACGACTTTTTCGAGATAATATAGATTTCAACATTAATCATAAAAGAACCTTTGAGTTAATAGTTACCGCATAATTCAATCCTTCCACCATACTATGTCCCAATTAAATATAAGACATGGAATTATGTCAAGTCTTATTTTATTTAATTATATGTATTTCGATTCCTAAATGAACAACTCCTAATGAATGCAAATTAGAAACTACTTTCTAATTTCATTCCACCTCGCCAAGGATTCACGGGTTGTCATTTATCGAATCACATAGGACATTTCTCCTTTTACTAGAAGTGGTAGATTCTTTATTGATCATTCATTATCTTCATATATAACTTATTACACCCAAGCATACCCTTTGATATACTCTAAGAGTCTTAAGGAATAAGTCAAAGTGCAATTCATTATATATAAGATACTATGATGATCTCAAGTCTAAGGATCATTTCAGACTACTATCACTACAGTGAATTCCTATTGACGATGTAAGTAAAAACTCCATTAGGTATTCCTTAGCGAGTCAACGCTCGGTGAACTTATTCTCTAATAAGCACCTACATACTTGCTTTAGTGTCTCCACACAAATGATCATGAGATCAATCATCCTCATCCAATGAAGCAAAGCGAACGTATGTACCAATCTATCCGGATTCACTAATCCCCTATTTAGTAATCCAATGATTGGGAACTATTTTAGTTTTAAGCTTTCTAAGAATTTAGATCTCATTAGAATGATCATCATCATTATTCTAAAAGTGTTGCTTAAAACTATGGGTTTATCACATATTATTAAAAAACAACACCATGTAGATAATAAATGCCTTTAATAAATAATTCTTTTATTAATAAATAAATAAGATTGATTACACGGTATATGCTTTATTATCATACATGATTGGCTTCAGTATGCATAATACTTTCAATCTCCCACTGCACTAAAGCCAATCGCCGTGGTATCTCATACCCATCTTCTCTAAGTGACGATCAAACCGCTTTGTTGTGTTAACGCTTTAGTAAATGGATCTGCGCAATATTATCTTGAGAGTCCACACGCCCAGGTGACGTCTCCTCTTTCAATGATCTCCGATCAAATGAAATCGCCGCATGAACACGTGTTTGGATTTACGATGAGACTGGGTTCCTTAGCTCATAAACAACTCCCGGTGTTGTCGCAGAATAAAAGGCATTTGGTCCTTTAATGCTAGGAACCACACCAAGTTCGAGAATGAACTTCTTCATCCAAACAGACTTCTTTGCAGCCTTCACTTGCGCCTATGTACTCTGCCTCTCACATTGAATCAAGAATCGCTTGTTGCTTGGAACTTTTCCAACTCATCTGCTACCACCGCTTAAGGTAAACACATACCGAAAACAGTTATTGTCATCTTGGTCTGTTTGAAAACTTGAGTCCGTGAAGCCTCTAGTTTTAATTCGGACTCCACCGTAGACAAGAAATACATCCTTAGTTCTTCTTAAGTACTTTAGGATATTTTCACGCGCTTCAAAGGTGTTCTTCTCTCCGGATTTGACCGATATCCGCTCGTTACACTAAGTGCATGAGCGACATCTGGTCTAGTACATATCATACGTGCATATGATAGATCCTATTCTTTGAAGCATAAGGAATCTTACTCATACGGTTTTCTCTCTCAGTGTCTTTGGGGCTTGTTTCTTGAGAGATGTATTCCATGGCTCATCGGCATGAGACCTCTTTTGGAATCTTCCATGCTAAACCTTTTTAGCATCATGTCAATGTACGCCTTGGGATAAGCCAAGCATCCTATTAGATCTATCTCTATAGATCTTTATCCCCAAAATATAGGATGCTTCTCCCAAGTCCTTCATGGAGAAGTGTTTAGATAACCTTGATTTTAATTGTTTGCAGAGATAGAATATCATTCCCTATCGTAATATATCATCAACATATATATAATACAAGGAATGAAACAAATAGCTCCCACTTACCTTCTTGTACACACATGGTTCATCCTCATTTTTGATAAAATCAAACTTTTGATTGTCTCATCAAAACGGATGTTCCACCTACGAAGCTTGCTTTAATCCATAAATGGATCGTTGTAGCTTACAGACTTGATTTGTCCCAACCTTTGAAACAAATCCCTCCGGTTGTGTCATATACACATCCTCCTCAAGTTTCCCATTGAGGAAGGCCGTTTTCACGTCCATCTGCCAGATTTCGTAGTCATGGTAAGCTGCAATCGCAAGCAAAATCCGAATGGACTTGAGCATTGCTACTGGTGAGAAGGTTTCGTCATAGTCAACTCCTTGTCTTTGTTTAAAACCTTTTGCAACCGGTCCGGGCCTTATAGGTCTCTCTACCTGAAATTCTGCTCCAGTCTTTCTTTTAAAGACCCATTTACACCCAACAGCTTAATGCCTTGGTGGTGAGATCAAAGTCCATACTTGGTTCTCATACATGGAGTCCATCTCGGATTTCATGGCTTCTTGCCATTTTTCTGAGTCTTTACTACTCATAGCCTGTTCGTAATCCAATGGATCATCATCATCCATGACGCGTACCTCATTGTCATCTTCTATGACAAGCCCATACCTGTCTGGTATCTTTGGTACTCTTCCAGATTTACGAATAGGGTGTGGTACAGAAGGAATCTCTACTTGATTAGGTACCTCACTTTGATCTGTAGTATTTTGTGGTTCTTGAACTTCTTCAAGATATATCTTACTCCCAATTGACCCTTCAAGGATAAACTCCTTTTCAAAGAAGGCAAAGCATGTTTCGCAACAAACACCTTTTGATCGGTTGGATGATAGAAGTAATACCCGATGTTTCTTTAGGGTATCCCACAAATCTACATTTTCGGATCTAGTCTGCACTTTTATCGTTTTCAAACTTTTTGACATAAGCTGGACAACCCCAAGTCTTAACATGCTTAAGATTTGGTTTCCTCCCTGTCCATAACTCATATGGGGTCTTGGGGACGGATTTTGTAGGTACCTTGTTAAGTAGGTATGCAAAATAGATTCTAGGCATATCCCCGTATGAAACCGGAAGGTCGGTAAAGCTCATCATAGATCGAACCATGTCCAACAATGTTTGATTTCTCCTTTCAGATACACCATTCATTTGTGGCGTCCCTGATGGAGTCTATTGTGAGATTATACCATTTTCTTTGAGACAATTGAGAAACTCACCACTTAAGTATTCTCCTCCTCGATCAGATCGAAGAATCTTAATACTCTTACCAGTTTGCTTCTCAACTTCACTTCGAACTCTTTGAACTTTTCAAATGATTTGATTTGTATTTCATTAAATACACATATCCAAATCTTGAGTGGTCGTCGGTGAATGTAATAAAATAAGAATACCCTCCTCGTGCGTTCGTTGTCATAGTCCACATACATACGTGTGTACCAACGCTAACAACTCAGAACTCTTTCTCCTTTTCCACTAAAAGGAGATTTAGTCATTTTACCCATGAGACAAGATTCACAGGTTGGATATGATTCATAATCGAGATAGCTCTAGGAGCCCATCTTTTATGCAACTTGGATAATCTTGTTTCATTAATATGACCAAGTCTATAAATTGCCACATGAAGGTATAATTAACATCATCTCTTTTCCTTTTATTAGTTTGTTCAATTTGAAATATATTTTCATGCAAGTCAATTATATAAAGTCCATTTTGCAAATTACCAACACCATATAAAACATTATCATTATAAATGGAACAACTGTTGTTCTTTATTATAATATTAAAACCATCCATATCCAATACAGTAGATAGAAATAATGTTTCTAATGATATTTGGAACAAAATAACAATTATTTAAATTAATGAACTTGCCAGTAGGCAAAGTCTTTAAATAATAAGTCCCTACAACTAACGCAAAGAACCTTTGCTCCATTTCCCACTCGTAGGGCGACCTCATCCTTGCTTTCGACTTTCTACTTACGACCGGTCCCGATATTATTACATATGTGAGAACCACATCCAGGTATCCAATACCCAAGTAGAAGATTGACTTTCGGAAAAATTAATTTCAATCATAAACAAACCTTGATTAGGATTCAAGCTTCTCCAAGCTTCTTACGCTTTGTATTCGCGAGATAATCCTTGCAGTTCCTCTTCCAAATGACGGCTTATTGCAATGGAAGCAAATTCCTTTGCTAGTTGGATCAGTTTCTTTTGATCCTTCACTTTCGCCTTTCCTTAGCCTTCTTGGATTTCTTCTTTTCGGAAAATACCTTGGGCCTCTTCCTTTTCTTGGAAGAATCATCCACCAAGAAGACATGGTTCTTCTTGGATGGGAAGTGACCTTTAGCGATTTTCAACATGTTAAGTAATTGAGCAAGTCGACATCCAACTTATTCATGTGAAAATTCACAACAAATTGTGAGAAGGTGTCGGGAGTGATTGCAAGACTAAATCTTGACTCAACTCCCCATCCACGACGAACCCAAGTCGCCCAAGACGCTCAAATCGATTGATCATCTTTAGGACATGAGTCTCAACCAGTAGTGCCCTCGGTCATCCAGAGATCGGAAGAGCTCCTTAGATATTTCATATCTAGCGGTCCTACTTTGCTCACCATACAACTCTCAAGGTGCGAGAGCATAGTAGGAGCATCCATGTTTTTCATGCCGTGGCAAGCTCGTTACTTTCATGGATGCGAGCATGATGCATCGAGCCACAGATGCATCATCTTGCCCTTTGTTTAAAAGTAGCAATCTCTTCCTCGGAGGTCGTCTCTCGCAACTTTTTTTGCGAGTGCAGGCTAATTTAGGACATAAGAAATCTTTTTCAAAGAAGTGAGAACAATTCTCAGATTCCTCAACCGATCAGGTGTAGTTCGGTCCAAATTCGGTTTGTTAGCATCAAGTATGCTTGCAGATGAAATTAGTGAATGTGACATTTTCAAAATTCTGCATGTAAAAGGACAATATTTTAGCAAACATTCATTTATTAATTACCAAAATAATTTAGGTCTTATTTTATATTGGTATCTCTCACTATTTTCTTCAAACTATATTACCCTCATTTATATAGTTCGGAAAAATCTAATTAAAGTTTTTGCTAGTGAGAATAAGGATCCCATTTCAAATATATATAGCCTTGTGGTGACCTGACAAACAAACTATATATAAATAAATAGGTAGACAACTCCTTGTCAATTACATCAACATGTAACTCCTTATGTTTTGCCTCTTGGATTATTTTGATCAAGTGGTGGCACATCCGAATCAAAATTATCTAAGTTAAGTCCAACCTAGCACTTCCATATATTCAAAAAGAAAAATATCGCCCTTGTGGTGACACAACAAAACAATATTGTTCAATTTTATTTATAAGCATCAAATGTGATAAATTAACATCTTAAATACTTAATACTTGCCTTGTGGTGACACAACAAACTCATATTAAATATTTAATACTCTATTAATTTTATCATGCTAGAAGGCGGCGTTCGATATTCGATATTCTAAATATCTTTGAACGCTTAAGACTTAATAAAAACTTTGAGGATTTGTTATTATTTGTCTCATCTTGTTTAATAGCATGCAAATATATATATAAATACGCGTCATATTATTAAACACGCGAAGCATGTTTGCATAATATATAATATATATAATACTAGCATTACATATAGAATACTATATTCTACCGGATTGATTATGGACTTTTATTCTAGTTTGGTTCACTAGAGCCACCAAGTGAACCAAAAGGTCAAACCCTAAGGTGCAAGAATAAACATTTAAATATAACTATTACATTTAAACCGGGCTCCATTACAAACGGGTCTTCAAGCGCTCCTTGATCTTTGATCTTGGTTCTTCTAAAAATTCTAACTAATCCTATTACATTAAACTATTTAATTTAAATAGAAACCTTGATCGTGATCGAGGGAAGTACATAGGAGAGAGATAAAATTTACATCAAGAAGAAAACCAGAAAAGACGAGGTACGCAGACCCCATTTAATAAAACCCATTCATTCAAACATCCAACTAAAATAAATCCAATCATATTGGTCAATTGTCCATAATCAATTCCATTTATTATCATACATATCATCATATGTATCAATAAATTAAATCATTCCATATATATATGAGTATCATTTAATGGGCAATTTTATGTTGCATGAAATCCAATTTCAAGATTAAAATAAACTCTTTTATTTTAATTATAAAATTATTAAGATTAATATATATATATATAACAATTATATATATATAATAAAAGTCCTACACTTTTAAAAAAAAAAAAACGGACTGCTTTGCTTTATGCTCGGTCAAAAAAATTCTGGACACAAAACAACTGCCACGTGGACCACCCTTGATTCACGCCAAAAACCGGACCTGCTCTCTTGAATTGTATCCTCGGTCAACGTGGTCAAAATAAAAAAAAATATTCCATGATTTCCTTTTTATGTTCGGGGATAGTTGGTTCTTGGCCAGATATATTCTTGTTATATGCTTGACTTTTCGTGATAAAATGACAAAGAAGTCATGGTTTTGTTTTTTTTTTTTCTTTTCAGCAATCATGCCATTAAAAAAAAAAAAAATTCGAAAACTTTTTTTTTTTTTCATAAAATAATAATTTTATACAACAAATTATGCCCAATAAACAATTCTAAATTCATACCCATACATATTTAGAATCTAAATAATTAATAATTCGCATAAAGTTTGGCTCTGATACCACTGTTAGGTTTTCGTGAAAATCAAAGTAGCAATCAAATTGCAAAAATATAAGCAAGCGAGATAAAATCGATTTTAAAATTTTTCACAAACCAATTACCCGGATCATCCTTTATGCATATTATTAATTAAACGAAGAATAAGAAATTATGAAATCATACCCCTTGTAGAAACGAGCTTCCTCGCATGACGAGTTCACCTCCTACTTCTCGCGATCTCCTTGAATCTCAAGGGTAGATTCCTTCCTTTGATCAATGTAAGCCACCCAGTGTGTGGCCTCTATAAGTGATCCACCAAGGAGAGAGAATTTTTTCAAGAAGAAGAAGGATTTGGCTCAAACCCTAGTTTTTCCTATCCCGAATAAGAAAAGGGTGTCTCTCCAAATCTTGGAATTACGTATATTAGATATCTAATATAAGACTCTCTTATAAAGATATTATATAACCTATTTTAATTAAAATAAGGTATTATTTATTTAATTAAACTCTTTTAATTAAATGGGCTCCCCTAATCCTATTAGGGATAATTAGTTAAACTCCTTTAACTAATTTTCTTTCCTAATCCAATTAGGAATAAATGAAAGTACTAATATTAAATTAATTCCTAAACCTTTTAGAAATTAAAATAATAATAATTATAATAATATTAATAAGACTCCTCTTATTAATTTATATTTAATATTTCTAAAATATTAAATAATAAATATTAAGCTATTTAATTTATTCTATCAACATAGATTAAATTAAATATACTTAACATATTATTACAATTATGCCATTAACTTCTTAAATAATTATTCTTCCTTTTTATGGTGTGACCCTTTAGGTTCTCCATATTAAACCTAGGTTGTGAATAAATTAATTAGAACAATTTAATCTCATTTAAATAAATAAATTAAACAAATAATTTATTTAAATAAATAATATTTATTCTACAATAGGGATAAGCCTCCTAGCGATCAACGACTTTCCGGATAATATAGATTTCAACATTAATCATAAAAGAACCTTTGAGTTAATAGTTACCAAATACAATTCAATCCTTTCCACCATACTATGTCCCAATTAAATATAAGGCATGGAATTCTTTGTCACAAGTCTTATTTTATTTAATTATATGTATTTCGATTCCTAAATGAAACAACTCTAATGAATGCAAATTAGAAACTACTTTCTAATTTCATTCCACACTCGCCAAGGATTCACTGGGTTGTCATTTATCGAATCACATAGGACATTTCTCCTTTTACTAGAAGTGGTAGATTCTTTATTGATCATTCATTATCTTCATATATAACTTATTACACCCAAGCATACCCTTTGATATACTCTCAAGAGTCTTAAGGAATAAGTCAAAGTGCAATTCATTATATATAAGATACTATGATGATCTCAAGTCTAAGGATCATTTGTCTTTTACTATCATCACTACAGAATTCCTATCGACAGTAAGTAAAACTCCATTAGGTATTCCTTAGCGAGTCGCGTTCAATTGAACTTATTCTCTAATAAGCACTACATACTTGCTTTTAGTGTCTCCACACAAATGATCGTGAGATCAATCATCCTCATCCAATGAAAGCAAAAACGATGTACCAATCTATCAGGATTCACTAATCCCCTATTTAGTAATCCAATGATTGGGAACTATTTTAGTTTTAAGCTTTCTAAGAATTTAGATCTCATTAGAATGATCATCATCATTATTCTAAAAGCGTTGCTTAAAACTATGGGTTTATCACATATTATTAAAAACAGCACCATGTAGATAATAAATGCCTTTAATAAATAATTCTTTTATTAATAAATAAATAAGATTGATTACACAGTATATGCTTTATCATCATACATGATTGGCTTGTATGCATAATACTTTCACATTCCTGCTAGCACTTCCTACAATGGCTGATTCTACCACTTAACAAACTCCAAACATCCATGACACCACGACTCCTACCCCTATTCTGACCACCGATTTAGTCCCGGTGGACCTGCCGGCACCACCACCTGACGCCACTACAACCCCCACCTTCTCCACACCGATTAGTCCCGAAGCTAAAATCCAAAATGCTTACCACTCCGAAACAGAGTGTTCCCACATAAACACCCAATCCACCACTCTCCCTTCTCAAATATCAGAAATTCGATAACTGTTCAACATTCCAAGGGAGTACAAGCTTCGGGTGCCCACACCAGAGGAGAGGATGTTCTGGAGACCCGAAGGTGAGTGGGTCGTTGTACCCCTATATCTATTGAGATATGGGGTTCAGTTTCCTCTCCACGACTTCATCTCAACTTTCCTCGGCTTCGTGGGGATCGGGTTCGCACAACTTGTGCTGAACTTGTATATCCAGTTGATTTCCTTCATCGCCATGTGCCATGAGATTGGGATCATCCCCGGTCTTGACTTCTTCTTCGCCTTGTTCACCGTCGGTCGATCCAAAGAGCCCGGCCTCCGACAACTGAATAAACAACCAAGTCGAACTGTTCCCATCAAAACCCCCTCGAGCAACAAGGGCTGGCACCCACAATGAATTTTCGTGAAAGGGACCGATCTCAAACTCCTTCCGAACTGGGCCCATCCCGAAGATCCTATCGCCAAGGTGTCCAAATTCCCGAAGGATCGAGCTGGTGCCTTCAAGGAATTTTATAAGAAATGGAGTAAGACCGAATAGAACTTGAGGGTCTTATCCAATGAAAGCTAGCTGTACCAGCATGGCCGTAAGTATCTCACCCCGAACCTCCCCATATCTTTGTTAACTTAAATTATTTTTCGATCATCTAACGGTGACTGATCTTCCAACTCCCTCCTTGTTGTATAGTGACAATCTTCAAGCCCGAAGGGGCTGCTGAATCCTTGACTCCTCTCCCTATCATGATCGAGCCGATTCGTCTTCCTATCACTGATGAGATGGATGAAGAGGAAACTATCCTGATCGCGAAACTCTCAACTGAATCCACTTCGGGCCCTGCTCCCCCAACTTCCACTGCCGAACCCGTCGTGAAAGCCACACTGAAAATGAGTTGGGCTGAGAAACTTTCCAAATTGAAGAAGACAAAAAAGCCTTCCAAGCCTTCGACAAAGCCCCCCCTTCAGTTATACCGAAGCCAACTCCTCCTCAATCTGCCCAGGTAGCGGTGATCGAGGATTCAGAGGAAACCGAGGAGGTTCTTCTCGAACCCCGACCCAAGAAACCACGACTGGCTGAAGATCCTGAACAACCAGTCATCGTGATCAATCCTGTAGCCAACTCTACACCCTCCTCCAAACCAAGCTCCTCCCATGGATCGCCGACTACCTGTTGGCCAAGGAGTCCTTCGGACATGTTCCCCTTCCATCTATTCGATCACTTCAAACTTTCTGGTGACGAAGAACGCTTTAAGGGGTTCACTTCTGAGGAGTATCTCATCGCCTACGTTCGGGCCCAGTGCCAGGTAATTCCCACTCTGATTAACTTGTCCGTTGTCCTCATATCTTTATCCTACATAACTGACCCACTTCTTCCTGCCGTAGGCCAATGAAGTCTTAGCTCGTCTTATCCCCCTCGCCTTAGAACCACTAAAAAGGAGGTTTAGGCGAGGGCGGACGTCTAACCGCTTTCAAGTGAGTTGGTGGTCTGTGCTCGGACCTGAAGAAAGAAAGGGATCTCCATGCCGAGACCCGAAAAGAGGCGACTAGGGCCGGATGTCAGGCCAACGAGCTCAAAGATCAAAACTCGCTGCCAAAGAAGAGTTCGTTTACCTCGAAAGCCATGCCAAGAAAATTCTAGAGGAGAGGGATCGTCTCTCCGGCGAGGTCAAGGATCGGGAGAAGGATGTCGACGCCCTGCAAAAGAAATTTTCTGAGATGATGGCCCAAATGATGCATGTTATGCGGGAAAACACCAGTTTAACTGCTGAAGTTGACGTCTTGCAGGGAAAACTCTCCGAGGCGAAGCAGCAGACGATCACCGAATACGAGGAATCCGATGCCTTGAACGATAAGGTTATGACCTAGTTTGGTGAAGGGTATGAGGCTTATCGTGAAAAGGCTCGGGCGAAGCTAGCGGCTGTTGGGCTCGATACCTCCCTCCTTGACTCATCTGATGAAGAATCTGAGGCCGAAGCCGAAGACAACCCTCCTCCTGAATAGCTCTTGTTAGGACTTATAATTGTTGTAACTTTTTTGTTTGTACTCACTTAGAAGATCGTAGCGATCGGGTTTTGTAAAATTTCAAAGTATAAATGAAATAGTGTTTTTGTTTATAAATTTTTAATCAGTTATACTTGACTTATCGATTCGGTGGTATCTTTTGAACCTTCCGATCGGACTATGCCTCAAGTTTATCTCGAATAAAATTTCTGATTTTCTCGATCAGTTATACTCGTGACTTATCTCGACCAGTGGTGTCTTTTCGAACCTTCTGATCGGATTGTGTCCGAAGTTTGTCCGTTCGAGTATTAAGAGTCATATGAATATAGATGAAGTTAAACATCTCCAAAAAAAAAAACTTTCATTTATTTCATTTCAAATTGAAACGGTTACATGGAACATGAAAAGAATGACATAACTATTACTGGTAAAATTTTCTAAGTCTCCCAGCATGCCATGTATTCTTTATTTTTGAACCATCCATTGCTCGAAGCCGGTATGTATCGGGCTTCGACACCTCTACTACTACATAAGGTCCCTCCCAGTTAGGCATCAGTTTGCCAGTGTTCTGGGTGATGCCTCCGACTCCCAGAGGACCAAGTCACCCACTTCGAACCTCCTCAGCTTCACCTTCTGATTATAGTGTCGGGATGTTCTCTGCTAGTAGATAGCCAACCTCATCATAGCTGAGTCCCGAACTTCTTCTAGCAAATCCAAATTTGTTTTCAAACCTTCATCATTATATAGTTCTTTGTACTGACTGACTCGAAGAGTAGGGGACCCGATCTCAACTAGTAGGAGTGCATCGGTCCTGTATATATGCCAGTCGGAACGGAGAGTCCCCCGTTGTTATCCTCGGAGTAGTCCGATATGCCCACAAGACACTGAGTAGCTCTTCGGGCCATCGACCCTTTAACTCATCCAACCTTCTTTTTATCCCGTTGAGTAGGGTTCGGTTGGTCACTTCTACTTGACCATTCGACTGAGGGTGAGCGACTGAAGTCTTACGATGATGGATTCCCAATATTTTCAGAAAGCCTTCGAACTTAGACCCCACAAACTGTCTACCATTATCGGAGACCACTGCCATCGGAATACCAAAATGATAGACCACTCTTTCTTTAAAAAAATTCAGGCATTCTGGTTCGATGATCTTTTGCAATGGTTTGGCTTTGACCCACTTCGTCATATAGTCGATAGCCACGATCACAAAACTAACTTATCCCTTGGCCTTCGGCAGAGGCCCTAGGATGTCGATTCCCCATACAACAAAGGGAATTGGGGACAAGACCGAATATAGCTCTTCGAGAGGTTGATGTGGAATAGTGCTGTTCAGCTGACACTTGGGACACCTTCTGACGAATTCCTTGGCCTCCGTGTAGATAGTCGGCCAGTAATACCCCTACCTCAAAATCTTATGTGCCAATGACTTGGCTCCCATGTGATCCCCACAAATCCCTTCATGTACTTCCCAAAGAGTGTAATCCGCCTCTGATGGGGTTAAGCATTTGAGCAGTGGGGAGCTAAAGGCCCTTCGGTATAGGTCTCCGTCTGTGAGGACGAAGTTCGAACTCCTGTGTTTAACTTTTCTTGTAAGGATTCGGTCTGAAGATAGAACCCCATCTACCAGATACGTGATGTAAGGTGTGAGCCAGCAGTCGAGTCGGTCCAAAGCCAGCACCTCTGTCCTCGGAACACTTGGTCGTTCTAAAACCTCCAGGTATACCGACCCATTGAAGGAATTTGCTTCGGTGGTTGCCAACCTGGCTAGGGCATCTACTACTATATTATCTGACCGTTTAATGCCCTGACAACTGTGTGATGTGAAGTACGCGAGCTTATCTTTCACCTCGGCCAGATATTTTGTCATTCTTGCCCCCCGAGCCTCATATTCTCCCGACAGCTGCTTGACCACCAGCTGCGAATCATTGTAGATGACCAACTTCTGTACTTCCAAGCTCCGGGCCAACCGTATCCCTACTAGGATGGCCTTGTACTCTGTTTCGTTGTTCGTGGCCTTGAACTAAAATTGAATCGCCTGCTGGACTTTGAACCCTTCGGGATTTGTCAGGATGACCCCTGCCCCACCGACGTCCGATGTTGACGATTCATCCACGTATAAAGTCCACGCGATCGGCCCTTGTTGGGTTTCGGTCACTGTATTCACGTCTAGTTTCGTGAAAGAGCATTCCACGATGAAGTCTGCCAATGCCTGACCCTTGATTGCCGTTCGGGGATGATATTCTATAGCAAACTGAGTTAATTCCATCGCCCAGACGGCTAACCGACCCGAAACTTCAGGCTTATGCAGTATTTTCTTTAATGGTTGATTTGTATACACCACCACCATCCGACCTTGGAAATAATGTTGAAGCTTCCTACTTGCAATGATCAAGGCATACGCGAATTTTTCCAGGTTCGGGTATCTTGTTTCTGCGTCTCGAAGAACATGGCTCACGTAGTATACCGGGAACTATTTTTCTCCTTTGTCTCTCACTAATGCCACTCCTACTGCCATCGGGCTCGCTGCCAAGTACATGTATAAAGGTTCCAAAGGGATCAGTTTCATAAACAACGGTGCCGAACTCAGGTATTTCTTGATCCCTTGGAACATATCTTCGCACTCTGAGGTCCACTGGAAACTCTTATCGTTCTTCGGTCCCTTAAGAGTATCAAAGAAGGGTAAACATCTTTCGGCTGATTTCGACACAAATCTCCAAAGGGCAGCTATCCGGCCCGTCAACCTCTGTACATCTTTGTATGTCTTCGAAGATTTCATATCTAAGATCGCCGTAATTTTTTTCGGGTTCGCCTCGATTCCTCTCTTGTTTACTAAATACCCCAGAAACTTTTTTGAACCCAAACCGAAGGTACATTTGGTCAGGTTCAGTCTCAGTTTGTGTTTCCTTACTATTTTGAAGCAGTCTTCTAGGTCCTCTAGATGATCCAGGACTGACATTCTTTTTACAATCATGTCATCCACGTACACTTCCATACTACGCCCCAGCTGCTTTCTGAATACAAAATTCATCATCCGTTAATAAGTTGCCCCCGCGTTCAGTAATCCGAAGGTCATCTTCCGATACGCATATATGGCCCGATGAGTGATGAAGCTTGTCTTAGGGATGTCATCCTTGTTCATCGAAATTTGGTGGTATCCCGAGAAAGCGTCCATGAAACTTAACATGCCATACCCCGAAGTGGCATCAATTAGTTGGTCTATGTTGGGTAGAGGATAAAAATCTTTTGGGCATGCCTTATTAAGATCTGTGTAGTCGATGCATAACCTCCACTTCCCATTTTGCTTCTGAACCAATACCACATTCGCCAGCCATTCGGGGTAGTAGATCTCGAAGATGAATCCTGCCTCCATCAATTTAGCGATCTTTCCATCTATGATCCTCTGCCTTTCCGGGGTGAAAATCCTTCTTTTCTGTATCACAGGTTTTCTCTTCGAGTCTGTATGCAGCCTGTGTAGCGCTACCGATTCACTTACCCCTGGCATGTCGCTAGGCTCCCAAGCAAAGATATCGGCATACACCCGAAGCAAGTCCAGCAGGCATGTCCGTAGTGGTTCTGTCAATCTTGCCCCAATCTTGATCAGTTTTTCTATGTTCCCCGGTATCAACTCAACATCTTCTGTCTCTTCTGCCGGCAGTGCCATCGGTTCAGTGCTACTTTCGGTGAACGGCTCCATCTCGATGGCCATCGTCTATTTCTGTTTGTTTGACCCTAACCCCTGAGGAGATCAGAGTGTTCCAATAACACCTTCGGGCAATATCAAGATCGCCTTTTACCTCCCCAATCTCGTTCTGTGTTGGAAATTTGATCTTGACGTATGGGATGGATGTCACTGCTTGTAGGGCTGCTAGGGTCGGCCTTCCTAGAATAGCATTATAGGCCGAATCCACCTGTACCACGAAAAATCTAACCATGATTTACGCTTCTCATTGGGGTCTTTGTCAGATCGAACTCGACGGGAAGCTCTATCGTTCCTGACACGTGCACTGGGTCCCCGCTGAACCCATATAATGGACCCTTTCCTCCCAACTCCATCTTCTTTCCTTCCAAGTTCATCCTTTGATAGGCATGCGTGTACATTATGTCGACCGAGGATCCGTTGTCGATCATCATCCTTTTCATATCCACCGAATTCGACACTGTCTTGCGTTATCACCAACGCCCCGTTATGTGGTTCGATGTGATCGGTAGGGTAATCTTCATCCGAGAAGGAGATGGAGACTCCCGAGTAGGCCCTGTCTTTTCGGGGTGATGAATTTGCTACTGATAATACCACCTCGAGGTGCCCACTCTTCCTTCCGGTTACACGCCCTACCGACCCGCCCAAAATTACATCAATCACCCCTCGGGCTTGTGGGTGCGGTTGGGGCTTTGTTTCCCAAGTTGGCTCCCTGTTCTCCTCCTGGGGTGCCTTGGAACCTTCCCAACCGATCACATACTTCACCAGTTGCCCATTCTAGACATTCTTCTCTATCAAATCTTTCAAGTCGTTACACATCTCCGTCGTATGCCCCCGACATTGATGGTATGCATAATATTTGTCCCGACCTCTCTTTCTAGGCTTTGGGATCGTCGAGCTTAGCTTGAAGAAAGGTTTATTCCTCATCTCTTCCAATATCTTCGCCCGATCAGTGTTGAGTGCAGTATAGACTTTGTTGACATTCTTATTCGGGAAAGGCGGTCGTTCGTTTCCCGAACCTCCCCCATTGTAGCTTTTCTTACCATAATTATCAGACTTCCCCTGATAACTCTGCTTGTCCCGATCTTTAGATTTCTCGTAAGATTGGGAGTAGGGTTTAAAATTTCCCATCGTTTCCTCTATTGCTATGTGACCCTTGGCTCGGTGGAAGGCTTCTGTCAAATCTGTCGGAGATCACTAGATCCTTCATCAACTTCTTCAATTTCCCGATGTCTAAACCAGTAGTGAAGAATCCAAGGCTTGTGGGGAGTTTAACTCTGCTACCAACCCCATAGCCTCTCGAAACCTTTTGACGTACTGACTCAGGCTTTCATCTGACTTCTGTCTGACCTACATGAGGGAAGCTGTGATCTTTCCTCGCCTTCTGTTACTTCCGAACCGGGCATGGAATTTTTCCCGAAGATCACTCCATGAATTGATAGATCTTGCTGCCAAAGTTCCCATCCATTCTCAGGCGATCTTCTTCAAAGTCGTTGCAAACATGTGACACTTGGCAGCATCAGAATGGCCGTAGTATGTCATCAGCCTGTCATACCCGTCTGAGTGGTCATATGGATCCCCTAGGCCATCATAGGTTTCCATCGGGGGCATCTTCTTCTTGGGGTCGACCGTCACATGATTGATTTCAGGGGAGAAAGGCGACCCTATGCAAGCCGAAAGTGTTCCCAGTGCACTCTTCCCCGTTAACAACTTTTCCAATTCTGCCACCCTTCGGGCGAGGGGGTCGGACTCCTCCTTACGAGGGGACGATCGGGGTTTGTCCCTCCCGTATTCAGGGGTCGCGTCCCTCTTCCTATGTCCCGATCTGCCCGGACGGTCCGATCTTCGATCTGGCGAACGGCTCCTCATTCTACTTTGGCCTTCCCGAGACTGACTGCAGTGCCTGCTCTTTTCATTTCCAGCTTCTCCCCGTCGGGGTGACCAGGACCGGTTCCGAAGCCTACGCCTCTTTGAGGAGGCCTCCTGCTCCCCAGCCATCTGCGTCATCTGCTGTTCGAGCTCCTCCTGCTGAAGACGTAGGGCCAACATGTCATCTCGATTCTGTTGCATCTTCTTCTGCAAGATAAACTCCCTCTGATCTCGGCTGTTCTCCCCTCGATCCTTTCCATGTACCTCCAGCGCCCTAGAACGATTCTCATCCGCGTGACTAGCCTAGTTGGGGGTATGATGGCTGTCATGGAAGAGCCGTTGCAGGAGGGAAGCAGCCGGTTCCTGCTGGTCACCTTGGATTCTGGAACCCAATCTATCTTTGACCGACCCTCTCACCTGGGTGGTCTGGTGCGCGTTTTTGCCTTTTCCTGGTTAGAAGCACTGTTCTCCTTACTCGCCATAGCCTGCTATAGAAAAGATGGTTGTGATTGTAAGAACACTAAAGCCCTCCTTCTAGTGCCAATGTTAACGCCAAGTTTCGCCGGCGCGTCCAATCACAGAATCCATGCGTTAGAACCTGCACAATAACAGATCACACAGAAGCTTGACAGCTTGTGCCGCTGGGGGATAGCTCTGGTGTGAGAATAAGTACAGGCCGTTCACAAGGTTTAACAATGGAGGTTAAGTGTTTAGTGCTCAAAAGTAGGTATTGCCTGTTAATTGTAACCTTGGCCTTGTATTTATAGTACTCACCACCTTAGAACCCTTCTCCGAGTCGGATTAGGACTCTTAGTCATGGTAGTTACCATAACTTAGGTCCAACACAATCTCCTTAAAAGGTGCAAGTGGAATCCAATCCAATCACTACCTTTGGAGTTACCTTATTCAACTATGATTAGGATCCCAAACTCTGCACGCAGGAGAGCCCACTGTGCAGGCCCAAACAATCCCACCATCAGGTCTGAGCCTCGGCCCAAAGGACTCGAAGACCCGATCTCGAACACCACACAACAGGGTAAGGCATCCGGTCCGAAGGGCTCGGACGCCGAACCCGAAGAACATCCACTAAGGTGAGGCTCCGGCCCAAAAGGACTCGGACTCGGACGCCGACCCGAACACCTCCAACCTCTCCATGGGCTTCAGCCCAATGGTCTCCTAAAGCCCTTCTAATGTCAGGCCTTTGGCCCACGTGAAGGTCGGTAAAACGCTCCCGAACAAGTCCTAAGGCGGTGTTTGTTTAATTTTTTAATACTTTTTAAAAGCTTTATATTTAATTCGATAAGAGGATAAAGTTATTTAGTAAAATTTTGTTTGTCTCTTATCGTCTCTTAATTAGTAAGGAGAAGATATAAATTCAAACCATTAAGAGCTGCCTCTTAACAAAAAAATTAAATTTATGGACAAAAATAGCCTTAATAAATATTGTAATCTCTCTATTTCAAATTTTAAGATTATTATTGGTTTTTGAAAAGCTATAATTGAGATGATAAAAAATTATGAAACAATAAATCTTACAATAAGTATTAATTTTTGATATTTTTCAATAGTCGTCATTGTATAAACTAAAATCAAAGAAAGTCATCAATTATGAGTTTGAAAATATTTTAAATTGATTTTATAAAGTCAATAATGATATTATATTTTGAAACAGATGAAATATAATTCTTTTTAAACTATTTCATTATGTTGTTGTTCTATTAAACTTAACACATTTTTTATCTAATGTAATAGTCATCATATTATACATTATTGAAAAAAATTAGATGATTTGTTTAATATTTATTCACTAGAGTATATAAATATTTTTATATAAACACATGCATTCATGTGCAATATTATTCACTCATTTTTTAATATTAAACTTCATCTTTAAAATTATCAAATAAATTTTTTAAACAACTCAGGGGTTAACATGATAAAATAATGTCCTTTAGATATTTTACATTTTTAATTATCAAATATTTTTTAAATTAGGATGTTATTTCACTCAAAATTTTAGATTATCTAATTTATTAAAATATACTAACCATAATCTATTGAATCCATGTTTTCTCTTATAAAATTAAGTGATTGATATTGTAAGAATAAAAATAATATTAAATGTCGTGGTCGTGTCGCTTAAAGTGTTAAGTATCGCTAGAACAATCACAACAATATCGTTAAATATATACTTTTTTTTACAACATGATTTTAACTCCGATAATATCAACAATCTACAATTAATATATATATATATATATATATATATCACAATACATAAGAATTAAGATAAATCATTTCCCTTATTTCTTAAATCACTTTCCTATATAGCCAAACAAATCAAGTTAAGTTTGAAATATTTGAAAATTCTAACTTTAAAAGCTTAGCTCATAGCCTCACAAATTTGAACTTGTGGATAATATAATTGAAATCAACACATGTCAATTAATTTACTGTATAAAATAGTATAAAAGTTTTAAAAATAAAATAATCCGATATTTTTTCACCATTTGATAAACATGTGAATTTTTCATAAAAATTTTAATGGATAAAATTCTTTTTAAACTTTTAACAGTTAGAATATTTTTATGATTCTAATATTTTGTAGAATTGATCTTAATACCATTAGTTGTCTATTAATATCTTTTGATTATTATTAACAAAATTATTAAAATTAAATAATTAATGTATTGGATGAAATTAGAGGAAATTTATAATAGAGGAGAGTCAAATCCTCAAAATTCAATCCATTTAAAAGTCCTAAAACTCATTCATCTCACAAATAAATGTCATTTAATATTTTATGATTTTTTTAAATAAAATAAGTTGGACATACTCATTTAGGGAAGATTTTGGGTGCTATAACCTTCCTTACGTTATGTAGTGGTGAGTGGGGTGAAACCCTCAAGTACATTTGTTGACTCAATTGCATCATTTCCCCATTACCTCATCCGTCCTTTTCCCACCAAGCTGCCCGCCTGCCCGTGTATATAAATTATCTTCATTCCTATATTCTCCCTATTTTTTTTATAATATTGTGTTTGATTACATCTTAATATATTTTAATCGTTTACCTCTTAATGCATCTTAAGAGCCCATATATTTGTATTAAGAGATCATCTAAATAGTTTTGAAACTTTATATTTTGATCGTGAATTATTCGTAGGACCTCTTAATACAAAAGAAGATGTGAGTTATTAAGATCGTTAACAAGGAAAAATATTTATAAGATCGTTAAGATTTAATCAAACAACACCGCTATAAATAAAATAAAAAAATACTTTATTTATATTTATATGATTAAGAAAGTTCTTCCAAAATATAACTTTTCTACTTTTCTTTCTTTATAAAAAATTGATATTTTCATAGGTGAATTTAATAATTTCATAAATCTTTACTTACATGAATAATAAAAAGGACACATTCATATAAAATATGTGGATCCGATTACTATGAAGTTAACTTCATCGTAAGTTGATCAATTGACAAATACAGTACTGACACGCATAAAGAGAGATCACCTCCCGACCTGTATATCAATACTATTTTGGTCAATTAACCAAAATTAACTTCATATTAATCACTTCCAAAATCTGTAACTACTATATGTGTGAGTGTGCACTAGAACTCAAATGGCTAATTGATAAGTTAAAAGGAAAAAATCTTTATTTTATTTGTATAAAATAGAACTGAAATGAAAAGATTAAAACAGTAAAAAAAATTCAAACTAATAAAAGATTTAAGATTGTGAACAAATCGTTACAATAACTAGAAGACACATTCTAAAATACAGTCAAACTTCAAAAATATCAATTATGTTCTAATCTTGTAGGGACCAAATCGTAAGTAGTTAAATAATACTATCTCCGTTCTTTAATATAGGTCGTTTTAGAAAAATATTTTTGTTCCTAAATATAAGTCGTTTGAGAATTTCAAGTAAACATTAATTACTTAGTTTCTAATATTACCCCAAGTAATAAATATAACTTTAGTTCTCCCATTATTTTTTGACCAATAAATACTCTCTTTTTCAAATACAAGAGAAATATAAATAATTGATAGTATATTTAATATTTTATAATCATTTTTTTTATACTTGTACACAACTCTAAAATGACTTATATTAAATAACGGATAGAGTATAAAATTCTAAGATTCACTTCAAAAGGACTACTTGGAAGTAGTATGAAGTATGAACTATCAACTCCGCAATGTCTTTTAAAATTAAAAAAGAAAAGAAAAAAAATCCACGATAAATATTGCATTACCTCTTTAATTAAGGAATATTAATATTTCCCATAATATATAACATAGGACCAAAGACAAATCAACAAATGCTGGCATCAAATCTTGAAGAAGGGAACATTCTGTAGGACCACTGTCCTATGCTGAAAAAATCGGATTCAATATCATGAAATTAACTTCACGATAAATTGGTCACGTAATTAATATAATACTGACACATAAAGAGATCACTTTCTGTTTGCGTGTTGATACTGTATTAGTCAATTGATCAAAATTAATTTCATGCTAACTACTCTCAGAAAAATCTATATAAAATTTTGAAATAAATAATTAAATCAAATTAAAGAATAGAAAATCGATACACGTAATGTATAATTTTTAATGCACATGATACAACTATGAATGTATTATTATGAATTTTAAAAAAGTAAAAACAAAGAGAAAAATCATTTTATTTTGCAATGGAGTGCAGCTACTGAATTATGAAGTTAGAAATTAATAAAAAGGTGTTTATAATTATTACAACAATCCAAACTTTTAATAAAAACATCATCAACACATAATTTGATTTAAAAAAAAAAAAATCAGGCCAATGTACTTTCTTGTTACAATCCAAACTTTTAAGCAAAACATCATCAACACATAATTTGTTACAAAAATCAGGCCAATACACTTTCTTGCTACAATCCAAACTTTTAATCAAAAACATCATTGACACATAATTAATAACAGAGTGAAATTTTAATCTGAATTTTCAAATCACTTTTTAAAAATTAAGGGGGTGTTTGTTTAGAGCTGAATGATTGAATTAGTCAATCATTTAGTGCGTTTGTTTTGAATAAAAATCGTCTAAATGACTGAATCGGTCAGATTTTTCGATTGTGTATTTTTTTAGCTGAATGAAGTATTTTATATTTAATTTTTTTTTACATTATTAACTATTGTATTAAGTAATGTTTAATAAATTTACAACAATTTTGAATTTTTTCAGAGGAGGTAAAATAATAAAAATCTGTTATTCAGATATATCAATTATTAAACAATTTTTTTCATTCAGTATTCAAAATTCTGCTCCATTCAAATTACTTAAACATTCAAAACTATTTCATTCAATTTTATCAAACATCCCCTAAATCTTACTATTTGTAATGGGAACAAGTAACAAAAACAAGAAGAAGAATACCATCTTAGAAAGACTACAGGGACTGAAATTCTTCCAAATGCAACTCATATTTATTTACAAATGAGTCATTTTCTTCAAGTGTAGTGAATATGAAATTTCTCTTCCTATCTTAACATATACATAATAAATACATGAAAACAAATATAATATATAGGCATATAGTATTTATATGGATTCAGTTATTATAAAATTAAGCTTATTGGTAAGTTAATTGATTGATCGTCTGATGTTGATGACACGCAAAAAAAGAGATTACCTCCCAAACGCGTGTCAACAGTGTATTAATCAATTGACCAAAGTTAACTTAAATCCCTTTCCATTTATATATACATATATTTTATGTTCGGCTCTCTCTAGCGAATTGGGGGAATCTAGCCCAGATCTAATCGGTTATAATGACGATTTTTTTCCGTCATTTATAAAGATAAAAATCGATTTCTATATTAAAACGAAAAAAAAAATCGCTATTATAATGATTAGATTCTCTAAAATTCGTTGGAGAAGCAGATTGTATATTTTATATCCATTCCTATTGGTTTGTAGGAATTCTTGTCCATAGATCTACGAAGATCTCCTTTCATTCTTTAAACTATAGTCTCCATTATTGGTGCATAATATAACAATATTATCTTATCATTAGATGAGTTGAGTGATTTATTGAACTAAGACAAATAAGATTCCACAAACTAATGATTTGTTTATCTATTCATATTAATATATTCAGATTTTAACCAATTTATTTTAAGCTTAGAGGGTCCATACTTTTCAACTGTTATTGTCATAACTAAATGCTTTCAATCTAATCACTGTGCATGGAATATAGGATTAGTTTTAATACTGTATTTTAAAAAAAATTAGAGATATAATTTGAATTTTGAGATTAAACGGTAATATATTTAATTTAAATTGATATAAATTTATTTAATATTAGTTAATATAATTATTATAATTGTATAGTATATAACAAAAATAATTTTATTATAAATTTTTATAAAATATACTAATTTTAAAATTTATTATACTGTTATTTGACCTCAAAAATTAAATTATATCTTTAATTTTAGAATTAAATTAGTAATACTTTCATAACAGAAATTAATAAAATGTAATTTTAAAATCTGCATGATTATTTGTGAAGGTGGCAATAAGGTCCCACAAATAATCAGTTAAACACGTAGCAATAAGTTAATTTCAACTTCAAATGATTAGTGTTCTCACACCTCAAATATTCTGTGGACCTAAGAGTAATAGAGTATATAATAATAGTCCCTCCGTTTCATGAAAATAATATCATCTGTAAAATTTATAAATATATTAAGGACGTATTTTATATTATATTTACTCCTAAAATTAATAAATTGATAGTTTAATAATAATGATATACTATTAAAATTATGGACACAAATTTAAGAATATTACGTTATTTTATATTATTGTTAATAAAAAAAATACTATTTGTGAAATAACTTTTATTAATTTTTTTAAGAATGTCACTCGTTTTGTAGAATATTAATTTATTAACGATACTATCATTATTAAGGCCGTAAAATGAACAAATAGTTCGGGTTCGATTCGTACTTGTTCGACTGAAAGTTCGATTCGAGCTCGGTTCGAAATATAAATGAGTCAAATCTGAGCAAATTTTAAGGTTTAATAAATTATTAGAACATCTTTAAATTGTAATTTTCTATTGATACAAGGATCATATTCGTTTTAAAAGTTCAAACTGTTCGAGCTCGATTCGAGTCCATGCTCGACTCGGTAGCTAAATAAACCTCAATGAAACCTTATTTTATACTCGATAAATTTTATGAATCAAATCTGAATAACTCAATATTCGGCTCTACTATATTCATTTACACCCTTAATCATTATCAAGCTTCATGACCCAAAAATAACCTATTCGAGAGTCTTAGAAACCAAAACAACTGAGAGCATATGGGCTGATAAAACTAGTGAAACCAGTAAATAAAATAAAAAAATATTGTTGTTCCATCACATACCTAATGAAACTTCAATGATGATGATCCAAGACCTATGTTACGGACTTGGATGAAACGATTTTTCTACACTGACAGAGAATTCCAACCGGTATAGCGACCCCGACCGGTCCAAATTTTTTTTCTAAAAAAATTTATAGTATTTTTTAAACTAGAATTTTTATAAAATTTTGGAATTTAAGTATAATTTAGATACATAACAGTGTTGTATAGACAGACTATACAAGGACTGTACAATACTATTTTTTATATGTATCTAAATTCCATCAAAATCACTGAATTTTATAAAAATTCCAATTGAAAAAAATACTACACATTTTTTGAGAGTCAAAGCAAAAATAAATAATTTGGACCGGTCGGAATTCCCGGTCCCCCTATGATAATTGTAAATGAAATGTCCAGTTGAACACGGTATTTTAAAGAATCTGACACGGGTGATCTTCAATTTTTACACTAAAATAAAATATTAGTACGAACCCATACCATTATCGGATATTCCGAGTGCTGAGTATTAGACACAGCTACTTTAAAACAAAGTAAAAAGTCGTGTAACATAGTCCAAGACAAAACATGTGTTTAAGTTATTTATCTGCAAAACAGGGTTAAGTAGCTAGTATGACCAGCGTAAGGAAAAGCCTTCAGTTACAAGGGTCAAGGAAGAAATGAAACTAAAATCTGGCAACAATTAATAAAACTAATAAGTCATTACTCATACAAGAACTGAAGCAAAAAGTTCCTCTAATTCTGTACACCAGTGTTGCATAAAACAAAAAAAGACTAGTAAGCAAAGACAACAGTGGAAGTGCTTATTCAATGAATAACCAAACTATGAAGTTGAATAACATATAATTTCAATTAATTTTCCTTAAATAGTGTGAAAAGAATATAGAAAGTTTCTTCTTGAAATACTAAAGAACGTTATATGTAATTTAACCGAATTAGAAATATGAAATGTAAGACCCTAATTTTTATGAATAAAGATGAATTTTCAATAAATATCATTTTTGAATATCATGGAGTAAATTTGATATAATATTATAGTTATGGGTAATATTTAGAAATTTTGAAAAGTATACAAGTTGTTATATAATATTCGATTAATTGGAGAATATGCGTTTTAACGAGGGAATATTCATACGACTCAAGACAATCATTGGTGGACCCCTATAATCTAAATTATCATTTGATTGAGAAAACGACAAAAAATATTTTTATGAAAATAACGGCGGAAGTTTTACCATTAAGCTGTTGAAACACCGCGTTGTTAAAAAATGCGATAATATGCGTGGTTGCGTAGTAAGCACTACCAGTATTGATTATTGATGCTTGACGTGAAGTCACTCAATTTTGTTCAATTATTGCTATATAGTAATTGTTGTGATAAGATCTCACGTTATTTGATTCAATTATTGCGATATTTTATACATTATTAAATCAATAATTGAGATAACAAAGTTATTAATATTATTATTTGTAATAATATAACAATGTCAGAAGTTACCATGAGGAGAGGTTTGATCACCTAATTATATGCCGAAGAGAAAAATCTTTATTGGAAAACTCCCTCTTTCCTGGGAACGACCTAGTCGATTAATATTGTGAATTATAGTAATGATGATAAATGTTGTTAAATATATTGAGGTGTCTTTTTATGAAGTCACAGAAGTTTATATATATATATATATATATATATATATTTATTATATATATAAAATTTGTTTTATTAGTATTATTAATGTAATAAAATGAGAAAAGCTTTTTATATAAAAATGAATACTTTTATAAAGTTATTTATTTTATTAGATAATAATTAGAATATAATATATTTTTTGTGCAGTATAGTATTTTGCATAGTAAAATCATTTTATATAAAATGTAATACTTTTATAAAGTTAATTATTTTATTAGATTTTAAATAATATATATATATATTATATTATATTTTATTGCATAGTATCTTTTTATTTTCCTATAAATAGGATGCTTAGTTAGAATTGAAATCACACCGTAAATTCGAGAGAATTCTCTTCTATAATCTTGGCGTATTTCTTTTAGAGTTTTAAGAAGCTTTGGCGTAGTCTGAAGTTTTCTTCAAGTATATCCCCCCTCTACCAGTGAAGTACTCTTCTTTATAAGGTAAGGGGTATTATTTTTTTCATATTCATAAAGAGAACTTTTGTTATTCTATTCTTTATTATTCTGTTGAAATAACCTGTATATGCGAAGTACCGCATACATGGTGAAATTCTTCTGTTATTCCATTCCTTATTATTCTGTTGGAATAACTTGTATATCAATCTCGCATACATGGTGAAATTCTTTTGTTATTTCATTCTCTATTATTACGTTAGATATATCACATCATGCCAGATTACGCATTTGACTTGGTTCCATTATTTATTATTCGTTGGAATAACATGCATGCATGTGAGGGCCTATCGCATGCCGGTGAAGTTTTTTGTTATTCTATTCTCTATTATTCTCATTGGAATATTCATGCGTGCGTTACGCGTGACCTGGTTCCATTATTTATTATTCATTGGAATATATCCGTGCGTGCGTTCACGCGTGACACGGTTCCATTATTTATTATTCGTTGGAATAACTCGTCATGCATGCGATTCTATCGCATGCATGGCGTAATTCTTCTGTTATTCCATTCTTTATTATTCTGTTGGAATAACCTGTCTATGTGGATTATCACATGCATGGTGAATGACCCTTCGTATTCATTTCTTATTAAATTGTGAAAATAATCTGTCTACGTGGATTACCGCATGGCGGGTGAAAATCCATTGCAGTTTCATATATTCTATGATACTCATTTGGTTAAAATTTTGGCTTCTATACTCCATAAAATTAGTGGAATATCCTTGATATTTGCGCTTCATCCAGTATCTTTTCATGAAAATATTCTTCTGAGCATTCTTGAATTTTTCTCCACAAAACAGTATCATGTTGACAATTTAGACATTATTGAGTTCAGGATAAATTAACATATAAATCTTTAAAATTTATTCTTGAACTTGTTTTATTGAATTATTATGTCATTGTCATCATCCTCATGCTTATATTGTGATGAAAGTCATCTTTGGCTTACGTGCATAGATGGACTTGGTATGATTATGAGCAGGGATTATTCGGTATAATCATGACCTGTAATGTTATAAATGATGTGATAAAAGTCCTCAGTGGCATGTAGTGTATTGACGCACAGTTTTTGGTATGATTATTACCAGGGATTATTCGGTATAGTTATGATCATTGATAATTTAATGAATATCCTTGGCCCGTAAAGCAGGGATGACTCGATGATGTGAATTATTTATTAAGCTGAGTCTCAGCGATAAAAATTGATGAAAACATTTTAAATCATAAAAGATAGTAGATATCATACTCTACTTGACTCTTCTAATGGATTGCTTATTCCGCTGCAGTTAAACTTGATGTCTATTGTAGTTTATCAGTTTAACATTGTTGAAGACTAATGATAATTTATTCTGCATTATCTTAGTCATAATATTTGTTACTGGGCTAGTTGAGCTCACCCTTTCTTTCTTTTTATTCTCAGGAAATGAGAACGTAATCGGGACTAGTCGGGGAATGGAGTGATGGTCCGGATGATAGTATTAGTAGTCCTCACTATTACATTAAATAGTGTGACAATAAATGTAATGAGGACTCTTTTTGAGTGTGGATATTATACAGATGACAATATTCTTATTAAAACTCTCAATTTATGTTTTGTCGTATTTTACTACTACCGTTGTATAATTAGTTTGTATTTGTATTTCAAGACTTGTATCTCGCGACCCAAGATGGGTGATGTATACCTATTTTACTGGTTATAATCAAATTTCGATCAATAAATGGGGTCCACCGAGCATGTTTAACATGTTTTAAACATTTATTGCAACAAAAAATACTCTTCCTCCTCGATACTCATATATCCCACATTCGTTGTAAAAATATCACCATTATTATATTATTAAAATATAATAATATATTTAAATGAATTATTTTATCGAAAAAGATAAAATTTCAATTTTCAACAATTGTCACATTAAAATTTTCTCCATCTATATCCACATAAAATCAATATTTTCCTCATCATATGAATCAATAATTAATTATTCACAAATAATATTACTGAGTAATCACAATATTGTAAACCGCAGGCGGTTCCTGTGAAAGAGGGGATTTCCAATAAGAATTTCTCTCATTGGCAAGCGCAATTAGGGTGACCAAACCTCTCCTTAGATGTAACTTTCTAGACATTGCCAATAATGTTATCTAATAATATTATTCGGATAATATGAATTATTGCTTCGATAAAAAAAAAATATCGTGTAATGACAATTATTGAAACAACAACAATATAAAATATCAACGCAACAATTATTAAATCAATAAAATACTAAGCAAGAATTATTGTAACCATTATTGAGTAGTGCCTTTCACGTAAGAATCAATAATTGGTGCAATACTGGTAAAGCTTGTGTTTTAACCACGAGTATTTTAACAAAGATTAATCTGTAATAACTACGCCTGTAGTTAATTTTAAATGACTTATATTTTTCGTTTTCTTCATCCAATCGCTTTCCGTTATGGGGCCCACAAAAGATCGCGCCATTGCATTTAATATTCCCCAACAATATGTAATATTCCACGACCAAACGAATATTCCCCGACAATAATGAATATTTTATAACCACTTGCTTATTCGAAATATTTGCGTATTTTACCCATAACTATCCACATTAATCAAATCAACCCTTACTATTTCAAAATAATAAATAGAGAAAATTAAATTTCATTAATAATAAGTTGGGGTCTTACAACCTCCCATCCTTATGAAATTTCGTCCTCGAAATTGACGTACGTACCTGGTGTTTCGAAAAGGTGAGGATACCTCGCTTTCATTTCCGTTTCCAATTCCCAGGTCATTTCTTCTATAGCTTGATTCTTCCACAGAACTTTAACTTGTGGTATGACCTTTGCGCGTAGGACATGCTCCTTCCTATCCAAGATCTTGACAGGTACCTCCTCATACGTTAAGTCTTCGGCTATCTCGTCCGGTTCTAACTCTATAACGTGATTCGGGTCTTTCACATATTTCTTAAGCATGATATATGAAACACATTATGAACACGAGACATACTTGAGGTAACGCGAGTCTATAGGCTACATTTCCTACTCTGGTCAAGAATTTGAAATGGACCAATAAATCGTGGATTGAGCTTTCCTCTCTTCCCAAATCTTGTAACTCCCTTCCATAGAAAGCAACTCTCAACAACAATACATGATCCCCTATACTAAATTCCACGTCCTTTCGATGAAGATCCGCATAACTCTTTTGTCGATCTTGTGCCATTTGTATACGTTGTCGAATCATTTGGATCTTTTTCATAGTCATACGTACCAACTCGGGTCCCAACAATGTTGCTTCACCCACCTCGTCCCAACATACCGGAGAGCGACATTTTCGTCCATATAATGCTTGAATGGAGCCACACCTATACTTTGCTCGATAATCATTGTGTTGTAGGAGAATTCCACCAATGGTAAATACTTATCCCAACCGCCCTTGAAGTTCAGGACATGAGTCTTAATAGATCTTCAAGAGTTTGAATAGTCCTCTCTCGATTGTCCGTCTGGTTTGAGGATGGTATGCGTCAATCAATCAGAATCCGTGCCCATAGCTTTTTGCAAGCTAACCCAAAATCTTGAAGTGAATCTTGGGTCACGATCCGAAACTATGGATACAGGCATGCCATGCAACCTCACAATCTCATTCACGTACATACTAGCAAGACGTTCAAGGGAATAAGTCTCCCGTATCGGCAAGAAATGAGCAGACTTGGTTAATTTATCAACAATAACCCAAATAGCATTGATGCCTTGAGAAACCGTAGGAAGACCCGTAACGAAATCCATGGTAATGTGTTCCCACTTCCATTTCGGAATCTCAAGTGGTTGCAACGGACCCTTAGGTACTAGATGCTCCGCCTTTACACGTTGACAAGTTAAACACATTGAGATAAACTTTGCAATCTCTCTCTTCATATTGTTCCACCAAAATGTATGTCGAAGATCACGATACATTTTGGTACTTCCAGGATGGATTGCAAAAGGTGTATTGTGTGCCTCCATCATAATCTTGTACTTCAAATCAGAGTCGTTAGGGACACAAAGTCTGGAGTGGACTCGAAGTATTCCTTCTTCATCAATTCTCGCTTCTGGAATAGCACCTTCTTGTACTTTCTTCTTCATACGCATCAGCTCCGGGTCGGTGGCTTGAGCAACCTTAACTTTTTCTATTAAAGTTGGCTCTATGCGTATACTTGACATCATCGCACTCATTCCTGCATATGATCTTCTACTCAACGCGTCAGCTACCACGTTCGCTTTTCCAGGATGGTATTGAATAGTGGTGGTCGTAATCTTTCAATAACTCAAGCCAACGTCGTTGCCGCATGTTGAGTTCTTTTTTGCGTGAAGAAATATTTGAGGCTTTTATGGTCTGAATATATCTCCACTTTCTCCCCATATAGATAGTGCCTCCATATCTTTAGCTGAAAACAATTGTCGCCAACTCTAGATCATGAGTAGGATAATTCCTCTCATACTCTTTAAGTTGTCATGAGGCATAAGGCTATGACTTTCCCACGTTGTATGAGAACACATCCTAACCCTTTGCTCAAGCATCGTTTGTAGATAACAAATCCATCCGCACAGATGGTATTGTTAGAACAGTCGAAATGAGTCTCCTCTTGAGCTCTTGGAAACTCTTCTTGCATTCCTCGCTCCATATGAATTTTGTATCCTTCCGAGTTATTTGGGTTAATGGAGTAGCGATTCGAGAAAACCTTCCACGAATCTTCGATAATAACCACTAAGCCCAAAAGCTACGACTTGATCCATCGACTTCGGTTGCTCTAACTTTGTATTGCTTCAATCTTCGCCGGATCAACAGATACTCCATGTTTCGACACCACGTGCCCAAGGAATGCTACTTCCTCAAGCCGTAACTCGCATTTCTTCAATTTGGCATATAGTTGGTTTTCACGAAACCTTTCGAGTACCGGCTTCAAATGGTGCTCATGATCTTCACGGCTTTTGGAATATATGAGGATGTCATCAATAAAGACAACAACGAATTGATCCAAATATTCCTTGAATACTCGATTCATCATATCCATGAAAGTCAGCAGGAGCATTAGTCAATCCGAAAGACATGACTAAGAATTCATAATGCTCGCATCGAGTTCTAAAGGCGATCTTTGGAATATCCTCGTTCTAATCTTCATTTGATGATATCCGTAACGAAGATCGATCTTTGAAAAAATTGTGCCCCTTGCAATTTGGTCAAACAAGTCATCAATACGAGGTAGAGGATACCTATTCTTGATGGTGACATGGTTCAATTCCCGATAGTCAATCTTAAAGTCGCATACTCCCCGTCTTTCTTCTTTACGAATAAAACAGAGCACCCCAAGGAGATGTCTTGGGGCCGAATAAAACCGATGTCCAACAATTCTCGTAGTTGGACCTTTAACTCCCCGAAGTTCAATAGAGCCATTCGATATGGGGTTTTAGAAATGGGCTTTGTACCAGTTCAAGATCAATAAAGAATTCAACTTCACGTTCGGGGTAGACCGGAAGTTCTTCTTGAAATACGTCGGGAAAGTCAATAACAACAGAATATTATTCAAATTTGACGTGTCTTTATTCAAATCCATAACATGGGCTAAGAAAGCTTGACATCCGCTTTTTCAATAAACGAATAGCTTTATGATTAGATATGACGGTGATTGATTTTAATGGTTTAGTTGCTTGAATTGCATACAACAAAGTTAGTTAGGAATATGAAAACTAACAACCTTATGAAAACAATCAATTTTGGCATGATGAGTAGTTAACCAATCAATCCCTAAAATCACATCAAAAGCAAGTATCTTTAAAGAGATAAGGTCAACGTGTAAGGTGATGGTGCCAACTTGAATCAAACAAGATTTATAAGCGAGTGGATGTGATGAAAGTTTCTCCTAACGGAGTTTCCACAGATAGGTCAAAGTCTAATTTCTCCGGAGTTAAGTTTAAACGTTGAGCACAAGGGAGAGATAAATGAATGGGTAGCACCCCAGATCAAGTAAGGTATAAACTTCGCAAGAATTTATAAATAGATTACCCGTGATCACCTCGTTTGGGTTCCTCGCATTTTAACCAACCACAACAAACGCTCTTCCAGAACTGGATTGACTTTGACTTTTCTGGGACGATCTTTTGAGTCACCGTCCTCATTGAACTAGGTTTCGCCACCGCATAATCTCGAAAGCGATATGTCCTTCCTTTCCACAATTATAGCATACCTTGAACTGTTGTGGGCGGTTTGACCGATATGTCCTCTTTCCGCATTTATAGCATATGACCGGTGGTCGTTCTCCTCCCTTAGAACCAGCTTGTCACAAGACCGCGTCTTCACATGGTCGTTGTTAAATCTCCTCTTTTAAAATCTCCTCCCGAGTCGCTTCTTCTATTTTCATGGCCATGATTACCACCAGAGTGGTTACCATTTTGTCCGTCTTTTTCTTTCTCCACTTGGTTATCGTTGTTTTGTTGATCGCTATCTCGGTATGATCCTAATTGTGGTCCCTCGGTTGATCAGTACTCGTTATCTCGCTCTAATAATTGAGCCCCTGCATTTACAACATCTAAATAGAGAGAAAATTTATGAGAAATGAGATATCGATGTACGCCGGGTTTCAAACCTCTCGTAAACATCGCGCCATACGTTCCTCATTCTCCACTAAATGAGGTGCAAACTGGATAACTCGCAAACTTTGCCTCGTCATCGAGACACCGCCATGTTGTTTTGTTCTAATCGGATGAACTCCACTTCCTTCATATACGACGAACACTTTCGAGGAAAGTATTTGTCATTAAATAGTTTCAAACGTCTCCCAAGACATGCCGAGTTAATACTGGATGGGTACACTTCATGACTCCCCACCAAAGATCCGCTTTCGCCACTTTAACATAAAGGTGGCGAATGGAACCTTCGTTCCTCCGTGCATCCCAAGACATCGAATATCTTGGTAATTTGCTTGACCCATGTTTTCGCCATGATCGGATCTTGCTTTCCCTTAAATTCGTGGTCCCAACTCTTTGAACTTTCGGGTTGTGACAACCCATGAATTGCTATCATTTCCTCCTCAGTATTTTGAACACGAGTCTCCTCGTGCGATTTTGCATGAACCGCAAAAGCTTCTAAACATCCCCTCGCTCATCATCTCGCTTTCAGCGGTGTTGTTCACAAGAGGAACATTGCCACTGCTGTTACGTTCTCCTCGTTGGTGAGTACAGACGTCTCCACGGTCTCATTTCCATTGTTAATATTCTCACCAACATTCTCAAATCGCCATGAAACAAGGGTTAATTAAGGAAATCAATATATCACATAATATCCCTATATCTCGACTAACTAACAAATAAGCTTAGGTAGGACACACTAGCGAAGGATTTACTCTGCTCTCCCTCCTAGTTCTATTCCCCAATCTCCACCGGAGATCATATCCCTAAGCTCGATACCAACTGTGACGCCCCAAAATAGGTATACATCACCCATTCCGAGTTGCCAATACATGGCATGTAAACAACTACAACTTTATTATTACAACATATAAAGCTGTGAGTCTAAATACGAGATATTGCCATCTAGACAATATTCACACGCAAATAAATCCCCATCATAATTATTGATACATTATTTTACAAAAAATGGTGAGGACTACTAAACAACTCTCTCTGTAACCTTCATTCCATACCCCGACTAGTACTCGCTACATTCTCGCCCTCCCGAGAAGAAAAATGGAACAACAAGGAAAAGGGTGAGCTCAACTAGCCCAAGTAAAGAATATTATGACTAAGATAATATACAACAAATTATCGTTAGTCTTCAACAGGAAAAATCTAATAGAATACAATAGACAACAAGTTTTAAATCAATATTCGCAATGAAATAATAATTCATTAGAAGAGTTAAGTAGAGAATGCAAACTACTATCTTCTATGTATGAATTTAAAAGTTCATCGCTCATCTTTTTATCCCTGTAACATCAATCAATATACATCTGGAATCAAATATTCATCTTTGCACTACAGGCCAAAGATATTCATCAGTTGGTCATGTTCATCTAAACACCTGTTCATCTTTGCACTACGGGCCAAAGATATTCATCGAAATAATTCATCTTCGCACTACGTGCCAAAGATATTCAATAATATCATCATTTAAGACCGAGGATGATGAAAAATATTTTTAAAGAAACGAATCCAAAGGAAACAAAATGACAAGGATTAAGGATTAAGGATTCGTACTTTGTTTTATCTATGTCCAAAAATACCTCAAAAATAATCATAGTGGTGTAAAATTCAAGAATGATCAAAACTTGGATACAATCAAAGCTAGTATCCAGAATAGATATTTTGGACGAAAAGGAAAATTTTCATTTTTCGATGAAATAGTGTCGTATTCGTGAATAAGATCAGATAACGTGAATAAAGTGTCATATACGTGAATAGTAACTTTACACTAAAAGTTCCAATTTGATTAAAAGTTCAGATCAATACTTGGCATCATGATATTAAAAAATAATATCCTTTACCTCGAAAGATCAAGATTTCTAAGCCGAAAACACCGAATATAGTCTCCTCATTCGATTTTGCATGAACTCGCAAAAAGCTTCTAAACATCCCTCGCTCATCATCTCGCTTTCGATTGGTGTTGTTCACAAGAGGAACATTGCCGACTGTTGCACGCTCTCCTCGTTGGTGAGTACTGACGTCTCCACGGCCTCATTTCCATTGTTAATATTCTCACCAACATTCTCAAAAATCACATCATGAAACAAGGGTTAATTAAGGAAATCAATATATCACATAATATCCCTATATATCTTGACCAACTAACAAATAAGCTTAGGTAGGACACACACTAGCGAAGGATTTACTCGTCTCTCCCTCCTAGTTCTATTCCCCAATCTCCACCGGAGATCATATCCTAAGCTCGATACCAACTGTGACGCCCCCAAAATAGGTATACATCACCCATTCGAGGTTGTCAATACATGGTACGTAAACAACTACAACTTTATTATTACAACAAGAAACTGTGAGTTTGAATACAAATATTATCTTCTAGACAATATCTATACTCAAATAAATCCTCATCACATTTATTGATACATTATTTTATAAAAATGGTGAGGACTACTAAACAACTCTCTCTAGAACCTTCATTCCATAATTCAGACTGCACTCGCTTATATTCTCGCCTCCCCGAGAAGAAAAATGGAACAAAAAGGAAAAGGGTGAGCTCAACTAGCCCAAAAAGAATATTATGACTAAGATAATATACAACAAATTATCATTAGTCTTCAACAGGAAAAATCTAATAGAATACAATAGACAACAAGTTTTTAAATCAATATTCGCAATGAAATAATAATTCATTAGAAGAGTTAAGTAGAGAATGCAAACTACTATCTTCTACATGTATGAATTTAAAAGTTCGTCGCTCATCTTTTATCCCTCGTAACATCAATCAATATACATCCGGAATCAAATATTCATCTTTGCATTATGGCCAAAGATATTCATCGGTTGGTCGTGTTCATCTAAACACTGTTCATCTTTGCACTACTGGCCAAAGATATTCATCGAATCATTCATCTTTGCACTCACTGGCCAAAGATATTCAATAATATCATCATTTAAGACCGAGGATGATGAAAATATTTTTAAAGAAACGAATCCAAGAAACAAAATGACAAGGATTAAGGATTAAGGATTCAGACTTTGTTTTATCCATGTCCAAAAAATACCTCAAAAATAATCATAGTGGTGTAAAATTCAAGAATGATCAAAACATGGATACTATCAAAGCTAGTATTCACAATAGATATTTTAGATGAAAAGGAAAATTTTCATTTTTCGATGAATAAGGCAGATTCGTGAATAAAGATCAGATATCGTGAATAAAGGCAGTATACGTGAATAAGAATCTGACACCAAAAGTTCCAAATTTGATAAAAAAAACTTCAGATCAATATTTCAACATAATGATATTGAAGAAATAATATCATTACGAAAAAAAATAATATCCCTTACCTCGAAAGATCAGTACTTCTAGTTGAAACACCGGATATAGGCTATGACTTGAACTTGCACCGTATAGCAATACTCAAAGTATACTCAAAATACTCACAAGAATACGCTCGATAATATAGAGAGAGAAAACTTCAGTTTCTGGTGTGATTTTCAATTCTAACCTAAGCACCCTATTTATAGGAAAATGCTTAGAACACCAAAGTAGAAAATTTAATATAATAATAATATACATATACAAATTTGTCTACGCACCTAGAACCATCTGAATTCAGCAACTTTCATGTGTTTAATGAGGCTAACCAAACACAAAAACGTTTTTGTTAATTAAAACAATTAAAACTTCCAAAAATCAATTATTTCGGAGCTTCGGAACTTAAATAATTCATAATAAATAGCTCTTTTATCAGAAAAATTCGAAACTCGCGTTTTTTCATAGGAAATTCCATTATCTACAACTTTGCAGAAGGAAGTTTTTCCAAATTCCAAACAGAAATTGACCGAAATCTACAAAAGCAAGGCGATTTTACAAAGTTATAATCAAATTTCAAATCAATAAATGGGGTCCACCGACATGTTTAACATGTTTTAAACATTTATTGCAACAAAAATACTTTTCCTCCTCGATACTCATATATCCCACATTCGTTGTAAAATATCACCATTATTATATTATTAAAATATAATAATATATTTAAATGAATTATTTTATCGTAAAAAGATAAAATTTCACTTTTCAACAATTGTCACATTAAAATTTTCTCCATCTATATCCACATAAAATTAATATTTTCCTCATCATATGAATCAATAATTAATTATTCACAAATAATATTATGTAATCACAATATCGACAACCAAAGCAGCGGTTCAGGAAAGAGGGGATTTCAATAAGAATTTCTCCTCATCAAGCAGTAATTAGGTGACCAAACCTCTCCTTAGATGTAACTTTCTAGACATTGCCAATAATGTTATCTAATAATATTATTCAGATAATATGAATTATTGCTTCGATAATGAAAAATCTTTGTGTAATGATAATTATGAAACAACAAAGAATATAAAATATCAACGCAGTAAATTATTAAATCAATAAAATCTTGAGCAAGAATTATCGTAACCATTATTGAGTAGTGCCTTCTTTACGTAAGAATCAATAATTGGTGCAATACCGCGTGTACTTCTTGTGTTTTAACCACCGAAAGTATTTTAACAAAGATAATCTTGATGAATAACTACGCCAAGTTATTTTTAAACAACTTATATTTGTCGTTTTCTTCATCCAATCGCTTTCCGTTATGGGGCCCATAAAAGACCCGCACCATTGCATTTAATATTCTCGACAATACGAATATTCCACGACCAAACGAATATTCCCAAACAATAATGAATATTTTATAACCACTGCTTATTGAAATATTTATGTATTTTACCCATAACTATCCACATTAATCAAATCAACCCTTACTATTTCAAAATAATAAATAGAGGAAAATAAATTTTATTTATTAATAATTTGGGGTCTTACAATATATATATAGAGTCCGGATCTTAAGCTCATCTCTTATCCAACTCACCCGAGCCGGGTTGTATGACCGAACCGTCGCCGGGTCCGTCGCTAAAGAGGGGTGAGTTTTGTTATATATTACGACCAAAGTTTTTCGTTATATATTATAACTCATCTCTTATCCAATTGGTTATATTTATGGAAAGGAGTTTTGTTATATATTACGAACAAAGTTTTTCGTTGAATTATGAAACACACCTATATACATGAAGTTATATAAATATATATAATTTAATGCATATCTTGTAATATAACTTCATGTATATAGGTGTGTTTCATAATTCAACGAAAAACTTTGTTCGTAATATATAACAAAACTCATTTCCATAAATACAACCAATTGGATGATTTGTGAAAAAAGGGGAAGGTGCATGAAAATTCTCAACTAGCTCAGTGCCCATATGATCAACTCATTAGTGATTTTTTTTCATTTCTTTTTGTTTACTTCTAGAAGGATCTTTAGCAGTTGATGATAATATAACTAAGAGTATATAAAATATTTTTTGTGTGCGTAAATTAGCTGGTCACTAGTGCATTTTCACATTTCCACTTGTTAATTTCACACCTATCCTGTCTTATACATCACCGCATGCATTACGCATTCGGCTAAGAAATTACTTTTCTAGCCTTCGCTAGTTCAACTAGCGGATGGGCTTTAATAATTTTCAGCGTACGCTACTTCGTCTGGCGGAAGGCGTGTTTTTTAATCCCAGCGCTTGATTATTGGAATGGACGACTAAGATGCTATTTGCCCAATTTTCATCCATAACAAATACTTGCTATGGATCATTTCCCTATATATATATATATAAACTTATCTCAAATGAACCAAACTGTAAGAATAAAATTTGTAAAAGCTAGTACTTGGTACTATATTCTTAAGACAATTATGCCTTCTTTACGGTGCTCAGAGTTGATAACACTTGTCTCCCAGGATACAATGACAATGTATACTATTTTAGCACTCCAAATAGTATACTTAACGAATCAAAGAAAATGCTCTGAATTTCTCTCTCAAATGAACTATAAATAATGAAGACTATAAGACTAGAATGTTTGATGCTTTGCTGAATTAAATGAATCGAATGGTAGCGCCCCTATCTATTTATAGGAGGGATTAGTGACTAATCAGAAAGGACACAAACCCTTGAAAATGCATTGTTTAGTCAAAACGAGCAGAACAAAAATAATGTAGTTTTAGGCTTAATAGAAAGGGCACGTCCATTTAGACAAAAACGACGTAGTTTTTGGGCGTCTGTTCGGCAGATAGTGCTTCCCAAAACAACACAGTTTTGATAATAGATAACATTTATCAAAATGACACGGTAAATTTTGTCAAAAAAATTATATACAAGGACCCAGACCTACGAGCCAAAACTAAATGCGTGGGTTTGAATCAAGTCTTGGCTAGGTCCTCTCTCTTCCACAAAAGTGGGGTGCTCCTTGGAGCCCAAACTGAAGAACAACTTTATTGTATATAAAACCCATTTAATATTTAATTCTTAACCGATGTGAGACTTAACTTCCCACAAATATTTATTATCATTTCTAAGGGTGATCTTTGAGAGTTAATTTTTCATTCATTATTCCATGGATTTGAACTTCCAAATACTTAATTTAATTTACTCGTGGAGTAGAACACATTGATATGTGGAATCATTTCAAATAATTAATGACACCCACTTCAATTTTGGCTCAAATTCTAACAATAACTTCTTTAAAATGTGCGCATGTTCTAATACTAGGTTCTATGTTATATGAAATCATCACTTTGCCTGAAATACCCGTGTTCAACACTTTGGACAAGATATGAGTATTGAACACTTTATTTTAGTGTAAAAAGTAGATAAAATGGAAGAGTACTCATGTTGTAGAAAGTACTTATGTCTAACCAAAAACTAGGACTGATCATTCGGTTATAACCGAATCGAACAGGTTATTCGGCTATAATCGAATATCGAAATAATCATAATTTCAATATACGAAAAACTAACTGAATTTTGGAAATAACTGAATTACCGAATACCGAATTATCGAATTATAAATTCGGTAACTCGGTTAATAACCAAACATGTGCGATGTTTACTCAGTTAATTTGTCGAACACTTAGTGGGTAGTCCAAAATCCTTAAAGTTTAAAATTCGTTTAGCAAGAAGATGGATCCTAAACGAGAATGCAATCAATCCACCACACACGAAGCAGTAATACCCAATAGAAATCCAAAGCAGAGAACACCCAATTTCAGCCCAATCTTTCAAATATTCAAAATTGACGAAAATACCTTGTATTGGGATAGAGATGACGAATTTGATTCTATAGATTGGGTAGAATGATGGCCTCCAATTGATGCTAGTTTGATTGATGCAATAGAGTAGTGTAGAGGTCAAAGGATAAGTGACACTTCTGTTTGGGATGAGGCGATGGCCGATGAGTGAAGGCGATGAAGCTACGAGTGTCGATTGTCGAGATCTGGGCTAGTGGTTGTGGACTAACGAGTGACAGCTGAGAAATGAATTGAATTTGAGATCAGATAAGTTTAAAGTTTTATTCGGTTAGACCGAATAACCCAAAATTGAAACTCGTATTAATTAACTCTAACGCCCCCAAAATAGGTATACATCACCTATTCTGGGTTGCCAAATACATGGTACAGAATACAAATACAATCTTAAATATACAACATGAGCTGCGAGTTTTAATACAAATATTGTCATCTAGACAGTATTCAAACTCAAAATAAGTCCTCAATACATTTATTAACACACTATTTCATAGAATAGTGAGGACTACTAATGCTATCATCTCGACCGTCACTCCGGTTCCCCGATTAGTCCTCGCTTACGCTCTCATTTCTCAAGAGAACAATGAAAGTAAAAAGGAGAGCTCAACTAGTCTTTAAGAAGAAATATTATGACTAAGATAATGCGTAATAAATTATCGTTAGCCTTCAATGATGTTAAACCGATACAATATAACAAACATCAAGTTTAACTGCAGCTTGAATAAGCAATCCATTAAAAGAGTCAAGTAGATAATAAAATCTACTATCTTCTATGATTTAAAAGGTTTTTCATCACTTTTATTCTGAGAGACTCGATTTTAATAAATAAACCACATCATCCCCGACTACGACGAGGATATTCATTAGTATCACAACCATAAATTATCCATACACTACAGCCAATGATATTTGTGTATTCATCAATGGTCGTGATCATGCCAACAATCGTCCATCAATGCACTACAGCCAATGAAGACTTTTACCACATCATTTGTAACATTACGGTCATGATTATACCGAATAATCCCTGGTCATAATCATACCAAGTCCATCTATGCACTACAGGCCACATATAACTTTCAACATAATATAAACATGAGAATGATGACAATGATATAAGAATTCAATAAAACAAGTTCAAGAATTAATTTATCCAGGAACCAATAACGTCCAAATTGTCAACATGATACTGCTTTGTGAGTAAAATTCAAGAATACTTAGAAGAATATTTCCATAAAAAGATACTGGATGAAGCACAAATATCAAAGATATTCCACTAATTTCATGGAGTATAAAAGCCAAAACTTTAACCAACTGAGTATAATAAAGAATGGAATAACAAAAGAAATCACCGGTATATGCGATAATCAAATGCAGAAAAGGTTATTCCAGCATGTAATAAATAATGGAACCGGTCACGCATAAACGCATGCACGAGGATGTTCCAAATGAGAATAATAAATAATGGAACCAAAGTCACGCGTAACGCGCACGAGAGAGGATATTCCAATGAATAATAAATAATGGAACCAGTCATGCGTAAGCATGCACAAGATGTTCCAAACAGAATAATAAAGAATGGAATAAATGAAGACTTTCACCATGTATGCGGTACTTGGATAGACAAAGTTATTCAACATAATAATAAAGAATGGAATAACAAAAGAATTTCACCAAGTATAGGGTAGTCCACGTATACAGGTTATTCCAATAGAATAATAAAGAATGGAATAACAGAAGTTCTATTCATGAATACAAAAGAAATAATACCCCTTACCTTAGAAGAAACTGGATATAGGAGTAGTGAAGTAGCAGAATACTTTCCTTCTTGCTCTCTATAGTTTCTCTCTCTAGAGTTTCAATGAATTTGTAAGAAATAATGAAGGAATGAGCTTCTATTTATAGGAGAATGGATTGAATAGTAACTAATTCATGAACGGTCCAGATTGATTTACTTTTAAACGTACGGTCCATATTAATTTACTATGCAGTATTAATAAAATATTCTAATAAAACAAAATCTTTTAAATAAAACATAATATATTCTATTTATAATCTAATAAAAGCGAATAACTTTATAAAAGTATTCATTTTTATATAAAAAGATTTTACTATGCAAACACTACGCAGTCTGTATTTACGCATAATAGAATATTATATATTCTATTTATAGTCTAATAAAACGAATAACTTTATAAAAGTAATCTGTTTTATATAAAAAGATTTTACTATGCAAACACTATGCAGGCACTATGCAAATACTATGCATAATAGAATATTATATATTATATTTATAGTCTAATAAAACGAATAACTTTATAAAAGTATTCTGTTTTACATAAAAAGTTTTCTGTTTTATTACATTTATAATAATAATAAAACAAAACTTATCACCTTTATTATAATTCACAATATTAATCGACCAGCTTGTTCCCATGAAAGAGGGGGCTTTCCAATAAGGATTTCTCCCTATTGGCCCGCAATTAGGTGACCAAATCTCTCCTTGTCAGAACTTCTAGATATCGTTAATATTATAAATAATAATATTAATAACTTTGTTATCTCAATTATTGATTTAATAATATATAAAATATCGACAATAATTGAATCAAATAACGTGAGATACTATGCAACAATTACTATAGCAATAATTGAACAAAACTGAGTGACTTCTCACGTAAGCATCAATAATCAAAATCGTGTGCTACTATGCAACCACGCGTATTACTGTACTTTTAACACCGAGTGTTTCAACAGTTAACGGTAAAACTTCCGCCGTTATTTTCATAAAATGATATTTTTATCGTTTTCTCAATCCGACAATAATTCCGTTGTGGGGTCCACCAATGATTGTGCCATCGTACGAATATTCCCATTCCCTGTTAAAATGAATATTCTCCGACCAATCGAATATTATATAACAACTTGCGTACTTTGCAAAATTTATAAATAATACCCACAACTATAACATTATATCAAATTCACTCCATAATATTCATAAGTGATATTTATAGAAAATTTATTTTTATTCCTAAAAGTTGGGGTCTTACATTAATCGTACACCGTAAATTATTTCGGGCATAACCGAATTGTTAAAAATAACCGAATTATCAAAAAAATTGGGTTAAATTATTTCGGTTCGGTTATACCCATTTTTTACTCAATCCTACCAAAAACTCTATTTGAGTCCATATAATAAAGATTATGGTTAAAAACAATTGAACTAATTTTAACTATATTGTTGGGAGATTGCATATTTAAATTTGATGTTGAAAGTCAATATTCATGATTATATGTAAAGTCCTTCAAGGAATACATGTACAAGGACTTAGTGGTAGATCAAACTTGTTAGGCGGATTTGAGTTTTAATGTTTATCATTCTGTAAATGAATGTAGAAGAAAAGATCAAAGCTGTTAGGTTGATCTATATCTTGAGATGAAATAGATAGGCTTCAACAGAATCATAATCTATCAAGCTGATCAAAAGATTGCAGAAGCCAAGGCAGAATCGTAGAGCATCGAGAATCGTAGTCTGTTTGCTTTGGAGGGCCTTTCCTGGAATCGTTGAGTGGTCCAAACGCCTGCCGAGTCAATCTCAAGAATCGTAAAGTGCTTTCGGAAGCGTAGAGTCTGCAAGTCAAGTAAGTGAAGATCGTAGTGTACCAGTACTTAAGAGAAATTGTAGTGTTCTCATCCATCAGCACCAGATCAAGCACCAAGGTGGCAAGACACCACGATCATATCGTAGTGTATCATTTGTCTGCATCAGAAGCATCGAGCCTTGTTCATTTATTTAAGAATAAAAGTCAACAAATGTGGAATGGATTATAGACGTTGAGACTATCGGGAATCCCAATGACACAACACTCATCCTTAGTATAGAACGAAAAAACGTATTAAAGAAGTTAAGGAAAGTATTACATGTCAGCTGAAAACACCTTTTCAGGTGTTAGGTGAGACAACAGTTTGCAATGTTAGTGGGCCAGACGGCTGGACAGAAGATTTTCATAAAGTCACCATCAGTGCTCAGAAATGTCAAATACAATTAATGCTTCAACGGATGTCTTCAAACGGATACATTTCAAAGACACCTTATATGTAAAACAGAAGTTGATGGAAGAAAAGAAGCAAGCATACAACGAAACACTAAAGAACAAAAAAAAACTCAACTTTACGATCTGAAAAGAAAGCTTGCTCAGCTACTCAATTCTTTTGAACACAAGCTTAACGGCAACTGAATAGCATCATTCAAGAACTCAACTATCTTTAAGTGAAGTAAGAAGTCCCAAGTCAGAAAGACTTGAAGAGTTCTAAGTGAACTGAGAAGTACCAAGTCTGCTGGACTTGAAGAGTTCTAAAGTGAACTAAGAAGTTCCAAGACTGATGTTCTTGAAGGAATCTGTGAGATTCAAAGATTGTAAAACCATCCTTATTGGATTTTCTACTCAAGGAGTAGAAGAGTGGACTAGGAGCCTTGAGCGCTCTGAACCATTTAAAAAACATTGTGTCTCTTACATTCTTACTATAACTGCTATATCTATCATAACTGCTTATCTCCTATCAATTAGTTTTATCATAAAGAGAAACAAACAAATCTCAAATTCCGCTGTGTTTAAATCATCAACAAATCTGATAAGTATTTTGTGAAAGAAATTTTTAAAAATATCTATTCAACCCCCTTCTAGATAACTATTATGTTTCCTGAAAACTAATATATATATATATATATATATATATATATATATATATATATATATATATATATCCACCAAGCCACAAAAAGTTTGTCAAATCCAAATGCTCCCTGACAGGAAAACATTCAAGTCATAGTTTTTTTTTTTTTTTGGTACTACAATTTGATTTCTAAACACAAGACATTGACCTTAAACGGACTATGATAACATAAAGTCCAAGATAGGCCGACCCATGAGTCTAAAGAAATTAGAGTGGCAATATAGAAAATGTTTTCTTACCTAACTTGGAAAAAATAAAGAAACATGTCGGATTTTACCAACTTTTAGATAATAATAATTGCTTAGAAGATACTTCTTCCGTTCCTTAATATAAGTCGTGTTAGAGTATTATTTTTATTTCTTAATATAAGTCGTTTGAGAATTTCAAGTAAGCATTAATTGCTTAGTTTCTAATATTACCCCAAGTAATAAATATAATTTTGATTCTCTCACAATTTTTTGCCCATAAATAACATTCTCTTTTTCCGATACAAGTGTAATATAGACAATTAATATTATATTTAATGTTATGTAATCATTTCTTAATACTTGTGCACAATTCTAAAATAACTTATATTAAAAATGGAGGGAATATTGAATAGTACGGACGCATGAATTTTATTTAGAGGAGCACCCTTATAATCGAATAAAATAATAAATAAATAAATAAAGTTACTCTCTTAGTGACACAGTTTCATTTGTACTTTATATAAATATTAATGATGTATTTTTATTTCATATTTATCATTAAATATAATGAGTTGTTAACTTAGTAATAGTGACACATACTGATATAATGAGAACACATTTGAAGATTGTCATTTTACACTACTATTAATAAAAAGTGGAAAAAAAAAAGTTTAGAAATGAGACATTTTATTGTGAAACATAGGAATACCATAATTCACAAACTATAGATTTCAAATATATATATATATATATATATATATATATATATATATATATATACTTCCTCCGATTCAATTTATAAAATCAATTTTAGATCCGATTTATGGATTTCTCAGTTCGAGAAATCAAAATAAGAGAACATCGCTTCTAATTCTTTTTCAAATTCGAGAAATGTTGATTGATCCTTTTCTATTTGATCCCTTTAAATTCCAAAGTGGCAATCGGATGTATTCATTAAAAAGATATTCAAACTCAAAATTGATGAGATTAATTGTATTTACTAATCCAAAGGTTTCAAAGCATGCAATAATTACATAGTCCAACAATGATAGAGATTATGAAGTTACAAAACCTACAGATTGGAAAAGACTCAGTCAACCATCTAAGAAGCATTACAATGCAACAAGTAAGAAAGAGAGAGTTACAAGTTATTCACTTGGAAAGGTGAGTGCAGTGCCTTTAGTAGGCCATTTAAAAACTAAAAATAAATAAATATACAAGACAATAATTTAACAGTAAACATATTGTAATGGACATGCACTACATATACAAAGAATTTCCAATTGTGTTCTTATTACATATTTACATTAGCCAAAGAAACACCATAGCTTTGTGCTTTGGAGAAAAAGTGCTCATACCATAAGAAGATACCCCTACTTGTGTCCTCTGATCCCAAGGTAACCAGTCATGATCATTCTCTCATTCTAATATGGTAACCCTGATCCTAATTTTGAAGCTTTGTTTCCATTTTATTCTTCACTTCAAGACTTCAAGTACAACAAAACTCAGTTATGTCCAGCTAACCAAATACAAACCAAAACATGTTTCCATCAACTTTTTGCAAGTCAATACCTACTTTCTGCTACAACTGGTGACATAAATAAACATGTTAGAGCTTATGATCAACTCTTTTGCTGATATCATCCATCAAACGGTTTGCATGCAATACATCATTCTCGAGAGAACTTCTCCGCTTCATAAGTTCTCCTGGATTTTTAGTAGTCTTCAAGATGTCAGACATCTCTTCAGCTTTCCGAATTATAGATGTCTTACTTTCATGTGATGAACCAATATCTCTGGTGTAAGTATTTGGCAACTTCATTGAGTGAGGTACAGAAGCCATCATGTCACATAGTTTTCGAATCATTCCTGTCATTCCCTGTTTCTTCAGTTCATCACACATTCTTTGATATGTAAGGTACTGAGGAACAATTCCCCTACGAATCATGTCCTCAAACTCTCCAAAAGCTTCATCAAATCTGTGCATTTTGCACATCAAATGAATTAGCATGGCACATGTAGCCAAGTCGAAATCGCATCCCCTAGTTCTCATTTCCTTGGAGCCCCTCTTCAAATTTTCCTGTTTTCGAGAAGTACCTAAAAAAGTAATTATAAGTTGTAGGAGTTGGCACACACCCCTCACTGATCATCATCTTAAGGATCTTACTAGCCCCTACAAGATCTCCCGCCTTGCAAAAACCCTTCACCAGAGAATTATAGGTGGAAATAGTGGGACCTGATTCTAGAACTGTAAGCCGCTCCATCATTCCTAACGCCTCCTTGAATCTGCCTGCTTCTCCCAATGCATCGATTATAGGATTATACACAATCGCATTTGGCTCAATTCGTTCTCTCCCCATTTCAGCAACCAGCTCAATTGCCATTTCGACACGCCACATTCGGCAATACCCTTCAACCAGGGTACCATAAGTTACAGCAGTTGGAAGTATATAATCCTTTTTCATCTCCAACCAAAGACGCTCAGCCCGTTTAAGTTTTCTTGAACGGAACCAACCATTCAATAGTATGTTATAAACTCTTGTTGAGGGATTCCAGCTAGGGTTTAGTTCCCTTTTCTTATCAAAATACTCTGATGCTGGCCTAACAAGTCCCTCCTTGCAGAGAGAGTCTAATAAAATCTCAAATAATTTCATTTCCAAGTTTGAATCACGAAATGATTCTAGATTGGAAGCATATTCATATGTCCGAATCGTTGGTAAGTGCATACCTGCACATTTATCAAACAAAATCATATAGTCAAATTTACGTCTAATCTATATGTAAATTCAAATATTCTGAATCAATGTTCTAAAAGGCGCTAGGCGGAAGGCGGACGACCAGGAGGGCCTAGCGCCTAAGGGGCCCTGGACGGGGCCTAGGCGGGATTTTTTATTTTAAACCAATTTTAATATTTTAACTTACGTTTATCCAAACAAAACAATAATATAAATCAAAACAATCTATAATAAAGATAATAAAGGCATTTGCTTAAAGTTCAAACACATCCATATTGCTACTAATGTTAAAGTTCAAAAACAAACATGTAATTGCTCAAAGTTCAAACATATTTTTAACGTATTAGTTTTATTTATAAATTTATAAACAAAATTGCTATTAAATAATAAAATTTAAAATTTCAAGAATTTAATTCAATATTAAAACTAAGCATAAATTTAAGAATTATATTGAATTAAACTAAATATTACAAATGTATCATTATTTATATAATTTGAAGTTGGTTCAAGTTCAAAAAATTACAACTATAATAAAATTATCCATTTTGACTTGATATTGTTCACCTGTTGTTGTGATTTGATATGTTACAACCTGTATTATGAATATGATAAATCATTAAAAAAATAAATATATCAATATCTAGTTTGGGTAGTTATTAAAATTAAAAAAATCTCTCCGCATAGACCCCCGTGTAGGCCCCATTAGAGGGATTTTTTTGCCGCCTTGGGCCTAGGTGAGGCGCCTGGGGGGTCTAGCTCCTAGGAGAGGCGCCAGGGAGGCCTAGCGCCTAGGCGAAAATTTTTAGAACAGTGTTCTGAATCCCACATAATAGTTTAAATGGAAGAGAATTATAGAAATCACTTGGTCAAAGTTATGTGGACATTAGTTTTTTTAGATAAGAGTTCTGAATCCCACATAATAGTTTAAATGGAAGAGAATTATAGAAATCACTTGGTCAAAGTTATGTGGACATAAAAAAATTTAAAAAATGTGAGGGTGGCTACAAGTAACAGATTCATCAATGTGCATTAATTGGTTGGCCCATAGAGGGAACTCAAAAATTTTGAAAAAAGAAAAAGAATATATAATCAAGTGAAACTTAGGTGTTGTTTGATAAAACTAAATGTATAAGAGAATCTGAATGAGCTGAATGAAGTAGAAGTTTTGAATATAGAATGAAATAATGTGTTTGATAATAGTTTGTTTAAAACATCTGAATACGTCTATTTTCCTATTTTAATCTTTTGGATAACAAATTTATTATGTAATTATAAATAAACAATGTTATCTAAGAAAAATTAAATATAAACTTGTGAACAATCTTTGATGGAGTATACTATTAGTACTATAATTTTAGGAATAAGCGGTAAAAAAATTTAATAACATTCTATCAATCCATAAAACCAAAACAAAATACTACAAAACCAAAACAAAAGACTACAACAACATTCATTAAATTGGCTATTGACCAACTTGTTAAAGAAAAAAAAATCAAAAAACAATATGTACATTACAAAATTTGTTTACAATAGTAAAAAAAAGATGAATATTAAATGTAATTTTTAATTGTCTATAAGGGTAGGTAGGTAAAAATATCATTCAGTATTACTTACTGATTCAGCCACAATTTTCTGGATGAATCGTTCACACACATTTAGACACATTCAGAGTTTAAAAATTATAAAACAAACTGTCTAAATGACTTATTCGGTCATATTCAAATTCATTCAGATGTAAACAAACAATCCCTTAGGTAAGCTACTTCAAGAAAGTTTTATACCTTGCAAACAAGATTTTTAGGTAAAGTCGGGTGCAGTTTATACACAACATTCTGAAAAATGCAGAAGAAATTTCTTGCCAAGTAGGAAAGCGCCTTTCGCAACTAGTTATAAAGGAAAAAGTACAGCTACTTGGATATAGCCTACGTTTGAAATAAACAATTCACACGCACTCCCTTTCCAAAAAAGATAAAGACCCCAATTAGGTTTTTGTTGGGGAGATGATAGTTCTCTTCCTTCTCTAACAATATTTGAAGGTCATCTCTGCAAATTTTATCTTCATAATGATCCTAGAGCTAGTAAGCTAATTGATATTTGGCTAAATTTATGGAGAATAGACGTAGCTGATATTCATATGCCCCTCTCAGCTCAATCAGACTACATGGTAATAGTCCTTTTCTTTGCTAATATTCATGCATAGAAAAGCAGAAGTAAGTTTTTATACCGGACTACACCACCTAGCTCGACAAATTTCCTTTTTCTTTAGATTTTTTATATTATTATAAGGAAAATTGTGGGTGTGTAGACAAAAATGGGTGAATATGCTCTTTGCTCATGCCTCATGAATCAGGTATAACTGATGAGTTTCCTATTAGTACACGAATACAACTTATAGGGAATCTGGCAGTCCTCGGCTAATGTTTATTCATTATTAGAGTGCATAAAGAAAAGTGTTTGGCTAGAGAAGAGAAAGCTGACAGTTCACCTGCAAAAGTTACGAGGAAAAGGTAAGACATGGAAAATGTGATAAAATCAGGAACTCCTCAAAAAGGTAGAAAGATCTAAGTTAGAATCCGACTCGTAATCTTTGTACTTTGAGTGCGGAGAACATATCCAGTCATTCAATTCTACAGAACTGTTCATACTGCTCCTACAAGGATTTAATTAGGTTTTGTGCTATAATTATTAAAGTACGTACCAATAATTAATGTTTTCACAACTGATCAGAAATGATACCTTTTGGAAAAATATATGAAGAATAAGTGAAGATTGTTGGTTTATAATTTTAATGATGATAAATATTATTAGATGTGTATTATTTAATGGATTTATGTTATTAGTTACTTTTCCCAGCTGGCCCAATTTGGTTTATCTATTTTACAGAATATTTCGGTTGTTCTAAATTTATTTAAGGATATTCTCTTGCTTGGTAGGGCCCACAACAGTTGGTGGTATTTTGTATTGATATTCTATTTTGAAAAGGAGTCTTACAGAAGATATTTAGAGTTGGGTCTTATCTTATCTCTTTTGTTACACCTGTTTAAAACAGTTGACTGGGTATAGAGTTTCACTCTCCTTTATTTCAGCTACTTCAAAATCAAATAGTTGTCGCAGATTACTCATTATCTTTCTGGTTATACAAAACTGCTGAAATCATGGATTTATTCTAACGGGTCTGAGAATTCTTAGCTAACATCTTCTATAGCCGTTGCTTGTCTCGTTATATATAACTCCTTCATTGCTTTATTCCAGCCATTTATTGTAGTCTGTTAAATTCTTTTGCGCTGGAAATCTTTTGTACCTTCTAAACTCATTCATTGTAAACCGAACTCAAGCACAATTTTGGCTTGGGGTTTCTTGTTTTAGTTTTGAAGAGGTGAGAAGAGGTGCAGAGGTGTACAAGTTGCAGAGGTGCAAAAAGAGGACATTGGTGTCCAACTTCAGAATTGAAGCTTCTTTGTAACACAAAGTTATTTTAAGGTTTAAATCGTAATAAAAAGAGTCCAATCCCAGTTGGGATTGGACGTGGATTAGGCTACTAGATAGAGGATAGGGTAAAAATCTTGGTGTCTTTACGATTCTGCATTTCTCCTTTCTGTTTGTTTAATTTCTGGGTATTTTACTTTATTCGTTTGAAGATATAAGAATCCAAACACTAAAACAGACAGGTCTAGCTATCTGATAATATTAAACGAAGAACATAGGCTAAAGTAGACACTAAAACTGACAGGTGTAGCTGTCTGAATTAAACTTGTAGCAGAAAATAGAAAAAAGATTTTACGGTTTATCACTTTTAGCTTAAACACCTATTCACCTCCCCCCTCTAGGTGTGCGTATTTACTAAATTACATTTGATATCAGAGCAAGGCTCTACTAATATTGATCGTAGCAGGTCGTAGGGAAAGATCCTATGGTACACCTAAATTTTCAAGAAAGTCAATCCACAAGCCGACCACCTCTTTTACTCGGAAGTGAAAACTTTTACTTTTGGAAGTTCTGAATGAAGATTTTTCTTAAAAGAGTCACATGGGAATTGGTGGGTTGTTGAAAATGGACCTGTCATTCCTAGACATATGGTGGCAAACCAAAGGCTCTCAAAGAGATGAATGCAAACGAAAGATATATGTTTTCCTACAACTCAAGAGCCATGAATACCTTGCTAAGCGGAATGGTCCAAGTTGAACTTGATAAAGTATCATCGTGCAACACAACAAAAGAAGTGTGGGACACTATCTTGATGAGTCATGAAGGTATTTTAAAAGTCAAGGAGGTTAAATTGAGTATGCTAATACACGACTACGAATTGTTCAAATTAAAAAAGGATGAAACAATCAATGAAGCTCAAGGGAGATTCCTCACACAAATGAACTCGCTTAGTATGCTTGGGAAGAAAATTGATCAGAGGGAAATTAATAGAAAGCTGCTAAGAGTCATGCCCAAACGGTTTGCACCGAAAGTCACAACTCTCCAAGACTCGCCAACAATTAGTACCATGGAAACTCTTACCTTGTTTGGAGAGTTTGAAGAATTTGAAAATCAACTCAAGAGGTATAATGAAGAGGATGAAGCACCAATAAAGAAAATATTGGCACTTCAAGTCGAGAGTAACAATGAAAGTTATCACGAAGATTTTGATGAAGAAATTGAAATGCTCTCAAGAAAACTCGAGAGACTACTTCAAAGAAAGAAACAAAGGAAGAATCAAAAAGGTAGCTCAACTCCAATGAGTAAGTCCAAAACAAAACAAGATGAAGAAATTGGCCAATTTGTCAATTATACTCCCTCCGTCCCAAATAAATTGCTCAATTTTGACTTTTTAAAGTCAAATTGACCATTTTTAAAACTAATCTTTTTACTATTTTTTCTAAAATATAGGTGAAAAGATTATAACCAAAAGAAAGTATATACAATTTATTACTAACTCCAATTTTTATAATTTTAGAAATATATTTATATATGCTTAATTATTAATTTTAAAAATAGTCAATTTGACTTAAAAAAGTCAAAACTGAACAATTAATTTGGGACGGAGGGAGTATATTTTATGATTTTAATGATAACAATATTATTGGGTTTATGAATTTGATTTAAATTGTTTGGGCTGATTTAAATTTATTATATGTTGACTTCTTGTTGGCCCAAGATTGGAATTATGGTCCATTAGTATCTTCCTTCTATATTTAAGTTAAGTGTTGCAGATGTTGCATGTTGCGTATTCTTTGAAAAGATCTTTAATACTATTTAGTAATGATATGCAATCCAATTTGAAAAGGAAACTAAATAAGGTAACTGTTATTCAGTGATTGGCTAGTAACAAATTTTATCAAGTATCTCCTTGTTCCTTTATTTAAGGTGTTTTGGTTTGACTTGAAAACATATCCATTGGAACCAAATCTTTGTTAGCTGATCATATATCTGTTGGTCTCTTTAATTGCTAATATCATGGGGTATACCAACTGTGATATGAGTTTTCAATTCTATCTTATGTTCATATCCGTTGGTCAATATTAGTAGCTAATATTATTGGATTTAAATCATCTAATTTCTTGCTATGAGATTTAAATCATCTGGTTTCTTGCTAACAATTATTTTATAGCCGTTGGGTCACTCTTTATATATAGTCTTATTTTCACGACTAAGTACAGGAGGATACATGAAGCTAATTCACGTTGCTATACAGAGAAGAATCCTATTGAGAGCTTTCATTGTTTATTTCCAGCTATTCATTGTACTATCTTTAATTCGTTGTGGCTGGAAAATAAGAAGTCTATTGTAATTTCTTCTATTATATTCAAAGTTCAAGTCAGTAGATAGGATCTGTTCAAAGAGAGTTTTTCAAGGTTGCAGAGGAGCAAAAGTCTTAGTGGTGAGAAAGGTTGCAGAGGTGCAAAGGGGGCAGAGGTGTCCATCAGTGGAAAGCTTCTTTGTAACAGGAAGTTCTTTTTATTGTATTTAATTGGATATTAAGTTTAATATAAAGAGTCTCCAATCCTAGTTGGGATTGGACGTGGATTAGGCCACTAGATTAGAGGATGGGGGTTGAACCACATAAAAATCTTGGTGTGATTTTTACTTTTGTTTATCTCTTTAACTGTCATTCATGCTCTGCACTTTTTTGTTCATCACGTTGCTTGAAGTTATACTATTCAGACACTAAAGCGAGCATGTGTCTAGCCATGCGATAATAATAAGAAACAAAGAACATAAGCTAAAGCGGCATAAAGCGTAGCTATCGATTTAAACTCATTGCAGAAAAAATTTCAAAAAAAGTTTTCACCGTTTCACTTTTAGCTTAAACACCTATTCACCCCCCTCTAGGTGTGCACATACATAGAATTTCATTTGGTATCAAAGCTTGGCTCTACTAATATTGATCGTTGCAGGTCATAGGGGAAGATCCTATGGCACACCTAAACTTTCAAGAAGGTCAGTCCATAAGTAGGCCACCGCTGTTGTTCGGAAGTGAAAACTTCAACTTTTGGAAGTTCAGAATGAAAATTTTTCTTAAAAGAAACCCATGGGAATGGTGGGTTGTTGAAAATGGACCAGTCATTCCGCGACATGATGATGGCAAGCCAAAGAATCTCATGGAAATGGACTCAAACGAATCGTATAAGGTGTCTTATGATTCCAAGGCCATGAATACACTTTTAAGTGGCATAGTTCAGTCGGAGATAGATAAGGTCTCTTCTTGTACTACGGCTAAGGAAATTTAGGACACAGTCATCATGAGCCACGAAGGTACTACTAAAGTTAAGGAGGTCAAGCTGAGCATGCTAATGCACGAATACGAACTATTCAAATTAGAGAAAAATGAATCAATTAGAGATGTCCAAGCAAGATTCCTCACTCTAATGAATTCTCTAAAAGCATACTCGGACGAAAGATTGATCAAAAGAAAATCAACCGAAAACTTCTCAGAGTCATGCCAAAGCGATTCGCACCAAAGGTTACTACACTTCAAGAGTCGATCACAATCAGCACGATGGAAACTCTTACCTTATTTGGAGAACTTGAAGAGTTTGAAAACCAACTAAAATTGTATGATGAAGATGTGGCACCTAAGAAGAAGACATTGGCTTTACAAGCTGAAAGCTACATAGAAGGCAATGATGAAGATTTTGATGAAGAAATTGAAATGCTCTCAAGAAAACTCGAGACTACTTCAAAGAAAGAAAGAAAGGAAGAATCAAAAAGGTAGCTCAACTCCAATGAGCAAGTCCAAAACAGAACAAGAAGAAATTGGCCAATTATGTTTCATAGGACTAGAAGAGGACGATCAACTAGAGGTAACGAATTTTCATGAAAATTTTGAAATATCTACATCTGATTATCTTGCTTTTACAAAATGAAAATCAAAGGCTTAAAAAGAAAACTGCTTATTTTAAGAACTGCGTAAATGAGCTAATGAATGAAGTTGAGTCATTTATTGAAGAAAGAAAAGAAAATGAATATCTTAAAAATGAAAATCAAATTTTAAAAGAAAAATTGAAAATGAGAGATGTATGCATAGATGCTTTTAATGATGGAAAAATTATGAATATGCAACATGATGATAATGTAATAAATGCAGAAATAGCATCTTTAAAAAATGATCTTGCTAAATTTGTGCAAGGAGAAGAGAATCTAAATGTTATGTTAGGGGCACAAAGGTCCAGTCTTGATAAACAAGGAATTGGGTATAATCCAATTAAAAATGTGAAAAATAGGACTAATAATAATATTAGAATGATTAATAGTAAATCAAGGCATAAACCACTTTATTGTTCACCATTTGTTACTTGTAAAAAATGTGGTTTTAAAGGTCATTTTGATTCTAATTGTAATAAAATTAGAATAAAACAAATTTAGGTAAAGAAAAGTGATTCATATGCTACTAACCCAAAAAGACCCAAGAAGATTTAGGTACCAAAAAAATAGACTATTTGTTTGTAGGTGTCTCAATATCAAAAAAAAAGATGGATGATTCTTTACTTTGAGAGAGTAAATTACTTATAAATTATTTGGCGGAATCTGTAAGTATCTCATGTTTTTTAAATAGAGTTTAATTAAATATATTATTATAAAAACTCTATGGATTTCGTATTACAAGGGTTCATAACATCATTTATTATGTCAAATGCTCCATATTTAATATACATGATAATCTTGATAAAAGGTTGAGGAATATGTTCATATTTTATTTGATAATTTTGATCCTGATCTGTCAAAAGAAGAGAATGAGGTTTTTGCAGGAAAAAGTAATGTGGAACGTGGAAATCAAACACCTCAATCCAGACAGCCTAAGTCGTCTGCATCAGAAGGAAAAATAAATGAACCAGGAAAACATGCAGACACCTAAATCCGCATACTTGATAATTCTTCTTTTTGAAGGCAAATCGATGAATATTACGATGCAAAATCGATATTCCAAAAGTGAATCAGATGAACAAATGACCAATGACATTCTTCCAAGAACAACCAGAGTAGTGAAAAATTATCCTCCTAACCTGAGTTTTAAAGACCTCAACATTGGGATGCCAAAAGAAGAGCTATTGAAGAGATTTTTTATTCTGAAAATACAAAATTCAAATCTACACTATGGAACACAATTATCAAGCTTTCTACTGGTAACAAAATGTTACTATATAGGTAACAAATTACAAAGGTATGATTATATTGTTTACTTGCGATATGTGATTTTGTTATAACCTTGTTCTATTATCATTCTTTATGCTTATTTTTTTCAATTTGGCAAATGGGGTGAGATAACTAACTTCGGCTAAATTGATATGAATTATTTTTTGTTGATGACAAAGGGGGAGAGATATAACTTGATGATTTATTTCTTTTTGATAATGACAAAGGGGGACAGATATTTGGGTATAGTTAAATTGGTTTGAATTGGTATTCATGTTGATATTAAGATATTATATTATGCTGGAATATGCAATGATGGTTATTTGGATAAAGTCATTTTTTTTGCTCCTTAATATGTATAAATTTTGGGGGAGCCATATATACTTAGGGGGAGCATATTGGTGCATAAATTGTCATCATCAAAAAGGGGGAGAATGTTAGTTATATATTTTATGATTTTAATGATGACAATATTATTGGGTTTATGAATTTGATTTAAATTGTTTGGGCTTATTTAAATTTATTATATGTTGATTTCTTATTGGCCCAAGATTGGAATTATGGTTCATTAGTATCTTCATTCTATATTTAAGTTTGCATGTTGCATGTTGCATGTTGCATGTTGCTGAAAAGATCTTTAATATAATTTAGTAATGATATACAATCCAATTTGAAAAGGAAACTAAATAAGGTAACTGTTATTCAGTGATTGGCTAGTAACAAATTTTATCAAGTATCTCCTTGTTCCTTTATTTAAGGTGTTTTGGTTTGACTTGAAACATATCCATTGGAACCAAATCTTTGTTAGTTGATCATATATCTGTTGGTCTCTTTAAATGCTAATATCATGGGGTATACCAACTGTGATATGAGTTTTCAATTCTATCTTATGTTCATATCCGGTGGTCAATATTAGTAGCTAATATTATGGGATTTAAATCATCTGATTTCTTGCTATGAGATTTAAATCATCTGGTTTCTTGCTAACAATTATTTTATAGCCATTGGGTCTCTCTTTATATATAGTCTTATTTTCACGGCTAAGTACAAGAGGATACATGAAGCTAATTCACGTTGCTATACAGAGAAGAATCCTATTGAGAGTTTTCATTGTTTATTTCCAGCTATTCATTGTACTATCTTTAATTCGTTGTGGCTGGAAAATAAGAAGTCTATTGTAATTTCTTCTATTATATTCAAAGTTCAAGTCTTGTTTGGCTTGGTCCATCTAGAAGTAGATAGGATCTGTTCAAAGAGAGTTTTTCAAGGTTAGAGAGTCAGCAAAAGGTCTCGATGGAAAAAGGTTGCGAGAGATGCAAAAAGAGAGATGTCCATCAGTGGAAAGCTTCTTTGTAACAGGGACTTCTTTTTATTGTATTTAATTGGATAATAAGTTTAATAAAAAGAGTCTCCAATCCTAGTTGGGATTGGACGTTGATTAGGCCATTAGATTAGAGGATAGGGGCTGAACCACGTAAAAATCTTGGTGTAATTTTTACTTTACCAAGATTTTTACTTCTGTTTTTCACTTTAACTGTCATTCACGTTCTGCACTTTTTTGTTCATCACGTTGCTTGAAGTTATACTATTCAGATGACTAAAGCGCATGTGTCTAGTCATTGTCGATAATAAGAAACAAAGAACATAAGCTAAAAGCACTAAAAGCGCGAAATGCCTAATTTAAACCTGTTGTAGAAAATTTCAAAAAAATTTCACCGTTTCACTTTTAACTTAAACACCTATTCACCCCCCCTCTAGGTGTGCACATATACATAGAATTTGGGTAAAATGCAAGGTTGACCATCGAACTTTAGGGGTTTTTGGGTATTGAGCCATTTTCTTTTGGTCAACGCATTTTGAGCCCTTTTCTATTAAAAAATTTGGACTTCGAGCCCCTGTTGCCAGATATGCGTTGACTTGCTCATCTTCCCCCATGATTGCTTCTCTTTCCAAACACTCCATCAACGTTAGATATGCCATGTGTGCCACGTAGGCGCCACGTGAGCGAGTCAACGCATATCTGGCAACAGGGGCTCAAAGTCCAAATTTTTTAATAGAAAAGGGCTCAAAATGCGTTGACCAAAAGAAAATGGCTCAATACCCAAAAACCCCTAAAGTTCGGTGGTCAACCTTGCATTTTACCCCATAGAATTTCACAATTCTGTTTTACGGGACCAGAAGATGATGATCAAATTGAGTTAACAAATTTTCATGAAATTTTTGAAATATCTACATCTGATTATCTTTCTTTACAAAATGAAAATCAAAAGCTTAAAAAAAACTGCTTATTTTAAGTACTGCGTAAATGAGCTAATGAATGAAGTTGAGTCACTTATTGAAGAAAGAAAAGAAAATGAACACCTTAAAAATGAAAATAAAATTTTAAAAGAAAAATTGAAAATGAGAGATGTATGCATAGATGCTTTTAATGATGGAAAAATGATGAATATGCAACATGATGATAATGTAACAAATGCAAAAATAGCCCGTATAACCCGTCTACATCATAAGGAAAAGCAGGTGATTAAGGAAAATAGACTAGTAAAATAAGACGGTCTGAGCCGCCCGTTTTAGTAGAAAACTCGGACATGTAGACACCTAAATCCAGACAGCTCGACCCGTCTGTTTTAGAAGAAAAATCAGATAAACAGTCACATGAAATTCCAAAGCCTAAACCTGACGAGCAAATGATTTCAGCTAGGCTTCCTAGAACAGTGAGAAATCATTCCCCAAATTTGAATATAAGTGACCTCCACATTGGGATGATCAAAAGAAGTGCTATTGAAGAGATTTGGTTTTGAAAATACCAAACCAAAGTCAACACCAATGAGCACTTGCGTCAAGCTTACTGCAGATGCGACAGGTAAAGATGTCGAAGTAACAATGTATCGAGGTATGATTGGTTGTTTACTTTATTTACCTGCATCAAGGTCGGATATTATGTATAGTATATGCTTATGTGCTAGATTTTCAAGCTCAACCGAAAGAATCTCATCTTAAAGCGGTAAAAAGAATATTTAAATATTTATCTGGCACAATTAATTTAGGCTTATATTATCTTGTATCTCCAAGTTTTGAACTAATTGGATACTCTGATGCAGATTATGTAGGGTATCAAATTGATAGAAAAAGCACAAGTGGTGCTTGTGAATTTTTAGCTCAAAGCTTTTTAGCTAGGCACAACAAGAAACAAACATATGTTGCCTTGTCTACTACGGAAGGTGAATATTTGGCAGCAGGTAGTTGTTCACAAATTCTGTGGATGATACAAACGTTACATGATTTTAATATTATTTATGAAAATGTGCCTATTATGTATGACAATACTAGTGCTATTGATATTTTTAAAAATACTGCACTTCATTCTTGTACTAAGCATATTGAAGTAAAACATCATTTTTTGAGAGATAATGTTGCTAAAAGATTAATTAAGTTGGTATTTGTTCCTACTGAACATCAATTGACTGACATTTTTACAAAGCCTTCAAGTGAGGAACGTTTTTGTACTTTTAGAAAAGAACTTGGAATGTATGTCTGTGCTTAATTATTTTTATGTGCCTCTTGAAATCAATTTCATTTTAATAATAATAAATAAAAAAGTATTAAATTTTTTTCCCCTAGATTTCTTCATTCATTTCATGAAGACCATATTAGGATTAAATTCACGTGTTAGTATTCTGCTCACAGACAAATAAAGATTATGAGTATGAAAAGTTTTATTTACTCGTTATATTTGGCTTAATATTCATAACATATAAATAATTATTTAATTAAAGCTAATACAAATCTGATTTTGTGTGGCATATTATGTCTTATCAATATATTAAATCAAAAATAAGGTAGGGAGGGGTAATGTTGGAAACCTGCTGAAAAGTTTTTAGCGCGAACTAGGAATACCAAAGGTCTCATCAGAGTTTCATGTCCCACAGCTACTTTACTTATTCCTTCTTTTTCTCTCAGCTTATTTTCTATCTTTATCTATTTCTCTCTCTGTAGTCCTTCCCTCTCACAATCTAGGTTTTCAAGGAAGTTTCCATGGCTAAAACTTGTGGAGGCATGTGTTCCACACCGGAAGGAAAGCGGTTCAGAGCAAGGACATCACTAGTCACTCCTCACGAGCTACTAGGCGCACGAATCGGCTAATTAAACGAACATCGATTGATTTGGGGTATCTTCGAAGCAACCCATGAAGAGAAAGGGAGATTATTCACGATCGAAGGGGAAGTCTACCGAATTCCCCGATTCTACTTCCTCTGACCCACTGATTTCATCTCTTCCTCAATCACATGGTACTCCTCTAATCTTTACATCTTCTACATATGCTATGTGATTCCAGAATCTTATGATGAATAAAACAATTGCTTTTTGTGAAATCTATTGATCAAGCTTTTATACAAATTAGGGTTACATCCTTACTTGAAAATGTCAATCTCTCTGCTATGTTGTCTCCTCCCAAATCTGCATATCCAGTTTTCATCAAACATTTTTTTGGGAATGTCTGTCCAAGATGATGTGATAAAAACTTTTGTTAAAAACAAAACTCTGGTCATTGATTCTACGATATTGGCTTTGTTCTTAATATTCCTTGCTCTAGTATTTGTCCTTTCACGCTCAAGGGACCTTTAGAGTTTGAAAATTTAAGTGTTCTTGAACAGTTAAGGATTGTTAAAGAATGTTCTTCTACTGAATTCATTGGGTTACCAACTGTTGTTGAAACTAGTCTAAACAATGTTATTCACAATCTCATTCGTGCTAATTTAGTACCTAAGAATGGGAGTAGGTCCAACATGACTTATTAAGACTTGATTCTTTCTACTTTGATCATCTCTGGTACTAAGTTTAATTTTGCTTTGCTTATGATTAAGCGAAAGTTGTTTAACAAACAAAACAAAATGTTTTCCTTATGGGGGTTTCATAACCAAAATTCTTGCACATTTTGGGATTTCTTTTGTCAATGAAGAAGTTGTGCAAATATTTGATAACATCGATAAATATATCTTGCTACAATCAAAATTGAAAGTAAATTCTGATGGAATCTTAACTTGGGATGTTGAGAGGGTTTCCACTCAGTGTTATGTTCCTCCTACTTCAACTCCTAGATCTCCAAATTCTTCCCCTACTCATAATTCTGCTTTACCAGAATCATCTGTTCTTATTCCTCCTTTGAATGCTCAATTTTCTACTCTTTATTAACCCATACAAGATATGGGATCTCGGTTTGACTACTCTTCAGTCAGTTTCACATCAAAATCAAATTCAACAGTTAAAAGAAAAAGTTAATAATGTTTCAGAAATGAGGGAAGTTTTGGTATCTTACTGTGGTTAAAATTTGTGGGCCCAAGTGCACATTAGGATTCACATGAACTAATTGAATTAAAGGTTCCACAACCTCATTAAATGTGCAAATTAGGGTTCGCATGACCTAATTGAATGAAGACGAAAAAACCGAAAATAAATGTACTAGACCCAAGAGAAGCCTCTACGTGTCCCGAGGCAGAAGGCTCGTGGAGGCGGCTCATTTTGAGAATTAATTGAAGGATTGGATTGGTGGCTAGAAGGACAGGACGATACGAACATTATTCTAATGACTAAAGGGTATTTCTAAAATTTCCCTAAAGACATGTGCCTGACATGTGACTACTTAAGTTCCAGAAAACTCTATAAATACTCTTCCATTCTAGGAAGGAAGGGGGACTCTTTGGTGACTGAAGACTTGGGCATTCTCTCTCAAAGCACTCAAGACTTGGACATTCTCTCAACTCGAAGCACTCAAGAAGGCTTTTGAAATCTCTGCTACCCTAACACGGTTTCCGGATTCTGGGAGTTCTGCCATGTGTCATTGGACTAATCGTCCACATGTTCTTCTCCCCTCTTCAATCAATCAATCAATTTTGTGCTCTTCGTGGATTTCTCTTTTCCTCAGCCAGCACGAAACCCTAACTAGCAAGGCACAATTTCCTAGCCCACAAAATTCAAAAGTTTGACAAGAAGCTTGATGAAGTTATCTTTGAATCTGCCAATGATGAAGCTGCATATCTACCTCCTTCCTTTTTGATAATGCCAAATGGGAAGAAGTTTTTGGGATCCCAAAATTCCTTAACCCAAAAACTTCTCCCCATTTGGCATTATCAAAAGGTAGTTATACAGCTTCATCATTGGCAGATTCAAAGATAACTTCATCAAGCTTCATGTCAAACTCTTGAATTTTAACCACATAGTTATTGTGATGAGATACCAAAACTTCCATCCTTTCTAAAACATGATTAACTTTTTCTTTTAACTCTTGAATTTGATGTCAAACTGATTGAAGAGCAGAGTCAAACCGAGATCCCATATCTTGTATGAGTTGATAAAGATCATAAAATTGAGCATTCGAAGGAGGAATAAGAACAGATGATTCTGGTAAAGCAGAATTATGAGTAGGGGAAGAATTTGGAGATCTAGGAGATGAAGTAAGAGGAACAGAACACTGAGTGGGAAACCTCTCAACATCCCAAGATAAGATTCCATCAGAATTTACTTTCACTTTTGATTGCAGCAAGATATATTTATCGATGTTATCAGATATTTGCACAACTTCTTCATTGACAAAAGAAATCCCAAAGTGTGCAAGACTTTTGGTTATGAAACCCCCATAAGGAAAACACTTTGTTTTGTTTGTTAAACAACTTTCCATATGCTTAATCATAAGCAAAACAAAATTAAACTTAGTACCAGAGATGATCAAAGCAGAAAGAATCAAGTCTTGATAAGTCATGTTGGACTTACCCCCATTCCTAGGTACTAAATTAGCGCGAATGAGTTTGTGAATAACATTATTCAGAGGAGTAGTTTCAACAACAGTTGGTAACCCAATTAATTAAGTAGAAGAACATTCTTTAACAATCCTTAACTGTTCAAGAACAATTAGATTTTCAAACTCTAAAGGTCCTTTGAGCGTGAAAGGACAAATACCAGAGCAAGGAATATTAAGAACAGAGCCAATATCACAAAATCAATGACCAGGGTTTTGTTTTTAACAAAAGTTTTTATCACATCATCTTGGACAGACATTCCCAAAAAATTGTTTGATGAAAACCGAATATATAAATTTGGGAGGAAACAACAAAGCACAGAGATTAACATTTTCAAATAAGGTTGTAACCCCAATTTGTTAAAATAAAGCTTGATCAACAAATTTCACAAAAACAATTATTTTATTCATCATAAGATTTTGGAATCGCATAGCATATGTAGAAGATGTAAAGATTAGAGGAGTACCATGTGATTGAGGAAGAGATGAAACCAGTGGGTCAGAAGAAGTAGAATCGGGGATGATTCGGTTGACTTCCCCTTCGATCGTGAAGAATCACTCTTTTTCTTCATGGGTTGCTTCGAAGATACCCAAAAATCAGTCGATGTTCGTTTAATGAGCCAATTCGTGCGCCTAGTAGCTCGTGAGGAGTGACTAGTGATGTCCTTCTTGCTTTGAACCGCTTCCCTTCCAGTGCGGAACACATGCCCTCCACGAGTTTTAGCCATGGGAACTTCCTTGAAAACCTAGATTGTGAGGGAAGGAGTACGAATAGAGAGAAAAAGATGGAGATAGAAAGTAAGCTGAGAGAAAAAGAAGGAATAAGCAAAGTAGCTGTGGGAGATGAAACTCTGATGAGACCTTTGGTATTCCCAGTTCGCGCTAAAAACTTTTCAGCAAGTTTCCAACATTATCCCTCCTTACCTTATTTTTGATTTAATATATTGATAAGACATAATATGCCACACAACCAAATTTGTATTAGCTTAATTAAATAATTATTTATATGTTATGAATATTAAGCCAAATATAACGAGTAAAAAAAAAACTTTCCATACTCATAATCCTTATTTGTCTGTCTGTGACCAGAATACTAACACATGAATTTAATCCTAATATGGTCTTCATGAAATGAAGAAATCTAGGGGAAAAAAATTTAATAATTTATTATTATTATTATTATTAAAATGAAATTGATTTCAAGAGGCACATAAAAACAATTACGCACAGACAGACATTCCAAGTTCTCTTCTAAAAGTACAAAAACGTTCCTCACTTAAAGTTTTGTTAAAATGTCAGTCAATTGATGTTCAGTAGGAACAAATACTAACTTAATTAATCTTTTAGCAACATTATCTCTCAAAAAATGATGTCTTACTTCAATATGCTTAGTACGAGAATGAAGTACAGGATTTTTAGAAATATCAATAGCACTAGTATTGTCACACATAATAGGCACATTTTCACAAATAACATTAAAATCATGTAACGTTTGTATCATCCACAGAATTTGTGAACAACAACTACCTGCCGCCAAATATTCACCTTCCGTAGTAGACAAGGCAACAAATGTTTGTTTCTTGTTGTGCCAAGCTACAAAGCTTTGACCTAAAAATTCACAAGCACCACGTGTGCTTTTTCTATCAACTTGGCACCTTACATAATGTGCATCTGAGTATCCAATTAGTTCAAAACTTGGATATACAAGATATATAAGCCTAAATTAATTGTGTCAGGTAAATATTTAAATATTCTTTTTACCGCTTTAAGATGAGATTCTTTCGGTTGAGCTTGAAATCTAGCACATAAGCATACACTATACATAATATCCGACCTGAAGCAGTTAAATAAAGTAAACAACCAATCATACCTCGACACATTGTTACTTCAACAGCTTCACCTGTCGCATCTGCAGTAAGCTTGACGCTAGTGCTCATTGGTGTTGACTCTGGTTTTGTATTTTCAAAACCAAAACTCTTCAATAACACTTCTTTTGATCATCCCAATGTGAAGGTCACCTATATTCAGATTTGGGGGATGATTTCTCATTGTTCTAGATGATCTAGGAAGCCTAGCTGAAATTATTTTCTCGTCAGGTTTAGGCTCTAAAATATCAAGTTCTGAATGTGACTGTTTGTCTGCTTTTTCTTCTAAAACAAACGGGTCGAGCTATCTGGATTTAGGTGTCTACATGTCCAAGTTTTCTACTAAAAGCAGATTACTCGATCGTCTCGATTTTACTTGTCTATTTTTCCGATTCACTGCTTTTCCTTCCGATGCGATCGTTATCTTTATGCTGATTGAAATGCTTTTCTTTCCAAATTCAAGACCCTTTAACTGTTTTAATGCAAAGTCTCCATCCTCTTCTTTTGACAGATCAAGGTCAAAATTATCAAATAAAATATGAACATATTCCTCAACCTTTTATCAAGATTATCATGTATATATTAAATATGGAGCCTTTGACATAATAAAAACTTTATAATAAATGATGTTATGAACCCTTGTAATACGAAATCCATAGAGTTTTCATAATAATATATCTAATTAAAATTCTATTTTTAAAAAAATATAAGGTACTTACAGATTTCGCCAAGCAAGTACTATCCATCTGCTTTAGCTTATGTTCTTCGTTTAATATTATCAGACAGCTAGACATGTCTGCTTTAGTGTCTGAATTCGTATATCTTCAAACAAATAAAGCAAAATACCCAAAAAATAAACAAACAGAAAGGAGAAATGCAGAATCGTAAAGACACCAAGATTTTTCTAGTTGGGATTGGACTCTATTTATTACGATTTAAACCTTAATACAAATATAACTCCTTGTTACAAAGAAACTTCCATTCTGAAGTTGGACACCAATGCCCCTTTTTGCACCTCTGCAACTTGTACACCTCTTCTCACCTCTGACACCTTTGAAGCCTTCTTTGAAGAGACTAACTAAAACAAGAAACCCCAAGCCAAAACTATGCTAGAGTTCAATTTACAATGAATGAGTTTAGAAGGTACAAAAGATTTTCAGTACAAAAGAATTTACCAGACTACAATAAATGGCTGGAATAAAGCAATGAAAGTTCTTTGATGTATTATTTCAACTTGATTGCAGGTTCAAGAGATGTCTCTGTTCAGTCGAGAGGAGTATATAAATAACGATACAAGCAACGGCTATAGAAGATGTTAGCTAAGAAATCTCAGTCCCATTAGAATAAATCTATAATTTCAGCAGCTTTGTATAACCAGAAAGATAAGAAGTAATCTGCGACAGCTATTTGATTTTGAAGTAGCTGAAATAAAGGAGAGAAACTCTATACCCAGTCAACTGTTTTAAACAGAAGTAACAAAGGAGATAAAATAAGATAAGACCCACCAACTCTAAATAGCTTCTGTAAGACTCTTTCAAAATAGAATATCAATACAAAATACCACTAACAGTTGTGGGCCCTACCAAGCAAGAGAATATCCTTAAATAAATTTTAGTTCAACCGAAATATTTTGTAGAATAGATAAACCAAATTGGGCCAGCTGGGAAAAACAATTAATAACACAAGTCCATTAAATACTACAAACTGATTTATCCAAGATCTATATATGTAAAGGGAAATAATATATTCAATAGCACAGATGATTAGTCCAGTTGGAAATACATGATTCTGACAAACTGATTTATCCAAGATATATATATTCCTTAACAGCTATAAAAAATTCTAAACGAATTAAATAGCATAATATAAGGAGATCTTTCTGGTTTTTCCCTGGTTATTCTAAGAACGTGTAGACAATCTTTTAGCTTTTTCAGTTTTTAGTGTGGGTTTTCGAGAGGGTATGGAAACACTTTTTGCAGGAACAACCCCATCTGTAGCAAAGCATGCTTAACCATATTATGAGGTTGTTTAGTCATGCTGGATATTTTAAGAGCACAAGGGGACAAAAGATGAAGAAAACAAGATACCCTATTGAAATGACACAGAGTTCATGTAAATTGTTTGTACTAAGTAACCCGGGGTGAAATCATAGCCATAGTTAGAAATGATTAAAAGTAAGTTCTTAGTCACTTATGCAGTGTTAAGAGAAGCTTTTTGCTACATATTGGAGCAGAGGAATGTGATAGGAAATATGTATCCAAAGCTGCGGGAAGGGTTTATCAATCATTGATGATGTGGGAGTTCAACTTTGCCTATTCAATCATGTAAAAGGATGTGTAAACAAGGAAGCTCATATCAACATGCCATATTTGGAAATCAGCTCCAAGTTTTCCTAATTTTTTACGAGAAACTTCTCTCTAATGTGTATATCTGTGTAAGCTTAATATTGTTTTGGCATTTCTATCTTCACATCAGACTTGCCATGGCGTCATAATATGCGACTTATCATATACCTAAATTATATTTTTCCATAAGAATTCGAACAAATTACACACTAAAAACAATAACAAAAAAAATAATCCCTGATTGTATAATTCTTCTCAAATTCAATGTTCAAGTTAAAGATATCTAGACACTCCCAGAAGGATAAAACTAACTTCATGATAAAAGTTTTTCAATTCATAAAAGTAACTTGAATACTAGATATCTCCAAATATGGAATTTGATCTAAATTATATGCAAAACAAATGCAAATCCCAAGCAACTGAATAATAAATACCTGTGCGGGCATACCTCCTGATAAGAATGGCAAAAGTATCCAAATTCAGTTTCTCACCAGCATTGATCCTTTCAAGAATCAAGGACCATAACGAATCAAATTCTCTAGCTTTACCGAGAACATTAACCATGGAATTAAAAACATCCACCGAAAATTCATATCCTGGCTGCTTCTCAGCCCAGAGGAACAGAGTAAACAGAGGTTTAGGAGAAGAATCAAAATGGGTAAAAAATTCTAGCAAAAGAGAATGACCCAATTCGATCCCGGACCGTTCTAAGGCTGCCTCAAGGGCTGGACCAGGTGAAAGGCTAGGGTTAGTAAGGATGTCACGTATGACAGTGAAGTCATTTTGGCTGAAATTAGAGCTAGGGTTAGGGTTTAAGTCAGGGTTTTGTTAGGGTTTGGGTGGAGGTGGGGGCCACTTGATAAGAGGTTTGCCGGGAACCGATAGCCATGAGTGATCCGAGAAGAATCTGTGACTGTGAAATTGGAAATTAGGGTTAGGGTTTAAGGGGGTTTGGAGGAGGAGAGTAAGAGAGAGAATGCGGCAACGCTATGGAAAGTGACGAGGCTACTCATCTCTTTCACAGTGAATCTATGTGGAGAGATATGGAAATGTAAGTGGCTGAGTTTATTTTCCGGCTGTTATACCCGGTGTAAGCTATGACGGGAAAAATGGTGTCCGTTTTCAGCTTTTTCTATTTTCGTTTGGTAAACTCTAATAATAATTTCTCAAGCATTCTACCTTTCGCAAAAAGGTGCTATTAACTATCAATATTAGATTATGACCCCTGAAGTAGGGGTGAACAAGTAACCGACCAACACCGAAAAACCGTCCGAGCTAAATCGACAACAAACTAAATCGAAAACTAGAAAATCACAAAACAAAGAAAACTGGAGCTTAGTCGGCCACCGCTACATAAACAAGTTAGAATCTAAGCTCGAATTCGACTCGAAACATTAAATTCATATTCGAATTCGAATTCGATTTAAAGTTGAATTGTATTTGAAAAATTATACTGAGATTCGACTCGACTCAAATATTTATTACTCGAATTCGATTCAAACTACTCGCGAGCTTCAAATTCATGTTCGAATTCGAGTTTCCACATAATAATTAGATTTATAATAAATATAATTATAAATTAAATTTGTTATTTTACTTAGAAATGAGAAAATATATTTACTATTACACTTTATAAATATAAAATCACAATTAAAGTTAAAAATAAAATAATAATAATAATTAAGTATCATAATCTGATTTAATTTTGTATAATATTATAAGAGAATTTATCGAGTATCTAATCGAATATGTATCAAATCACAATTGAGAATTCGAGGAGTTTGAATATTAAACGAGTCGAGTATAACCTTACTCAGATTCTACTCATATTTTTATTCAAACTATTTTTTATGTTCAGATTTGGATTATATTATTAACGAATCCGAGTCTTGTTCGTATTTTTTCGAGTCGAGCCCGAATCGAGTCTAAATTGTTTGGTTCGTTTACAGCCTTATTTTGGTTTGCACTCATGAAAAAGTCGAAGTCGACTGAATCAATCAAATATATAAAGTTATAAATCTAGACACCCGAATTTCTATATATCTATACTAACCCTGGTAGGAAGGCAAAAGAGTCATTTCAACCAGAGGACAGGGTACCCAGATAGAGGATTTCGAAGCTCTGATCAAAAGTACATGAAAGTTACCACGAGCGTACAAGGCGAGAAGCTAAGCAAGGCATGACGGTTGTCTGCTTGGCGTCTACGGGAGAAACCATTTATCACTTTATCCTATTTTCCCGAATACAGAACTGGCCAATTTTTATGTCATTGTGAAGCTCTCGAAACAAACTTTCAGGATTGGTATGACACGTCTCCCAACTATTCTTGGATTGACAGTTACGAACATTTTAGCACACAGCACAAAAATCGAGATTACGACATAAGAACATAGCAGGTGGGACCCACCATAGGCAAGCCGCAACTATACCTGCGACAGCCTAGGCTGCTCTTTAAATGAGCGTTTTCAACTCATTTTTTAAGGAGAAAAGCATTTTTAGAAAGAGAAAATTCAGCTTTTAGAGAGAGAAATGGTTTGGATTTAGAGAGAATATCACATAAATCTCACTCGAATCTAGCAACTTGTATAGGAATCATCTATTAGTGAGTAGGATCTCTTAGATTCAAGGTTTGGGAAGCTTGTTCCTCCATTTTCAAGGTGAAAGATCCGACCTTTCTCATCTTTTTCAATGTAGATCTACTAAATCTATTATGTTTTGTTCATTTTATATTTAAAAGCTTGCATCTTTTTCTAGTTATTATATAGATCTATTGATTTCTCATAGATCTAGGTCATTTAATTGAAAAAGTATTATGCATACAAGCCAATCATGTATGATGATAAAGCATATCTTTGTGTAATCAATCTTATTTATTTATTAATAAAAGAATTATTTATTAAAGGCATTTATTATTATCTACATGGTGTCATTTTTAATAATATGTGATAAACCCATAGTTTTAAGCAACGCTTTTAGAATAATGATGATGATCATTCTAATGAGATCTAAATTCTTAGAAAGCTTAAAACTAAAATAGTTCCCAATCATTGGATTACTAAATAGGGATTAGTGAATGGGAGGATAGATTACATACATCGTTCTTGCTTTCGTTGGATGAGGATGATTGATCTCATGATCATTTGTGTGGAGACACTAAAGCAAGTATGTAGGTGCTTATTAGAGAATAAGTTCATTGAGCGTGACATTTCATAAGGAATTCCTAATGGAGTTTTACTTACCGTCGATAGGAATTCTGTAGTGATAGTAAAGACAAATGATCCTTAGACTTGAGATCATCATAGTATCTTATATATAATGAATTACACTTTGACTTATTCCTTAAGACTCTTAGAGTATATCAAAGGGTATGCTTGGGTGTAATAAGTTATATATGAAGATAATGAATGATCGATAAAGAATCTACCACTTCTAGTAAAAGGAGAAATGTCTATGTGATTCGATAAATGACAACCTGGGGAATCCTTGGTTAAGGTGGAATGAAATTAGAAAGTAGTTTCTAATTTGCATTCATTGGGAGTTGTTCATTTAGGAATCGAAATACATATAATTAAATAAAATAAGACTTTGACAAGAATTAGTGTCTTATATTTAATTGGGACGTAGTATGGTGGAAGGATTGAATTAGACAAGAACTATTTACTCAAAGGTTCTTTTGTGATTAATGTTGAAATCTATATTATACGGAAAGTCGTTGATCATTTAGGAGGCTTATCCCTATTGTAGAATAAATATTATTTATTTAAATAAATTATTTGTTTAATTTATTTATTTAAATGAGATTAAATTGTTCTAATTGATTTATTCACAACCTAGGTTTAATATGGAGAAACTAAAGGGTCACACCATAAAAGGAAGAATAATTATTTAAGAAGTTAATGGCATAATTATAATAATATATTAAGTATATTTAATTTAATCTATGGTGATAGAATAAATTAAATAGCTTAATATTTATTATTTAATATTTTAGAAATATTAAATATAAATTAATAAGAGGAGTCTTATTAATATTATTATAATTATTATTATTTTAATTTCTAAAAGGTTTAGGAATTAATTTAATATTAGTACTCTCATTTATTCCTAATTGGATTAGGAAAGAAAATTAGTTAAAAGAGTTTAACTAATTATCCCTAATAGGATTAGGGAGCCCATTTAATTAAAAGGGTTTAATTAAATAAATAATACCTTATTTTAATTAAAATAGGTTATATAATATCTTTATAAGAGGAGTCTTATATTAGATATGAGAATACGTAATTCAAGAGTTGGAGAAGACACCCTTTTCTTATTTCGGATAAGAAAAACTAGGGTTTGAGCCAAATCCTTCTTCTTGAAAAATTCCTCTTCCTTGGTGGATCACTTTATAGAGGCCACACACTTGGGTGGCTTACATTGATCAAAGGAAGGAATCTACCCAGGAGATTGAGGAGATCATGCGGAGAAGTAGGAGGTGAACTCGTACCTGAGGAAGCTCGTTTCTACAAGGGTATGATTTCATAATTTCTTATTCTTCGCTTTAATTAATAATATGCATAAAGGATGATCCGGGTAATTGGTTTGTGAAAATTTTTAAAATCTGATTTTATCTCGCTTCCGCTACGTTTTGCAATTTGATTGCTACTCTGATTTTCACGAAAACCTAACATTAATCGGTTGTTTTGCTATTAATTTATCAAAATTTTCATTTTTCTTCATTTATAATGTAGATCCACTGTATTCTCATAGATCCAAGTAGTTTTACCGATCATTTTGCATTTAAAATTATCAAAATTTGAATCTTTTCACTAGATCTAGTCAGATATAGCTCTTAACCGGTTCTAAAGCTTGAAGCTTTATGCTAGATTGTCTCGGATCTATGTTAGATCTAGTCATTTTCAATGTTTTCAATCGATTTTAAGCACTCCGCAAAACCTTAGATCCATATCTAGTGGGGAGGAGGTCCTAACTAATCGCGTTAGGGATTTTAACAATTGAATCACCTGATAGTGATTTTAGGATACATTTTTATATTCATTTACCTTTAAATCCTGATTGTGTCATTGAACGGATCTGAGGCATCTTAAATTTACGAATTTATATCCTAGATTCTAAGTCCTTTCCATAGATCTCGTCGATACACATAGTCCCTCGAATGTTGCATTCGATATCGTAATCTAAAGGATAAGGTTTTTCTGAAGTCCGCTTTTAGATCTCCTTTTATTTACGTTTCAATATATTGCGATGTGAGCCTCAAAATGTTGGAGTCAAGGATCCCAAAATCGGATATTGGCTCGATTCCCACGATGAACACAAATTCGATTGTAAAGTTATTATCTAATCATTGTACATGTAATTTTGGGCCTTAAAACGACTTCGAGGACTTTGTCCCGAGAGAACGAATTTAAAGCCCCGTGATAGTGAAAACTGTGATTGTAGGTGTTTGGATCTACTTAAATGGCTTTCATGCCTATGGGTGGCCCGACCCTTTTATTTAAGACCCCAACTTATTATTAATGAAATTTAATTTTCTTTATTTATTATTTTGAAATAGTAAGGGTTGATTTGATTAATGTGGATAGTTATGGGTAAAATACGCAAATATTTCAAAATAAGCAAGTGGTTATAAAATATTCATTGTTTATTTGGGAATATTCGTTTGGTCGTGGAATATTCTTCTTTGTCATTGGGAATATTAAATGCTGACGTATGTAGTGATCTTTTAATGGCCCTATAACTGAAAAGCGATTGGATGAAGAAAACAATAAATATAAGTTGTTTAAAAATAACAACAGTAGTTATTCTAGATTAATCTTTGTTAAAATACTCGGTGGTTAAAACACAAGAAGATTGCAGTATTGCACCAATTATTGATTCTTACGTAAGAAGGCATTACTCAATAATGGTTACGATAATTCTTATTCGATATTTTATTGATTTAATAATTATTGCGTTGATATTTTATATTCTTTGTTGTTTCAATAATTGTCATTTACGGTATTTTTCATTATCGAAGCAATAATTCATATTATCTCGAATAATATTATTAGATAACATTATTGGCAATGTACAGAAAGTTCGCCTAAGGAGAGGTTTGGTCACCTAATTGCGGCGCCGATGAAGGAGAAATTCTTATTGGAAAGCCCTCTTTCTGAGGAAGCGCACGGTTGTCGATATTGTGATTACGTAATATTATTTGTGAATAATTAATTATTGATTCATATGATGAGAAAAATATTGATTTTATGTGGATATAGATGGAGAAAATTTTTAATGTGACAATTGTTGAAAATTGAAATTTTATCTTTTTACGATAAAATAATTCATTTAAATATATTATTATATTTTAATAATATAATAATGGTGATATTTTTTACAAACGAATGTGGGATATATGAGTATACTGAGGAGGAAGAGTATTTTTGTTGCAATAAATGTTTAAAACATGTTAAACATGTAAATTGTGGACCCCATTTATTATTTGAAATTTGATTATAGCTTTGTAAAATCGTCTGTTTGTGGATTTTGGTCAATTTTTGTTTGGAATTTGGAAAAACTTTCTTCCGCAAAGTTGTAGAGAATTGAATTTTCTATAAAAAATTGCGAGATTCGATTTTTCCGATAAAAGGGCTATTTATTGTGAATTATTGAAGTTCCAAAGTCTCAGAAATAATTGATTTTGGAAGTTTTAATTATTATTTTAAAGAAAAACGTTTTTTGCATTTAAGTGGGCTAACATGTGATATTAATTTTGAAATCAGATCTTCAAAAAGGTGGGCTAAGGAAATTTATAATATATATTAATATTTTATTAAATTTTACTGCTTTTTAATGTTCTAAACATTTTCTTATAAATAGGGTGCTTTAGGTTAGAATTGAAAATCACACCGTAAATCAAGTTTTCTCTCTATATTATCGGCGTATTCTTGTGAGTATTTTGAGTATACTTTGAGTATTGTTAGATAAGAAGTTCCTTCAAAGACTATACCCCAGATTCCAAATTAAGTACTAATCTTTCGAGATAAGGGATATTATTTTTTTCGTAATGATATTATTTCTTCAATATCATTATGTTGAAATATTGATCTGAAGTTTTATCAAATTTGGAACTTTTGGTGTCTGAATTCTTATTCACGATCGACCATTATTCACGAATACCGCACTATTCATCGAAAAAATAAAAATTTTCTTTTCGTCAAAATATCTATTCTGGATACTAGCTTTGATTGTATCCATGTTTTGATCATTCTTGAATTTTACACCATTGTAATTATTTTTGAGGTATTTTTGTACGTGGATAAAACAAAGTACGAATCCTTAATCCTTAATCCTTGTCATTTTGTTTCACTGGATTCGTTTCTTTAAAAATATTTTTCATCATCTTGATCTTAAATGATGATATTATGGAATATCTTTGGCTGTAGTGCAAAGATGAATGATTTGAAGAATATCTTTGGCCCAGATGTAAAAAGATGAGCGCAGTGTTTAGATGAACATGACCGGTGATGAATATCTTTGGCCTCGTAGTCAAAGATGAATATTTGATTCGAGATATATATTGATTGATGTTCTGAGGATAAAAGATGAGCGATGAACTTTTAAATTCATACATGAAGATAGTAGTTTGTATTCTCTACTTAACTCTTCTAATGAATTATTATTTCATTGCGAATATTGATTTAAAATTTGTTGTCTATTGTATTCTATTAGATTTTCCTGTTGAAGACTAACGATAATTTGTTGTATATTATCTTAGTCATAATATTCTTCTTCGGGCTAGTTGAGCTCACCCTTTTCCTTTTTGTTCCATTTTTCTTCTCGGGAGGCGAGAATATATGAAAGATGCAGTCTGGGTATGGAATGAAAGTTTAGAGAGAGTTGTTTAGTAGTCCTCACCATTTTTGTAAAATAATGTATCAATAAATGTGATGAGGATTTATTTGAGTATATATATTGTCTAGAGGATAATATTTGTATTCAAACTCACAGTTTTACTGTTGTAATAATAAAGTTGTAGTTGTTTCTGTACCATGTATTGACAACTCAGAATGGGTGATGTATACCTATTTTGGGGGCATCACATTTTATGCGATATTTCATGTTTATTATCAGCAAAAACTATTTTCAAATCTAAATAACAAAGATCTTATAAAACCCAAATCGCTGCGAGTTAGACTTAAGAATAAAATAAAGCAACAATGTAAGATCGAAAACCCCAATTTTCCCAAAAACATTGTCTCAAAAGGCTTTTTCATCAAAACTCAAATAAGAATCAAACAATCGCACTCCTAGGCTAAAACAAGGCTTAGAACAACTTATAAAATCAAGACACTTAACATAATTCAAAAAATATCCTAAGGCTTTCTCAAAATCACACACACACACACACACACACACACTTCATGCTTAATAAATCAACAAGATGCGATAATCATGTTCCACGGAAGTCGGGGGATACCTAATATATTCCCCTCGCTTAAGTGAGCCCCCGAATTCTATGGATCTCGGGTTCCAGACCAAATTTACGGAGTCGCATATTAGGCTATATTGCGAAAACCTCAAAAATTCGGATAAGTTAGTACATCCATTGAAACTTATATCAACTTGCGACTGTGTCTAAATTCGGTCCAATCATTAAAATAGACATTTTCAAATTCACCGACATTTATGTTGGTCTTTTTCCTAAAATATCCCCTTTAAAAATTTAGGAAAAGAAAAATTCTCCTGGCATCGAGAATAAATATATTTATATTTATAAATATAGTTATATATAAAATATATTTTTACTTATATACAATAATACTCAAATTTTTTTGTTTATGATATAATATTTTATTTACCATGCTAAAAATTTAGACTTAATGGATGTTTATTATTCATGTATGTTAGTCTCCTTTTGAATTCTTTGTTAATATTTTGGTGTGAAGTTATATTGAGAAGAAGTTTAAAGTCTTATTTCTAATGAACATAAGCATTTGTCAAAATTTGACAAGTAGAACTCTCTAGGATAATACTCCATATATTCTATATTCTTTGATTATTATTGACTTTTTGAAGACAATGTAAAAAAATTTAAATACAAAATTGACATATATTCTTTAAATTTTATTCAAGACAATAATAAATATTGTAAACTATCTAAAAAGTATTACTTATTATAAATTTTTTAATTTTTAATAAGTTATCTCAATTTTATGTTTAAAAATATCTTAAGTTATTTTAAAAGTCAATAATAATCATATAACTTAAAACACAGTGAGTATATTGTATTTGATTGTTTGATGATTTGATTTTATATTAAATTTTAGATTTGTTGTTCATCCCCTGTCCTTAAGTAACAAACATAAATAAAACTTTTCTTAAATTGGAAGTAGGCTAAAAATGAACAAAACTTGCATTATGTTTTTGAGTTTTTAATGTACAAGAAAAAAATGATTTTTTATTTAAATAGAAAATAATAAAATTATGAGTTTATTTCACATTGTAACTAAATTTATAAAAGAAAATCAAGGAAAACTTAATTTCCTACATTTAGATTGTTATTTATTTTGCTCTTATATTAATTTTATTTTATTTATAAAGTAGGGAGTATAATATTTGGCACCATATAGTCCAATCAATATATCCAACCCGTAATTAAATACTGTAAAATTGCATCCAATAATTTTAAAAACATATAAACTCTGGGTGGGTGAAGGCAAGAGAAAAATGGCTGCCTTGAATTTTGCTTCCATACCTCTCCGGCCGCCGTCGGAATTCCCCACAGGAAGCATAAACTTCCAAAAACCCATTACATTTCTTACCCATAAGAGACGGCTAAAAGCCTCCTGTGCCGCCAGTTCGCCGGAACCAGTATTGACAGAAACACCGGAAAAGCCCAAAATTGAGCTCGAATTCATAGGGGTATATGATAAGCTTTCATCAATATTTTAGGCTGCAATATTTATACTGTCGGAACCCGACAAATACATATTTAGCCACACTTTACACTTGTTTTAGCTATATATATCAAAATTTTAACCACATTTATTGATCTGATATTATAAATGACCGTATTTGTGTACACATATTTCTTTCATGTGATGTATATTCCCTCCGTCCCCCTTATTACTATTTTTTACTATTTTTGGTAGTCCCATGTTAAATGTCTATTTTCCTTTAATAATCAAATTTTTACACATTTTTTCCTATTATACCCGTAACAATAAATATCTCATACTTTTTTTATTCTAACTCTCTCTCTATAATTAATGACATTATTATGAATAATTTTGTCATTTCATTCTTCTTCTTAATATGCGTGAAAAGTTCACCGGGACTTTTATCCTGGACGGAGGGAGTATATTTTTTATTTGGTTAGTTTTTTTGGGTGATAGCCAAAGCCAGGAGGAGACGGGAAGTATCCGGTGGATAGAGCCACAGAATTGAGTGGCGAAAAGCTTCTCAGGAGCATTATGGCGGATAACAAGATTGAGCTCTATGCCGCTTATGTAAGTTAACTTCACCCCCTCCTAGCTCATTTTAGCTGCGGATCGCCTCAGTTTTCTATTATCTTGTTTATGAATTATGAGTACGATGCCGTTTGAAGACAACTTTTTCCAGTTGATGCCAAAATGACTATCTAATGTGAAGTGAAGTGCAGTAACGCTTTTGTGGCTTTTATAAATCTTAATTCGAAAAATTAATGTGCATTGCTATTTGGGGAAATGTTTTTATATAGTAATTAGTGGCGGAACCAGAACATTTTTAGAGAAGTCAAAATACATCAATAAAAAAAATTATTTATTGACGCTTATAGTGCTTCTTTCAAATTTATTTTGCTCAATTATAGTATTTCACAACATCATATTCCAACAATTGTAAACCTATAAGTTGTGAGTCTAATAACTTTAAATATATATATATATATATATATATATATTAATTTCCCCTGAACTATGAGACTATTAATCAGATTTTGAATTTTTTAGTCAACTGATTAGCTACTTTTATAGATAAATTACAAATTATAATATTATATATTCAAAACTTTATATTGTGGTTCTGGTCATCTTCTTTGGAGACAACTGAGAGTAGCCACTCAAAGCAAGAAAATGAATTAAGTTATTCTCATTTACAAAAAAATTGATACCAATGTATGATTAAGTCAGATAAATGAGTGTAATATTAATTAATTAATTATCAAACTTATTTAACATTATTTTATCTTATAGTAATATTGTTAATTTATTATAGGTGAAATGACATAAAAAAACAAATAAATTAATACCATCTCATAATAAAAATCAAATTTAACTAATATTAACATGCTTTAAATTTCAGGGTTGGGGGTCATATGACCCCCTCGCCCCCTAGTTCCGCCCATGATAGTAATATGTGAAAATGGGCAGTTGCATACCTTAAAAAAGTATAATTATGTAAGCACAAAATACAACATGCAAATCGTTGTTAGATTATTTTTATGAGTGAAATCCTTGTGTCCCAAATGAAGTGCCTAACTTATTTTTGATATCCTAAAGTTAGACTTGACAATATAGTTGGTTAACTATTTGGTTAACCCATATTAACTTGAACTAAATGAGTTGGTTAACTATTTTATTTATTTAAGTTGGTTAAAGTTAGGAACCATATTTTTTAAAAGAAATATAGGTCCATTTTTCGACCCATATTTCATTCCAAATCAAAATCAAAAGTTTTTTCCTCCCCATATTCAGATTTTTTTGATCAAAATAATAATATTAAATGATTATGTATACACGTCCATCCTTACCTGGCTACCCCCACCCCTTCCCCTCCCCCTCCCCACAAAAAAAAATTCAATGATTATGTAGACAACCCCACCCCCCCCCCACCCCCCCTCCCCCCTCCCCCCTCCCCCTCAAAGAAATAATATTTCCTGATTATGTATATACCCCTAACCCGCCCACCCTACCCCACACCCCCCTAAAAAAAAATATTTATTTGTTATGTATACACCCCCACCCCTAACCCAAAAAAAAAATATTTACTGATTATGTATACACTTTCATCCCTTCTAAAAAAAATATTTAGTAATTATTATACCCCCACCTCTAAAAAAAATTAATACTCAGTGATTATGTATACACCTCTACCCCCATTCCTACTCCCAAAAAATATATTCAGTGATTATGTATACAATCTCTCCCTCACCCAAAAAAAAAATAATATTCAGTGATTATGTATACATTTCTCACCCTCCACCCCAAAAAAAGTATTCAGTGATTAATTGATTATGTATACACCCCCGTCTCCCCACCTCCACACCCATCCCAACTCCCAACTCCCCACCCCCCCCCCACCCCCCACCCCCACCCCCACCCAAAATGCTTAGTGATTATATATACATGATATATCTAATAATAATTTATTTAATTGGATCAAAGTTTGAAATTTAAAATATGGGTCAACCTGTGACGCCCCCAAAATAGGTATACATCACCCATCTTGGGTCGTCAGATACAATGTATTGAATACAAATACAAACTAATTATACAACAGTTGTGTAAAATACGACAAAACATAAATTGAGAGTTTTAATAAAAATATTGTCATATAGACAATATCCACACTCAAAGGAGTCCTCAATACATTTATTGTCACACTATTTAACAGAATAATGAGGACTACTAATACTATCATCTAGACCGTCACTCCGTTCCTCGACTAGTCCCGGCTACATTCTCATTTCCTGAAGAGAACAGTGAAAGAATGGGGTGAGCTCAACTAGCCCAGTAAGAAATATTATGACTAAGATAATGCAGAATAAATTATCATTAGTCTTCAAACAATGTTAAACCGATAAAATCTGATAGACATCAAGTTTAAGCTAGCGGTGGAATAAGCAATCCATTAGAAGAGTCGAGTAGGCGTGATATCTACTATCTTTTATAATTTAAAATGTTTTCATCAATTTTTATCATTGAGACTCGATTTTAATAAATAAACCACATCATCGAGTCATCCTCGCTTTACAGGCCAAGGATATTCATTAAATTATAAATGGTTAAATAATATATACCGAATAATCCACAGTCATAATCATACCAAAAAGCGTCTGGTCAATACACTACATGTGCCACCGAGGACTTTTACCACATCATTTATAACATTACTGTGTCGTGATTATACCGAATAATCCTCAGTCATAATCATACCAAGTCCATCTATGCACATAAGCCAAAGATGACTTTCATCACAATCTAAGCGTGAGGATGATGATAAATGACATAATAATTGATAAAACAAGTTCAAGAATAAATTTTAAAGATTTATAAGTTAATTTATCCACGAACTCAATAATGTCCAAATTGTCAACACGATCTTCGCTTTGTGGAGTAAAATTCAAGAATGCTCGGAAGAATATTTCCATGAAAAGATCTTTGGATGAAGCTTAAATATCAATGATATTCGAAGAATTTCATGGAGTGTAGGTTTAAAATTTTAACAAATGAGTATCATAGAATATATGAAGCTATGATGGATTTTCACCTCCATGCGGTAATCACGTAGAACAAATCATTTTCACAATTTAATAAGAAATGAATACGAAGGGTCATTCACCATATATGTGGTAATCCACATGTAGGCAGTTATTCCAACGAGAATAATAAAGAATGGAATAACGAGAAGAATTCACTATGCATGCGATAGCCGCATGCATGTGTTATTCCAATGAATAATAAATAATGGAACTGTGTCATGCGCAAGCGCTATTACGATGTGATATTCCAAATGAATAATAAATAATAGTAACCAGTCATGCGAACGCACGCACGTGATATTCTAATGAATAATAGAGAATGGAATAACAAAAGACTTCACCAGTAAATGCGATATAGATCGCGCATGACAAAGTTATTCCAACAGAATAATAAATAATGGAACCAAGTCATGCGTAATACGCATGCATGAGGATATTCCAATGTAATAATAAAGAATGGAATAATGAAGAATTTCACCACGTATGCGGTATCAGATATACAAGTTATTCCAATGAATAATAAGGAATGGAATAATGAAAGAATTTCACCGTGTATGCGGTATTCAGATATATAGGTTATTCCAATGAATAATAAAGAATAGAATAATGAAGTTCTCTTCATGAATATGAAAAAAATAATACCCTTATCTTATAAAGAAGAGTACTCACCTGCGGGTAGGCGGGGATATACTTGAAGAAAACTCAGACTACGCTCAAAGCTTCTTAAAACTTTAAACAAATACGCCAAGATTATAAGAGAATTCTCTCAATTTCTCGGTGTGATTTCAATTCTAACTAAACATCCTATTTATAGGAAAATAGAAAAGATACTATGCTTGATAAAATATAATATATATATATATATATATATTTATATATTTTATTTAAAATCTAATAAAACAATTAACTTTATAAAAGTATTACATTTTTTATATAAAAAGATTTTACTATGCAAACACTATCGCAGATCTTATCAAACACTATGCATAATAAAATATATTATATTTTAATTATTATCTAATAAAACAAATAACTTTATAAAAGTATTACATTTTATATAAAAACTTTTACATTTTATTACATTAATAATAATAATAAAACAAAATTTATATATATAATATATATATATATATATATAAACTTCCGTGACTTCATAAAAAGACACCTCAATATATTTAACAACATTTATCATCATTATTATAATTCACAATATTAATCGACTGTGTCGTTCCCGAGGAAGAGGGGCTTTCAATAAGGATTTCTCCTATCATGCAATTAGGTGAACAAACCTCTCCTTGGCAGAACTTCTAGACATCGTTAATTATGCAAATAATAATACGAATATCTTGTCATCTCAATTATTGATTTAATAATATATAAAATATCGACAATAATTGAATCAAATAACGTAAGATACTATGCAACAATTACTGTAGTAGTAATTGAACAAAACTGAGTGACTTCTCACGTAAGCATCAATAATCAATACCGTAGTGCTACTATGCAACCACGCCAGACATCTTTACTTTTAACACCGGGTGTTTCAACAGTTAATGGTAAAACTTCCGCCGTTATTTTCCTAAAAATATTTTTGTCGTTTTCTCAATCCGACAATAATTCCGTTGTGGGGTCCACCAATGATTGTGCCGTCGTACGAATATTCCCCGACCAATCGAATATTATATAACAACTTGCATACTTTTCAAAATTTTTAAATATTACCCACAACTATAACATTATATCAAATTTACTCCATAATATTCAAAAATGATACTTATTGAAAATTCATCTTTATTCATAAAAGTTGGGGTTTTACACAACCTATATTTGAACAATAACTATATGGTTTCAACCCACACAACCCATATTAAAAATAGTTAATATGGTTTTAGTTCTTAAATGGAACCATAACCATATTTTATAAACCAAAACCAACTCATAACCATATTTTGACAGGTCTACCTAAAATAGACTCCGCTTACAAAATTAATCTACAAAAGGCATATCTCATATACTATAACTAACCTTGATATATCATGGACTATGTCAATGTCAAACTTGCCTTCTTTTTGGACAGTGTTTGTATCTTTATTTGCTTACACGTTTATGACAATTAAGTTACGAATGATTATATACTAAATTGTGCAAGTTGTCAAGCATCAGACTAGTTTTAATGAAGTTTTGGGAAAATTTCGATTAACTTCTTAATAGGAACAAATAAACACAGATTTTTTTTTTCTCATTTAAGAAATGGAACTGGATTAGAAAAGCAAGTCATTCTTGTGAAATTTCACATTTATGACGGCAAGAATTGGCTGTAGATGATATTGATATAGCATATGACACGACTATTACATAAGTTCCATGACTCTTTTTAAATTTCTGGAAAAAGAGTTCATGTTATTTCAGCTCAGCCACTGTCAAGTATTATAGATAACTCCCTATTGAATGGAATTCTTGAATTATTTGAAATAATCCTAAAACAAACCTAAACTTTTTATATACTGCCTTCCTCCTAAAAGAAAGTTCCTACTCAAGCTCTTCACAAGACCTGCGAAGTTGGGAATAACTACGGTACTGAATCCTGAACTTGATGCTATAGGTGCAAAGTACATAAACCTAAAGACATAGCTGACAGCTTAGGTAGCATCTTCAATAAGCACAAGTTCATAGGTATTTCTTCACATTAGGTACAATGCCTATATCGTTCTTTCTACTTTGGTGTTTTTCCACTGTTTATTTTTGGGTGTTTTATTTATTTGATTAAGATATGTAACCCCATCTTTTTAAGTATGGAACGATATTTAAACAAGTGGAAATGTCAGAGAGTAACTTTTGTTGTGGAACCACTTTAGTGTGTTAAATTATGCATATGTTTTTGATGAGTTGAAAGATGGATTTGGCCTTTTTAAAGGGAAAGGTGATGAACTGTGGAGGTGGCGGAAGCTGTGGAACATGCATTGTAGAGGTACAATAGTTACATTTTATTTTTTTCTGCGTAAGTCATAATATGTAATCATTCAAACTGATCCAAAAAAAAGCACTGTAATTTCTGAATTTGGTTTTACTTCAATATCATTCAACTTATCCGCAAAACATCTGTTGCATCACATGTTAAATCTTCGTCTTTATTTTGGTTATCTGACATTGGTGATTACTCAGAGAATTCCCACTATTATTAGATTTCAGATTAAAATATTAAGACAAACCCTAAAATTGCTCCTTTACCCAATATTAACCTTAGTTCATAGTCGTTCTCTTTTTAAGAGCACAAATTTCTTTGTATTTTACAAAGTAAATGGTACTATTACATTAGCAAGGAGGGAGACTGGTTTTATGTCCAGGGATCGTAAATTTTGTCCTTTCCTATTTTTTTTCCCATGGTGCAGGTTCTTGATGGAAAGGATCTATTGAATGAAAGAACAAATACAGAACTCAAGTATCTAAAGAAGGCATGTCCACTTTTCACCCTCTCTAACATACTTGTCAAAGTTCTGAGGTTATGATTCACATAAGACATTGTAACTTTAGCACTTTCTGGCTACAATATGGCCATATAAGTGCATAACAGACCCATGTAAAAAGTAAAAGATCAATGCTATATAGGCCGAGGATATAGACTAGAAGCTCAATCGAGTAGACACAATGGCAAAGATAGTGACTAGTTACAAATTCACATACGTGCTCGCGTCTAGTATACTTGACAAAGTTGAGGATATGGTTCTCATAAGACATTTTAACATTTAACACTATGGCCACTAATGTCGCCATATAAGTATAGCCATATAAGTGCATAATAGACCCATGTAAAAAGTAAAAGACCAATCCCTTTTAGGCCGAGAATATAGACCAGAAGCTCAATCACATAACACAATGGCAGTGATGGTAACTAGTAACAAGTTCATGGTTATTTATTTTACGTGTCTTGTCGAATAACATAGTTGGATAGAAAGCATTTCTCAAAGTAAATTGACTTTCTCAAATATACAGAATGTAATAACGCCAGTTAATAAAGTATTGTATAAGAAACTGTCAATTTTAATGCTTACCCCATTCATAGATCATCATACAAAATCCTTATGATTAACAATCTCTTGAATGTTGTAGTATATATTCCTTGGGTCCCAATTTGGATGTCAAACTTTTCATATTGGGCTGTCCATTATGGATGTAATAGTTAGGATTGCAAGATATTATTCATTAATGGACCCCATTTACTTCTCTTTCATGATTGTGTAAGTTTCTTTGCACTTGCATTACTTAGTATGAAGCTCAACCAACAAAAAGAAATTGGGAAACTAATTACAGTTTGTTTTTGATGAGCAGAATCCAGAATCATGGAGGCTGGCTTGCCAAACTATTGTTGGAAATAAAGAAAACTCTGGCAAGGTGCGTTATTATAGAGTTTGTTTGCTTTTTGTTTTTTTCTTACTTTTAGGAAAAATTGATTCTTCATGTCATTATAGGATTATATGGAGCCATATTGAACTATTGGGGAGGAGAATATCTAAAAATAGCACCTATTTCTTTTACTACGTATTTCGAGAGGTGATACTAGGGACACCAAAAATAATTATATCTATTTACAAAGTATAAGTTCGTAAACTAGGAAATTGAGTCTGATCTTAAATTTAAAATATAGTTAAAATAAAGTTTATATCTGGAGTACTAATATAATCACTACTAAAAAAATATACCCTTTTATATGTAGTAAAGGCATACTAACACATTATTGCCAAACTCTCTTATTCTTTTTGTTCAATGGACAGGAACATGTGAATGAACCCAAAAATGTCATTCAACTCATAAAAACTCTCTTATTCTTATCCTTATTATCCAAATTTGTTAAAATATTTGATCTTGGGGCAGTTCCTGGACCAATGGTTTGTTGTTTTTTACTACCAGATTGCCACTGGTAAAGACAAGGAGGGTTCTTTTTCTTCTTAATAGTTTGTGACAGGATTCTTAACTAATTCTCATAAAAAAAACTCAAAGACACCCACTAATTTTTACTTTTCCTAACTTGCCTTTCTTTTCTCTCCAAAAAAATAATCAAAGATAGGGTGTTATTGGCTTGCATCCTGTGTATCTGGTACCGTAAAATGTTTATAAACAATGTATACAGTTCCGTCGAATCTATATTTTATGTAATGAAAATTGTACGATCCATAGTTCATTGCACATATGTAGATTGGTCCAATAAGTACGTTGGATCACCTCTTTATTCAAAAAATTATCCTGCTCCACCATACTTATTAACTTTATCTGCACTCTTGAATTTATCAGATGTAGAAGTCAAATGAAATAACCCAACTTATTTTAACAGGTAGTGATTCAGAGATTGCCTCAATGGAAGAAGTGACTGCAAAGGCAGTTACTATGTCAATGGAGCTTATAACCACTTGCTGAAAAGATGACAGATTCATATTCCAGTTTCAAGCAAGAGATGATGTTGAAATTATTTGTTTGCTTGGCATGCATATATTTTAGCATGTAGTCCTTTTAAAACTGCCTTTTCTGTCTATATTATACTTCTCATTTGTAATTAGTTAACAAATCTTCTCTTAAACTTGTTTAGATCTCATAGAACATCAATTATTTCAATGATTTTATTTTTTCAATATTATAATTTAGGACTTAAATTCCTTATCACGAATCTTAATTTAATAAACTTCATCATCACTATTACAATTTCAACAACCAAAACAAATCTCGCTCAAGGAGAAAGAAATAAACCTACAAACAAGTATGTACCTCAATCTTAAGCATTAGGCTAAGAATATTATAATTCACGAGATTATAATTTCAAGATTATTAGTCTTAGGATTATAATTCTGGAATTATAATTATAATCTCAAGACTATTAAGTCATTTTATAATTCCTAGACTAATAGTCTCAAATCTAAATTTGAAAATAAACAAAACAATAAGGTTTTGAAAATAAACAAGACACTTGCTACCTTTTGGATTGAAGGATTGAAGGAATGGAATGGAAAATATAATGATTTATTTCATTCTAGTTGAAATGAGTTATTCCGTACTCTTCCTCCCCCAAAGAATAAAATTCAGAAATTTAGGAGAAATAAGAATGGTTCAATCAATTTCAATAGCAACCAAATACATTTTTTTTTCATTCTATAAGAATGAGTCATTCCATTCCTACCTTCATTTCTTCAATTTAAACGTAGCATAAAGATATGTTTGTTTTCAAGTATTATAATATCGTGATTATAATCCATGATTCTAAGACTATTAATTCTAGAATTATAATCTCGAAATTATAATTATAATCTCAAAACTATTGAATTATTTTATAATCTCTAGACTAATAATTGTTAGATTAATATATTCTATTCCAATTAGAGGGGTCATCTTAAACTCAGTTAGGAAAATTGTTAGTGGTTATGTAAATAATGGATAAAATGCAAAGTCGACCACTGAATTTTAAGAGTTTTTGGGTATTGAGTTCTTTTCTTTTGTTCAACGCAAATTGAGCCCCTTTCTATTAAAAAAATGTGGATTTTGAGCCTCAAGCTCCATATGTGCATTGACTTGTGCCACGTGTCAGATTTGACGTGGCCATTTTTAATTTTATTTTACACGTGGACGAGCTGACATAACCTCTAATTTGGAAATTTGGTCCAATGACAACTCAAGCAACCGGGCCTTGCTGTTATTATTTTGCAAGGATTAATCTTTATAACTAAATAATTAGATCCCCAAATTAAAAGACAAAACAGATATCTAAATTACATAATTTCCGATAAATATTGCATTATGAAATTAATGATTAACTAAAATATATTTTAGATAAATTAAAAATATATTTACCAGAAATTATGTAATATTACATAATTTCGGTGTAAATTATGTAATATTTCATAATTTCCGGTGTAAATTAATTTCTGGTAATTATTTACTATTATTATTATTATTATTATTATTACTATTACTATTACTATTATAGTTATAATAATAATAATAATAATTATTATTACTATAATAATAATTGTAATTATAATTATAATTATAATTAAAATAATAAATATTATTATAATTATAATTATAATTACAATTAATGTTACAATTATTATTATTATTATTATTATTGTTACTATTGTTATTATTAATTATTATTATTAACACCAAAGCTCTATGAAATATTATATAATTTACAGGAAATTATGTAATATTAAATTAATGTAATATTACATAATTTTCGGTAAATATTTTTTTTAATTTACTTAAAATATATTTTAGTTAATCATTAATTTCATAATATAATATTTATTAGAAATTATGTAATTTAGAGATATATTTTGTCTTTTAATTTAAAGATCTAATTATTTAGTTATAAAGATTAATCTTTATAAAATAAAAACAGCAAGGCCCGATTGTTTGAGTGGTCATCGGACCAAATTTAGTTTTGGAATTTTTTTTAAAAATGGCTACGTCAAGTACTTGAATAAATGGCCACGTCAATCATTTTGTGTTCGATTTTGGCCCCACCAAATTGAAATTTTGAGGGAGATAATCAAATACTTGAAGAAATGATTTTTTGAACTATATTTGGTAGTTGAACGCATATAGAAATAGACACGTATATTAATCAAATGTTAATTGTGTTTGAGAAATCATTTATATATTGATTAATTAATGACGAATTTAAATCGTGATTAATGTGAAATCATGAGATAAAATAAGAAAATTAATATATTTTACGATTTGATTTATTGTGAATAATTATTTTTAATAATATTTCAAAGATATATTTTAAATGGACACAATGTATATTTTATTTGTGCACGGTATGCTAAAATTACGTTGTTTTGACAGATTTATTTAAAAAAAAAACACAATTTCACTTCTCCTAAATTAGAAATCAAAAATAAATATGCCAAAATAATTTAGTTTTGACAGACTGTACACAAATAAAACATACACAATTGTGTATGACTATTATTTCCATCTTAAATTTAGAACGGGAAAAATATGAAAAAGTTCAAAATTATATTTATTATTAATAAATATCTTCGGACATGATAATCTTGGTTATTAAGATTAAAAGTTCCGATATATAAACTTAATCTTAGGGATAAAACTACTTCGTTTTACCGAATAACTTTAGTTAAATTTGACTAAAAAAATACCTTAAATTACCCTTTTTCTATATATATTTATTATAAAAAAATTACTATATTTGTAAAACAATAATTTTTAAAAATAATTTTATGAAAAAATTAAGAATATTATATTAATCTTAAAATAGAAATATATCTTTAATTTTAAAACGAATTAAAAAAAATCGCTAATTTTAAAACGGGAGTAATTGATTTTCTATAAACACGTGAGACAAAATATACATGCGTGTGGAAGCAGCAAAATCAGAAGTGGAAATATCAATAAATTCACTTTTTTGGATTTTGGAAGTTTGAACTGTACCTTCATCCCGCTCTCACGCTCCAATGCCAGCTCCACCTCCGCCCCGCCTACATATATATATATATAAATTCATACTCCCCATCACTCTCTCCTCTCGCTTTCTCTCTCGAAAACACTCTTGGGTTCCATAACTTCCATGGTCATCTCAACGAAGCCCTAGCTCCGTTCTCCAGACCCGCATTTCAATGGTTTTGGAGCTCTCAAAATGCAGCGAAAGCTCACAGCTCAAAGTCCGAATTTGAATGTGTGTGTATAGATATAGATTTAGCTCATATGTATTATAGCTTCAATACGATACATTGATTTCCCGTTGAATCGATTTGTTATTTGCATTGGTGTGTCAATTTTTCAGTTTATGAAATTTCTGTTTAATTTTTTTTAAAAATTGATCAGTGGGTTGACTATTTTTCCTCATTTATCTTATTTTTGGACCTCGATTTTCACTTGGTATCAATTTTGTTCTCTTTGAATCGATACATTGAGTTTTCTTTGAATTGATTTGTGATTTGCATTATGCGTCAATTCTTCAGTTTATGAAATTTTTGTTTAATTTCAAAAACTGATTTATGAGGTTGACTATTTTTTCCTCATTTATCTTATATTTGGAATTTTTATTTTATTTTTTGTCCTTTTGATTATTCTATGTTACATCTGGGTGTAAATGATCAATTTGTTGTTGTGAGTGAACTAGTAAAGAACTTGGTTGTGCTGTTAAAGAACAAGTTTTTTAATTTTTATTTGATTTTATATTAGTATGTCCAAGTTAAAGGCAATATTGGTGAAATTAAGAAGGCTGATCATCTGTTAAAAGACTTCATGGCCTTTGCTTTGATACATCATCCAATATATTGAAAAATGCTGAAAAAGATATGAGAATGCTGATGCTTGTGGATAGGTTTGGTTGAGTTATTTTTCTTCAATTTATTGTAAAAGGTGCATTCGTTACAAATCATAAATTGTATCCCAACAGATGCTTGATTTCACTAACATTATTTTACTTTTCACAGGATTAGCGAAAAGAATGTCAATGTAAAACCATGCATTACTATTCTACAAAAGGTGCAACGATGAACAAAGAAAATATAATGACTGCTAATTCTGAACGGCCCAATGTGCGAATTACAAGAGCACTGGCTAAAGCCTTGGGGACATCAGGAGCTTTACCTCCACAAAATCCTTCTGTGAAGCAAGATCGGAAGAAAGTTGCTCAACCAAATTTAAAAAGAATATCAGATAAGAACAAACCCACTGCTTGTCTTCAGAGCAAGAAACGAGCGGCCCTCAAGGATGTCAGTAACATTTTTTCTGATAATTCATATGTAAAATGCAGCAATGGCGGCAGAGATCAGGTAATATCAATGTTGTGGATACAATATAATGTAGAATTTGTGATCATGTCCATATTCCATATCCAAAGCCTGTTTAAATTTGGTTACAACATTAAGACACTCAATACTAATACTTGTAAAACATTGAAGATAGAGCTTCACATTGTTTCTTCGTCCACATATGAACTCATTGCCTGTGTTGATATTACTGGTTTGTCAGCCTATAAAGCAGGCTAAAAGTGGTTTAGTGAAGAGGAATACCAAATTGTCACCAACAGTGGATCCTCAAGTTCAAGAGAATACAAAAGCAAAAATAACTGAAGACAAAGCTAAAGGAAGGACAGAGGACTCACAAGAAATTAGAAGTACTTTACCAGGGAAAGTTGAAGAAACTTTTAAAATTCAACCAAGCAAATCTACTAGTACACAAGAAAATAATGTAGCAGATGTGATGCTTGTAACACGAACTTCCAGTACATATTCTCGACTTGGAAGCCCTTCACAAAAAGGTAGTTGTTCCTTTTCAACTTGTTCACCTGGTCAAAACAGATAAATTATTATTTTACTTGTTATATATTGGGTGAATGATATCCTTATATCCATCTTGTTACTTGTAATCATGCCTTTGCTGGTAAAATCTGGTTCAAGGGATTGAATTGTTTTATTTTAATTTTCCTGTAGACTGTGGTACTATGCAAACAGTTCTATGGTGTGAGCTTCTTTATCTATTAACATAAATATCAAAATATAAATTGTAAGGTACCGAAAACCATATATTTTTTATATAATAGTTCAGCACATAAGGACATACCTATTACTAGCATGAATCAAAGAAGTGTTTGTTTGAGACTAAAAGCATCATATTTATAGCTAAAACTATGTAATGCTAGGCTATGCAAACAGTTCAATTATGGCAGTTTTATATAACTTTGATCTTCACAATTCTACTTTTGTCATTATTTGGAGAAGTGCAAGAGTAAAAGCATCAAATTTTGTAGCTAAAAAATAGTTTTGTAATTACCAGGAAAACAGCTATATAGTGTGAACTTCTATATCTAGTAAAATAAAATACTGACTTCATAATCAGTGAGATTATTGAACTAGATTATTAGTTTATTATTTGGAACATCACTAATCTCTTAGTATCATGAATTGGAGATGCGTAAAAGCATCACACTTGTAGCTAAGATTTAGGCAGTAAGAAATGTTCAAGAACAGTGAAAATTATTATTGAAGTTTACTTTAATGAAAGTTATTGTATTTGCGGTTCATGATCCTAGAATTAATTCTACAATGCATTATTGCAATCAATATGACTGGTTAAATATTGCAAACGGTGACTTGGAAAAAAAAAAGAAAAGCAAAGAAGAGAAAGAAAAAAAGAATTAATCCATTGCATAAAATCATGGTAGCAATAGATTCAAGGCTTACTTTATGCTAATGTTTGAGCAAGTTTTGAGCAGAGCACTTAAAGGAAAGTTAATATGCTAGCTATTTTGTATTTCTGTTCAGGTCTAGAATGTATGCGTGATCAATTTATATTTTTATCATGTATAACATGTTAGAGAAATTTTATTTTCAATTTTCTACTGAAAGGTCATTTATCATGTTCTACAACAATATAAATCTCGTTACCATAGCACACTAAACTGCTTGATAACTTATTGGTGTGTAATTATGTTCTGAAATATTATTATACCTGTTTTAAGATACTCTGGTTGCTTTTGCAGCAGAAGGCCAGCTTTGCAAGAAAGTGGAAGCATTACCCATTGCAGATATTGATTCAAACCACAAAGACCCTCATATGTGCGGCATGTATGCCCCTGATATATATATAAACCTACGTGTTACGGAGGTCCGTATAGTTGGTTACCTGCTGTTTGTGGTCATACTTGCTGCCTTCCTTGCTGAAATCTCCCACCATGTTGATCAACTAGTAGTTCTTCATATATATATATATATATATATATATTTATATAGCACTTATCTTAAAAATCTTGAAGATCTACTTCTACAAGTAGCATATAATAATAAGCTGTTATTTGATATATTGCAAATGGTCAATACTTCATAACCATAACGTCTCTCACAATGTAATATCCACTTGCTAGTTTCTCTTGTTTAATTGATTTGTAGGGGTTATAAAGACGCAAATTTTCTTCTTTTTTTGGGTCATTCAACAGAATCAAAACATATCCATTTGAACTTCTTTCTTCCCAACAAATAAAGTTTGACATACTATATGCTCATTTACAGACTTATGGTAAACCCTTCCTTTTTTCAGCTTGACCGAAGGCCTTCGGTTGATTATATGGAGATGTTGCAGCGAGATATTACCCATGGCATGCGGGGAATTCTGATTGATTGGCTTGTGGAGGTTAGTTCTTTCACTTAAATGACAAATGATGTAATTCTAGTTGACTGGCATGAGCTCTGTGTGCAAGAATACATGTATTTACCTGGAGAGTTGAATATTTTATTTTTATTTGATCAATAAGCTGTAAAAGTTGCAATGCACCTCGTGTTTTCTTTTTCTTTTGTGCTTCAATATATGCATAGGTTGGTCAAACCAAACATTTATTCTATTCTTTCATCCTAGATTGATTTTCTAACGTATTTGGAAACTTGCTATCAGCTACATTTGATTCTACTTCCCTGGATAGTTGAATAAAAATCATTTAGAATTTTTGGCTTCACCTACGAACCCTGTCAAACAAGCGTTAAATTCAACAACTTTCCCCGGTTGAGTGGCGAGACACTTGTGGCTTTTTCACTGCTTCTTTTTGGTGTTGAGTCTGTAGACTTGTTTATGCTGAAAATTGTTGGGAATTATCTTTGGACTTGGTGGGGGGAAAAGGGAAACCAATGAGGAGGAGAGATTGGATTGCTTTCACATTACTTGGTGGATTATTTGGAGAGAACAGAATGCCTGGTTTTTGAGGATAAGCAGAAGTCTTTAGTCCAGCTTCAATATTTGTTTTTCTAGTCATCTATTCTTTTGGAGAATGAGGTGTATCCTGGTTCTACAGTGACTTTTGTGCATTTCTTTGTAGAGTTTGCAGCGGAAGCTTAGTTCTACTTATGTTATATGATCCCTAGTTGTAGAGGTGGAGTTTTTGTACAGATCATCTCTTGCCCTCTTCCCTCTCCTCTTAACTTTTCTTTTAGATTGTTTTTTGCTTTTCCATATGATGATGTCTTTAATACGTCTTTTTGTTTCTCGTCTCTTTAATATCATTCAAGTCTTTCACATAGAAGAAGAGTTTGTCATATTTTCTATGGACTTCAATCTTTCATTGTGCTACTGCATTGCACTACCTGTTTGAAAAGCTTATGGCATAAGGATTTTTTAATTAAGATTTGACCTTCTAAAATGAATCGAAATTCTTATTGTGAAGTGCTAATTGTTATGGCACTCTTCATTTCAGCTATGGACGAGGCGTTAAATTTATCTTTATCATTTCTCTTTTCAGGTTTCTGATGAATATAGGCTGGTCCCAGACACACTTTACATGACAGTAAATCTCCTTGATCGATTTCTCTCTAAAACTTACATTGAGAAACAAAGACTCCAGTTGCTTGGTATTACTTGCATGCTAATTGCCTCGTAAGCTCTCTCACATATGTGTTTCACTTTTCTTCTCCTAAAAGTTGAAATACCGAAAATCAAATAATGCCAATGATCTATAGTTACATAAAAACGCTCTCATACTCGGAAGTTACTGAACTGTAAGATAAATTTATAAGTTTCAGTTTTCTTAGATATTTTATTAATGATGTTAAGATTGAATATTTAGCTGGTAAATGTATTACATCAAGCTATGGATAGATATAGTTATGAGTGTTATTAGACTCAATGATTTCTACATACAGCAAGTACACATATATACAAAGTATAATTTCTTATCCTTTTTTCTGTTCAGTTGGGGGGTGGTTTAACATCTTATATAATTCTTAGAGATTCAGATGTTTAAGCTGCCATGGTTGTCAAAAAGAATCACCTTCTAAGTAATTAGTTTTTTTTGGGTCTTCTTGGCCCAATTTAGAAAGAAGACTTTTGGAAATATCTTTAAATGTTTTAAGCCTCTTTCTCTATCCTATGCTGGTCTTTTGTCCCGTGTGTTATGTTTGATCGCATGCATCCAATGTTTGTGTCTGAGCCTTATAACAAGCATTCACCCATCGCTGACTCTTAATTTCAAAATTACTTTCAGTTTCTTTTGGTTATACTTGAAGGTTCTCGCATGCATTTTGTGATTTCAGCAATCCACTAGATAAAATATTGTTTACTAATTTCATTTACTAAAGTATCTATTGTTTGTCTCTTTTTCATTGATGACTTGAAGAAAGTATGAAGAAATTTGTGCACCTCGTGTGGAGGAGTTCTGCTTCATCACAGATAACACCTACAAAAGAGAGGAGGTGTGTTTAAGTTGTTCTTGAAAAAGTTAAATTCTTCTACATGCTTCAATATTAATGAAAAGAAAGGAAAGAGGACATCCTGAAAACATGAAGGCTACTAAATAACCAGTGAGACAGAATAACTATTATGTGTCAACAATTTACTGGCTTCATTTTCCAATTTTAGTAAACTCTTATCCAGATACCATGATGCTAATACAAAACCTTCTCATCAAAATTATTTTGGATGGTTTCTTTAACATGACAACCATTTTTCTAGAGTTGCCTAATTTTATTTACCTAATTTCTGTATCTTTCTACAAAACTTTGGTATTCTTCATTCTTCACTGATTTGCATTTCATTGGTGGATATGTATGGACTTATAATTAAGGCACGTCGCAGGTAGTGGGAATGGAGAGCCAAGTTTTGAACTTTTTGGGATTTCAACTCTCTGTTCCAACCACTAAAAAGTTCCTTAGGTAATCTGCACATACACCTTTGGTACTTCTAATTGAATTCACCAAAGCTCCTAATGCATAATACTTCATTTTTTTTTCAGGAGATTCATTCACGCAGCACAGAGTTCTTATAAGGTATGGAATTTTTCACACCATGTCTACATCAAACAAAATTATATCTGAGAAAGCTAAAGTAGTCAATTATGAAGTTGTTGCGATCTCAGGTTCCTTGTGTAGAATTGGAATTCTTGGCAAACTATTTAGCAGAATTAACTCTCACTGAGTATAGTTTCCTAAAGTTCCTACCGTCTCTTATTGCTGCATCTGCTGTCTTCTTAGCCAGATGGACGCTTGATCAGTCGGACCACCCGTGGGTCTGTATTCTATGTGCCTCTTCTTTCATTTTATCTCACTACTGCTTTTGTCAACTGAAGAAACTAACTCCAAGCAAACTTCTTGCAGAATCCAACTCTAGAGCATTATACTAGGTACAAGGTGTCAGAGTTGAAACCTGCACTACTTGAATTGCAAGAGTTGCAACTCAACAGCAGTGGATCCTCTCTTAATGCAATACGTGAAAAATACAGGCAGCAGAAGGTAACAGATTCTGGCATAACTGTCTTCAATTTTAATTTGTTAATCTATTTTGGTGAATAAGCAATTGTAGTCATTAATTTCCAGCCACATCTCCCAAAAGTCTTTACAAGTATTCCCTCGGTTCCAAAATTAGACACTTTCTTTTTGTCTATTCCAAAATTAGAGATACACTTTTATATTCCTACCATAAAGTCGCATGAAATTCCTAACATGCCGTTACTTTCAGATGTCTCAATTTTTTGGTCTCAAAAAGTGTTTGAAATGATCTGTAATCATTATATTGGTTAGGTACATCCTTTGTGATTGGCTATGCTATAAAGTACCATTAAAATATTCAATGTCACACCATTTGAAACCAAAATTGTGAGATTCATAGCATTACCCGTACTTTTATTCGTGCTATCATGCCACCGCTACTACATTTCTAGATAACATTAGGGTTAAATTTGGAAAAATAAAGTTTTTCCTTAAAAGTTGTTAAACAAATATATCTCTAGTTTTGGAACGGAGGGAGTAGTAAAATAATTTTGTCTTGCTAAAAAATATCTAATGCACCATTTGGTTAAAGTTTTCTTAATGAGCAGCATGCCCTAGCGGCCCCTGCTCAAAAACCACTTACAGTACTTAGGGTTAGAACATATGAAGACAAATGTCTGCTAGATAAATATTTTCCTGTTGGGTATGGACTTGGGGCTGTTTACAATTAGAAACAAGTGAACAAAAATTTCCCACTTGTTGAGGATCTACATACGGTGCTGAGTTTTGAAATTATAAATAGAAATTATTTTGTTCAACTTCTCTTGTAGCTTGTGAGCGTTTCTCATAGACTGTTCTTATTGACAGTTCAAATGCGTCGCAACCTTGTCTTCATTACAACCTGTTCAAACACTATTCTGAAGTTTACAACTACCCGATATTTATCAACTGCTGCTCACTTTCTGGTACTTGGCGGCTGCTTCTATCTCAATCTTGATCTCAACTATTTACCATTTATTATTATTTATCCTCCATAGTTCTCTAGCTGTAACATTGTATTAAGTTCTAGTTTGAAGAAATTTGAGGCAGTAAACAATGTTTTTTAACATGTCTGTGGAGTGTAATTCAACAGCATTGGCTTGTAAGTGTGTTGGAACTTAATATAGTAGTTAGTTACCCACCCTCTGGCTCTGGCTCTGGGGTTTATTGCTTTTTATGGTTTGTAAATGTAAGACATTCTTGATATTATGAAAAAAAGCTGCTTATGTTATGTAGGAAAAAGAGTCCTACTTTCTTTGTATTTTACTTGAAAAATGGAAGGATGGAGGAAGTATAACATTCTTAAAGCATTTTGGAGTCAAAATAGATAGATTGCTTATCTATCTATCTATCGGAAGTGGTTAACATGAAGTTTATTTTTGGGTAAGTTGGTCAATTGGCCAATAAAATATTAACACGCATGTGAGATTCTATGTGTGTCAGCATTCTATTGGCTAATTGATCAACTTACCAGAAAATAAACTTCATGCTAACCGGATCCCTATCTATCTATCTATCAATAAAGGCCTCAAGTATGTCTTCAAGAAAAGACCTGATGAACAACTTGCCTGGGACCCTAAGTAGGTCCTCCAAACGATTAAAATGATATGAACCTTACTATTTTTTTATTTTATCTAAATGATACTAATAACTGTATGGTTTATTTTAAAATTGAATATATCTCAAATTGATTTAAACAATTCAAACTTGATCATATATTTTGAACCAAAAAAATACAAATTTTAAAATTTCTTTGTTTGTCTTTAAAAATACAACAAAAATGTCTTTGTTTGTCTTTAAAATATTGAGTTCAAATTTTAATAATAGTCGTATGATAAAAATTTTGATAATATTTTCAAATTTATATTTTTGGTTCAAAATATAGGATCAAGTTTGATTTGTTTAAATCAATTTGAGGTATATTCAATTTTAAAATAAATCATACTGCTTATTAGTACCATTTAGATAAAATAAAAAATAGTAAAGTTTATAATTTTGTAATTATATTGTTTAAAATTAATTAATTTATACTAATTTTGAATTTAGAGATATTTCATATTGAATTCAAAATGTCAATATAAAAATATATAAATAAAAAGAAGAAGAGTATACTTTTTACACATTTTAAAAATAAAAAAATGAGGAGAGAAAATTAATTTTTAATAGGTGAAAGAAAATTAGAGGAACACATTTGCATGATTAAAGCATCTACGAGGAACAGTTGTGCTAAAAAAAAATTTAGAGAACAGTTTAGTAAAAACAAGGCAAATATGAGGATTAGATTTACAATTTAGTCACCTCCAAACGGTACTAATCAAACATGCACAATGTATTGGTTGATAAACAGACCTATCCAAATATGGTTATGAATTAGTTTTGGTTTATAAAATTTTGTTATGGTCTATTTAAGAACTAAAATCACATTACCTTATCTTTAATAGGGAATTGATATTTTCACAGGTGAAAGTGTTAGTTTCACAATATTATATGTGGTGGACCCCACCTGCTATTCATGTGGGGGAGGAACTCGTGGAATGTGGGGTCGGAACCACATAGATATGGTTCAAATATATGTCAATACATATTTTAATTATTTAAGGAAAAAACGTATGAAAATTATAGAAATTTGTACAAAAAATATATATACTTACAAGTATATAAATATTTATTACGATCTGTTGTAAAGATAATGTTAAATTGACAATATTATCAAATAATTAGACCCCTATATATATATATATATATATATATATAACTGTCATTCAATGCCACCCCCACACTCGCGCACAAAAAATAAAAACCTCTTTTGAGCTAAATGCAAATCGAGATGAAAACTTTTCAATGAACGTTGATTTCAGATTAAATAAATAACTATAAAAGAAACACGAAGTTGGCAATAACCATAAACCTAAAGAACATATGCTTGTTTTTATGGACTAAATTCAACCAAAAATTTTTTTTGTTATAAAAGATTACTAAAATTAAGAACAAAGATCATTAGAGGAAAAAGAGCATTTTCATTATATTTTCATGTGTCTTACTCATTTTACAATACTATTATTTATAGATATAAGAACATCAATACTAGGAGTTTAACTCAAAGGTCATGAGTTTCATAACTCAATGGTAATGGGAGTTTCAAAATCATTATAATCAAAGATAAGAATAATGAATCTAGACATCAATTATAATTTTATAACACTCTCCCTTGGATGTCTATTGTATAGCCATATGCATTGAAAACTGCCTCATTAAAACCTTACCAGGAAAAATCCAATGAAAAAAAAAACCTTGGTTAAGAGAAAAAGAGTGCAACACGTATTAGCTCCCCCTCATGAATGTATCATTAAGTCCTTCAGTTGTCGCATTCCAATATTGCGACGCAATCTTTCAAACATTGTAGTTGGTAATGCTTGGGTGAACAAATCTGCTAGATTATCTTTTGATCGAATTTGTTGAACATCAATATCACCACACTTATCAAGGTCATGTGTGAAAAAGAATTTCGGTGATATGTGCTTTCTTCTATCTCCTTCGATGTATCCTCCCTTTAATTGAGCTATACATGCAACATTTGTAAGACCCCAAATTTTTTATATAAAATTGAATTTCCTCTATTTATTAATTTGAAATAGTAAGGGGTTGATTTGATTAATGTGGTTACTTATGGGTAAAATGTGCAAATATTTTAAATAAGCAAGTGGTTATAAAATATTCATTGTTGTCGAAAAATATTCGTTTGGTCGTGGAATATTCTTTCTGTCGGGGAATATTCGTACGACGGCACAGCCATTTGTGGGCCCCATAACGAAAAACTGTCGGATGTAGAAAACGACAAGTATGGTTTTTTTTTTTATAAATAACGACGTAGTTGTTACCGTTAACACTGTTGGAATACCCGGTGGTTAAAATACGATGAATACGCGTGTGCATAAGAGTAGCACAAGATATTGCACAAATTATTGATTCATACGTAAGAAGTCACTACTCAATAGTTGTTACAGAAATTACTGTTCAATATTTTATTTTATTGATTCAATAATTGCTACGTTGATATTTTATATTATTGATTCAATAATTGTCACTGTACAATATTTTCTATTATCATATCAATAATTTATATTATTTGAATAATATTATTAGATAACATTATTGGCAATGTCTAAGGAAGTTCTGTCTATGAAAGGGGTTTGGTCATCTAATTGCGCGCCAGGCCGCCAGTAAGGAGAAATCCTTATCGGAAAACCCCCTCTTTCCTGGGAACGATCTGGTTGTCATTATTGTGATTCTGTAATATTATTTGTAATTAATTAATTATTGATTTATATGATAAGAAAATATTTATTTTATGTGGATATAAATGAAAGAATTAATACTGATGTGTTTATCAGTATTTTGTCAGAATAGAGGTGTTGAAAATCACCCGTATGTGAATTTCGGTCATTTTTCGTTTGGAATTTGAAAAAAACTTTCTTCTACAAAGTTGTAGAGAATTAAATTTTCTATGGAATAGACATAAGAATTGAATCTTTCTGATAAAATGGCTATTTATTATGAATTATTGAAGTTTTGGAAATAAATATTTTTAATTAAGAACATGGGTGGGCCCCACTTTTGTTTTTTTTTATGGAAAAATGCTAAAGTTTCAAGTGTGGTGTGCATGAATGGCAAAGGGTAGAGCCACCAGTAGCAGGTTAGTCAGAATTGGTGTTCTAACATTTTCCTATAAATAGGGTGCTTAGGTTAGAATTAAAAATTACACCAAAATCTGAAATTTCTCCCTCTATAATATCGAGCGTATTTTTGTGAGTATTTAGATACTTTGAGAGTTGATAAGCAGTGCAAGTTTTTTTTAGCATTATATCCAATATTTCAGCTAGAAGTACTGTTCTTTTGAGGTAAGAGATGTTATTTTTTTCGTAAATGATATTATTTCTTTCACTATCATTATACCGAAATATTGGTATGAATTTTACTATCAATTTTTTACCTTTTCATGTCGAGGTTACTATTCACGTATACGGCACTATTCACGAATATGGTACTATTCACGAAGTATGATTTTTCTTATGAAATTTTTGCCTTTTTGTGTCGGGGTTACTATTCACGTATACGACACTATTCACAGAAAAATTAAATTTTCTTTCTTTGTCCAAGTTGTCTATTATGGCTACTATCTTTGATTGTATCCATGTTTTGATCTTCATTCTTGAATTTTACTCCACAATTGATTATTATGGAGTATTTTTAAACTTGGATAAATTAAAGTACGAATCCCTAATCTTTGTCATTTTATAACTTTGGATTCATTTTCTTTAAAATATTTTTATCATCCTCAGTCCTAAATGATGATATAACTGAATATCTTTGGCCTGTAGTGCAAAGATGAATGATTACCCGATGAATATCTTTGGCCCGTAGTGCAAAGATGAACATGTGTTGAGATGAACATGACCAACTGGTGATACGAATAAATATCTTTGGTCCGTAGTGCAAAGATGAATATTTGATTCAAAGTGTATATTGATTGATGTTACAAGGATAAAATATTGATGATGGACTTCTAAATCATAGAAGATAGTAGATTTCATTCTCTACTTAACTCTTCTACTGAATTGTTATTTTCTCTGCGAATATTGATTTAAAATTTATTGTCCATTATATTTTATCTGATTTATTGAAGGCTAACGATAATTTTTTTCATTAACTTAGTCATAATATTCTTTACTGGGCTAGTTGAGCTCACCCTTTTATTTTTTGTTCCATTTTTCTTCTCAAGAGGTGAGAATATAGCGAGAACTAGTCGGGTTCTAGACAGTTGTTTTAGCACTGCTCATTATTTTGTAAAATAGTGTATCAATAATTGTAATGAGGACTTATTTGAGTTTGGATATTGTCTAGAAGACAATATTTATATTTAAACTCACAGCATATATGTTGTCGTATTTTGCACGACAATTATAATAATGAAGTTGTAGTTATTTTTTGTACCATGTATTTTTGCGACTCAGAATGGGTTGTGTGGACCTATTTTGGGGGCGTCACAGTTGGTATCAGAGCTTAGGGATATGATCTCTAGTGGAGATCTGGGAATAGAACTAGGAAGGGAGAAACGAGTAAATCCTTCGCTAGTGTGTCATACCTAAGCTTATTTGGTATTTATGGGTCAGTCGGAGCATAGGGTTAATATGTGATATATTAATTTATTTAATTAACCCTTATTTTGTGACAATATTTGAGAATGACAGCTGAAAATGTTAACAATGGAGTGAATGAGACCGTTGAGACACCTCTAATCACCAACCAAAATAATGTGATGTCAGGCGAAGAAGAAATTAGAGATATCCATGTGGTGAGTGAAGAATTAATAGTTGCACCCTAGCTAGTCGTAGATGTAGTAGCTGAGAGTGAGGAAGAAGAGGAACCTGAGGAGGATTTATTAGGAAAACTTTATAATCGAAATGTAGAATTGCAAAATCGTATTCATGAGTTAGAAGAGCATGATGAAGAACGGCAGACGGTCGTGGAGCAAAGGGATGAAATAATTCAAAATTGTGTTACCCGATGTACGATGCTTGAACAAAAGCACTATTTGGCAGAGTATAAGATATTAGAGCTGGAATCTGAGAATGCTATAATCAAAGTTTTGATGAAAGAAGAAACGACTGAACGAATGAGAATGGAGGATGCATGGGTAAAATTCGCACGACGCGTTGATATTGTAGAAAAAGACGTCCGATCCAAGAAGGCCAAAATAGATGAAATGGATTTCGCTTTTTGGACAACAATTGGGAGAATCCAACACCGAGTTCGGAATTACCCTGTGCAGATAGGTCAACCCCAATTCGATATAGAACGGAGAGTAATGATTCAAATCATGGATCAGGAATGCGACGAAGCTATTGAGGGTGGAATGTACGTACTCTATAGCAAAGTTAAGTCCAGTTGGGACGATGAGACCAAAGGCTATCCCAAACTAGTCAAAGTCAGCAGTTCCTGGAAGAGCGTTTGTCGTGACTGCCCAAAACGCGAGGAACCCGAATGATGTGATCACGGGTAAGCTAATAATAAACTCTTGAGAAGTTTATACCTTATTAGATACCGGTTCTACCCATTCTTTTATCTCTTCTGCTTGTGCTCAACGTTTGAACTTGACTTCTGAGAAATTAGACTTTGACTTATCTGTTGAAACTCCGTTAGGAGAAACTTTCATTACATCCATTGTTTATAAATCTTGCTTGATTCAACTTTCAAGTTGGGACCATCACATTACCTGTCGATCTAATCTCTTTGAAAATACTTGCATTTGATGTGATTTTAGGGATTGATTGGTTAACCACTCATCATGCTAAAATTGATTATTTTCGTAAGATTGTTAGTTTTCATATTCCTAACTAACCTGTTATAAGAATTCAAGCAACCAAACTAAAAGGTCAATAATAATCTAGAAGGGGGGTTGAATAGATTATTACAAGTTAAAACTTATATTTAGGCCTTTTTGAATTTTTAGTTGTTAGTTAGCAATTTTAGCAATTAGTATGCAAGATAATAAAAATTCAATCACAATGCACAGAGATTTATCTGGTTCACAACATACACCCCTTGGTATGTTGCTACGTCCAGTCTCAAGTCCATACTTGGAACTTGAGATCCTATTACTCTCAGTAATAAAAACTCCTTCAACAGGCGGAGAAGCCTTTACAAAGTTTTATAGACAAACTTCCAACTATTCAACTATTCTATCTTGGACAACAAGCTCCCTGCTCCTTCCTCAAGTCTAGTTGTACCACCTTTTGAGTTTAGTTCTATTCTATGATCTGGTCTTGAAACAACAGCCTCTTCCTCACATCACAAGTACACTAGAGACCCAACTTCCTGCTGACCTCTCTAAGACTCTGGTCATGGTCGAAAAATTACTTTTTTTTTTTTCTCACAGGTACATAAAATAAACTAACTCTAATCCTTTCTCTATTTACAAATAAGTTTACAACATTGTGCTTCTTCAAAAAGCTGATAAGAGTTAAGTATTGATTAATGCTTCTCAAATAAGCAGATAGAAAAGTAAGAACAAATATATCAGTATAAAAGTTCAAGGACTTTTATATTCAATAATAAGCTTCTTTAAAGCAAATAGAACTTTTGTTTGGATCCACTGATGCTTCTGATTAAGAAAATATATGATATTAAAGCACTTTATAAATAATTAACAATTCTATAAAATAAATAGTGTTTTGCTATAGATAATATAGAATTGTTTCTTAGATAGTCTTTACCAAGTATTATGTGAATTATTTTTATGAATCAATACTTGTATAAAAGAATAAATCAAATAATATTTATCAAATATATTCTCAGTTAAGCACAAATTGATATAACAAATATTACTTGTTTAACTCAAATAATATATAAGAATATTTTATCTATTATGTGAACTTTTATAAATAATGTCACTTAGTACTATAAGGAATCGTATGGTTCGAATTCCTCTTGGTAGAGATGTATCTCCGTAGCCTTGCGGCGTCTAAGTATGACAAAATTTATAATTTTTACAATTGATATTTATATAAATATTTTCAATAGATCACTACGATTCTCAAATCCAGTTCGGATGACTACTATTTTTGGAGCAGTATTTCAGTGTTGTTTTGAGCTATCAAGTGTCGTATCTATTTTAGGATATTTATATAAATAATGTCAATAAAAGGTTACTGAAGACTATAAGGAATCGTACGGTTCGAATTCCTCTCCGTAGATGTGTATCTCCGTAGCCTTGCGGCGCCCAAGTATCCTTTTATTCGACAATAGATGAAATATGAATATATAAAATTGTGTAGAACAATGTGTATTTGTATATCTATAGATATAATGTAAGTAAGAAATAATTCAACAAAAAATTAAACTTATCTCAATACTTGGACCAATTTTTCTCTTAAAAAAAGATCAGAACTTTTGTAAGAAGAGATATAAAGCTTAGAGAGAATGTAGGTAAGAAGAGTATGATTTTCTTTTTCACTAAATTGGTAAAGACGAAATGAATGAAATAATCCCTATTTATAGAATTTTTGAAGTTGGGACAAAATTGTAATTTTGAAAATTAATTTTTGAATGCACGGTTTTGATCAATAAAATTTGATTTTAAAAGTAATTGCATGCGGAAGAATTTGAAAATACTCCTGGTCTGAATTATATCAACTTATCATTTAATGCTATGTTTGACTACTTGTTTTAAGCCAAAATTTTAATGCCAGCCACTCACGCGTCTTAGTCCCCAAAAGAGTGTCACTTTGCACATATATACGGTTTCACATGCATGCATGAATTAATAGATACTCTTATATATATATATATATATATATATATATATATATATATATATCGGTATTATATATGTATAATAAGTATACTATTATATATTATGTTTTAGTATATATGAAGTATACATGGATAAAATATTTTGCCCAACTTTAGTTTAGAAAAAGAAATAGGGTTTCTTGCCTTGAATATTATATGAATTAATTTATTTAACACTTGACATATAATTTATCAAGGTCAATAAAAATTAATTCAAGTAAAAATAAAATAAATAAATAAATACATATTTATTTAAAACATAATTGTTATCATCAAAATATAAAATAAAATTATACCTATCAATCTCCCCGTTTTTTATGATGACAATTATAAAAATATTTTTAGTTTTTAAGAAAACTCCCCTTTAAACTGTGAACCCTTTATAATAGTTTAGATTCAATCATAGCAGTTAATAAAATCCATTCATGGCAGTTCATAGCAATTTGTATAATCCATTCATGGCAGTTATATAATCCATTCATAGCAGTTTATATAATTCATTCATAGCAGTTATATAATCCATTCATAGCAGTTTATATAATCCATTCATATTTTTCTTCTCCCCCTTTGACATCATAAAAAGTGACGGGGTAAAAGAAAAGTGTAAACCTGCAAGAAGTATGTTAGAGAACCTGCAAAGAAAATTTAGTTAAAAAAATATAAACCGAGTAGATAAGTAGTAGTAGTAGTGTAGTGAAATAGTAGAAGGGAGAGGGATTAAGGATTACAGGCAGTCAAATAGTTAGTTTAGTTAGTACAAAGTCAGATTTCCTCAAGATCGAGAGGAGAGAAATGAGACAGATCAGGAATGTTTCCTTCAGGATCAGTTGGTGGGGGAACATGAGCAATGAAGTCAGGAGTGGTACTGACATTGAAGGTATCCATCAACAGGTTGTTATTCTCCAAGAGCAAGCAAACCACAGATTTAATTGTGTGCAAAGAGAACTGAACTGTCAGGAATAAACATGTGAATGATATTCCTATTTATTTATGATTTGATTATGATATATATATGAATGAATATGCAAGTATGCTTGCATTAAGAAAAGCTGTAAAGTCCTTTGATAGATAATAGAAACATATGTACAAGGACTTAGAATGAATTGATCAATTGTGTTAGGTTGATCCTACATAAGCAAAACAGCTTTGTAAAGTCCTTAAAAAGAAATGATGTACAAGGACTATAAATATAGAAAGATCAAGAATGTTAGGTTGATCTTATGATGTAATAGATAGGCTTGTTTGATCGTCGAGCACTGCACCAGAAATCATAGTCTGCCAGGAGAGTCAAGGAAAACTCGAGAGCTATCGAGGCAGAATCGTAGTCTGCAAGATAGTAGATCTCGGAGTTCGTAGACTTCCAGGAGAGACGAGGAAGGATCGTAGTGTGTCGAAGAGAACTTCCTCAGGACTGTAGTCTGCTGAGGAAGTCATGTTCAGAATCATAGAGACAGCCTGCCTACGAGTAGACCGAGCATCTGCCACAGTCAAGTGAAAAATCGTAGACTACACTTGGAGTCATAGAGTCTACTAACGGCCAAATCAAGGATCGTAGACTGCACTCAGAATCGTAGAGTCTACTGATCGTATCAAAGGCATAAATCATAGTCGAATAAGATCAGATGAAAACAAGCACAACAATAGAAATCATAGAGTGTCAAGATCTGATCTCGGAGTCGTAGTGTCTGCACAGCCAAAGCTGAATCATAGAGTGCAGGACTACGACCTCAACATATGTGCTCACAATGCCAAGGCAGAATCGTAGAGCAAATACGATTGTCAACTAATGTGCACTCCCTGAATATCCAAATAATGAAGCCTCTGGTTGGTACTGCATAGATACGTCCCACCTGAAGGAAACCAGAGAGCACTCAACGAATGGCATGCAAGCTGACAAAAGATCTAAGTACCAACCCAATCAGCATCCAGATTGAGTTGAGAAGCCATTCGAGATGAAGTCTTCCACAAGTTGATCAGAAGAAGACTTCTGTAACTGACTAAGGAAAGTTAGCAAGTGCAATAACTGTCAAGCAGACAGAAGACAACGATCTTGGAAGTTACCAGGATCGTAGTGTTTTCCAAACAAAGAAAGAACTGATAGAGTGCATACAGAGATGCTGGACAGCTTCTAAAAAACAAGGCTAAAGTGATTAAGCATGGGTCAGTCCATTGATGATAAGTGAACGGGAGATCACAAGGAGAAAGCGAACTGAGCATGCTACAAATTTGAGATGTCTTGCTATTCAGAAGGGACCATAATAAAGAGTTAAGTCATCAGTATCTGAGAACAGTCGAGGCAAACAAAAGTGATGAAGCACTGCACAAAAAGAGGAAGAGGTGTTCTATACTAAGGAACAAGTGAACACTCCTCAAGATCGTAGTGTTGTTTCTACAAGTCAACAAGACACTACGATCAAGTCCATGAAGACATGCATCAGAAACGTAGAGTTCGAATAGCTGAAGACTGAAGCATTCGCAACGGTTCAATCTGAAGTATAATATTCGGACAAGAGCTTATTGAGAGCATCGATGCAAGGACAACCTCTGATCGAGAAATCAGAAGGGTGAAATAAAGTCGTTGACCTGCCCAAGATATCAAAGTGAAAGATCTGACAGGGTTGATGAAATAGCAGACTGCAGTGTCAGGAAGTCAGAAAAAGATGTCATGTCACATCTGCAGTCTGCACCAAATAACTCGAAATCTGCGAAGCAATTTGAATAGCTTTCAATGGCTACTTTCCAACGGGAAGATTGGGAAGTAGTATAAATCAACAGAGCCTCAAAGATCAAGAGTTGCTAATGATTCTGAAGTTACAGAATAGTTGAGTTGGTAAATGTTATAATTGACTCTACGAGTTCCACCAAAGATCAACAGAATAAGTCTCAGTGACAGTGAGACTACCAAGGTGGAAGTGAAGCAGCTTTGAAGAAGAACTCAATCAGATCAAAGCTTCACTCAACAAAGATGAGAATGCCACTGAAAATGGCAGCCAAGCTGAGAGTCGCGAAGGCCAAGAAAATAGCATTCAGGAAAGTGGCTGAGTACAAAGAAGATCAAGAGAGCCACTCTACGAGTCATCATGAACCTAAAGCTGAAACTGAACAAGTGCAGAACCATGTCTGCAAAACATTCAAGAAGGGTTCAAGGATTACTAAGTGCCAGAAGAACTACCAAAAGCTCAGGGGCTTAGTAACTCTATATGGTGATGGTGCACAGCTGAAATCAAATGAAGATGAGCTGAAAAGAGAAAAGATCAGCTGCACTAAGGAAGATGTAGTCCAGACTCGAAGCTGAACGCAAAGAGGATCACACCAAGCTGCTAAGAACAAAATATGCTCAGAGCTTAAAGACATCTTAGCATCTCAACACCAATAACACCAACAACAACAACAACTACAACAACAAGAAGCCAGGGCCTGAGGGGTCTTTGTCCGGAGGGACTAAATGAAGTTCCAAGCCTGCTGGGCTTGAAGAGTTCCAAGGGAACTAGAGAAGTTCCAAGGCTTCTGGCCTTGAAGAGTTCTTAAATAACTGAAGTCCCAAGGCTGCTGGCCTTGAAGGAATCTTAGTGATTGAGGTCTTTGCCCTTCCTTAGTGGAAATCTCGCTAGTTGAAAGCGGAAGAGTGGATTAGAGATTGAGTCTACGAACCACTTAAAACCCTTGTGTCTTTTACTTTATGTCATTTACATTATGTACATTAAGCGCTATAATCGCTATGTATGTTTTAACCGCTACCTTTGAACTAACTCTACTTAACAATGTATGTATGATTATGATTATATCAATGAAGGGTATCTTTTACTTATTCTGCTGTTCTTGAAAAGATTTTTATGATTGTCATGAGCTACCTAATGAGTAATACATCTTAATAGAGAAAAAGTATTTTGAAAATTCAAGGATCTATTCAACCCCCCCCACCTTCTAGATCTATTGTGCCTACTGGGAACTAACATGAACATCTAATTTTTCCAACATGAGAGATTGATTTTGCAACAAAAGTTGGTTCATGCTATTGAGGGAGTCGATTATATTGACTTTAAGATGTTCATGATCAAGGGGTTTAAAAATGATGAGAGGCTGTGGTGGCAGATTTAGATGAGATACGATGTTGCTGGGGGGACTAGTTAAGACTGAAGATTGGACAAATGAATATTCAAATAGTGGAAGATATGTGTGAGAAGTAGACCAAAACCAAGATAATTATTTTGAAAATAGTATTCAAACGAATACAACAAGAAGTAGGCCAGATTGTAGGGCATGCATTCATTTAACAGACTTTTGATGATTTCCAGATCAAAAGGTAACATTTTTCTATCATCACGTACATGCATAAAATTGTTTCTTAAAATTTTGCCTAGAAATTGGCACTCAGAAGTTAGAAATTCCAGACCAACTTTACATGGATAGTCAAATAAAAGAGTTGGTACCATTTGATCAGTTACTACAGACAAATTAAATTTGAATAACATGCATTCTTCTACAGATATTCCAGACGGATGAAGATATGAATTAATCTTAGGTAATCCGAGAGTGGAAGGATGCAACTGAAGGTCATGAACAAGAAATAATTCATCTATGATGTAAGTTTGTCCTTGAATGAACGTAGTAATAGTCTTTAATAAACCAGAGGAGTCATGTGAAAACTCTATATGAGCGTAGAATTCTGCTACAAGACTAGGAAAATAGATTTATCATAGAATGAAACCAAACATTCCCACCCAACATTTTTGAAAATATCAAACAGTTTTAAAAAGCTGTGAAATGTGATGACATTTCCTGGACACAGGTTGTGTCTCATAGACCGATATTTTGACTGGGCAGAGGGAGTAGTAAGATGAGGGACAACATTAGAGAATTGCAACTCAGAATTTAGAAAAAGAGTTTTTCTTTTAGAAGAAAATAAGTTAGACATGATAAAATATAAAGCTGAAGAGAGACGGTATATAGAAACGCAACATTTTTGAAAGAGCTTATATATATAGGTAGAGAGAAGAGGGATGATGTGCGGTAGGTAATATACACTCCAAGTAATCAAGTAAAGGAAGCATTTAATAAACTGAGGTGGGAGGAAATAAAACTGAAAAATAGTAAAAATATTTAAGTTAAACAGTAGGATAAACACTGTTTAAAATTTGTTATTTAAGAGGGTAGAGTGAGCATTAAAAAAATATCCACATGTCATATGAAGAACACAGAGAAAAAAAAATTCAGTCAAACTTAAGAATGATTACCAAAGCCTGAAGGATATATCATTTAAAACCCTTTTGATCAACACGGTAAGAAATTATCATTTCAGAAAACAGTTTTTCAAGGAGGCAGGTAATTTGAAAGATTTTACATTTATGGCAAATCATAAGAAAGAACAGATAGCAGAAATGCAATTAATCTAGTGGACCTCAGTATCCACACAATATATAAGACATATAGAAGTAAATCCAGTGGACATCAGTATCCACACAAATAAGAATATACAAAGAGATAGAGAGTTTATACTTGAGTTGGTAGCTATAATATTTCAATGGCAGTATGACAAGCACTTCGTTGTACAGATTTCTCAAGAAAAATAGTGAGTTCAGCAAAGGTGCACAACTATAGCAATATATATGTGTGTATATATATATATATATATATGAGGATATATAATATGTATAAAAAATGAGGACAATATTAAAAAAATTGAAAAATAGAGAGAGACAAACAAATGCTTTCTGTTGAAACCTTTTAAAGAATAGATGTCAAAAATATAAAAAATTAGGGTTTGTTAAAAACTAGGGTTAAAAAAATTATCAGAAAATAGTTGTCATTTTTTTTAAAAAAAATAGGTGAAGCAATTGACAAAAGCAAAAAAATGCAGACGGAACATACCATAAACTTCAGGGGATCTGATGAGGTAGATAAAAATGTCTTGTAAGAAGATTGCAGAGAAACCCCAACCAGAAATCTTTTGAGACAGACTAGAAACGGACACATTTTATGAGGGGTTTGATAATCAGAAGATTTAAAGAGAATCCTAATAACGTATTTGTGGTTAAGGCCAAAAAAATTTGAAAACTAACTCAGACATGATTTTAAGTAGAAACAAAAACAAAAACAAAAAAAATAAACTGAACAATTTAAAAAGAAATTGTTTTCTGACCGAAGCCCTATAAATTTGATGGCTTGGGGAAGCAAAACAAAAATGTCTTTAGAACTTTTTGCTTTTGGGTTCAACTGATGAACCCTAATCCTTTTTAAAAAATTGTAGATAGCTGATCATCGGATGTTTCACATATCAGAAAACTCAAAAATTTGTTTAAAAAAATGAAATATTTGTTTCAAACAAACAAAATATATATAGATTTTGAAGACTAAAATAAAGACGATTTTGAGTATTTTATCAAAACTGAAGATCCTTTAATTTTGGTGAACAGAAGAACACATGCAAGTGTTCAAAAAACTTTGAGCAAGCATTCTCAGATATAGACAGAAAATCAGTTTGACAGAAACCCTAAAATCTTGAGACTCAAATTTTTTTTAGTAACTGTTTGAAAATCACGATCAGATAAGAAGAGCGGATCGAAATAGGAGACAGAATGACGCCGAAGATAGAGATCGGAGAAGGTAGAGGGTAAGCCGGAGAAGATGAATGGAGAGGCGAGAGAGAGAATCGGATGAGAGAACTGAGAAGAGAGAGAAAGGGAAGTAAAAGAAATGAATTAAAAAATAAAAATAGTATATATATAGTTTGTCTTACTGGATAGATCCAACGATGGAGAAAGTTTTGCAGATTAAGATCAATGGCCATAACGGAATCTGAGTTGTGTTTCTTTTTAGAAAATGATCCAATGGCTAAGATCAATGATTAGTGTTGATCCAACGATTATGATTCAAAATCCGTGTGCTTCATGATGGTGGAGTCTGATTAGTTTGATCAGTGAGATGCGGATTGGTTAATTTTGACCCTTGGATATGCATAAAGATTGATGGTACATATTTAATACTTGAAAACATATATATATGTAATATACCTTACCTTAATGATGATAAAATAATCATTTAAATAAAAATATTTATATTTATAATTTAGTTTAATAAAAAAATATTAAAAATAATTATATAAATATATATATTTAGTTTAATACATACAATTGAGAGGAAGAGAAATTAAAAATCGGTTAAGCAAAAAAGAATTAAAAATTATATGTATATTAATGAAAATGTAAGACCCCAACTTTTATGAATAAAGAATAATTTTCTCGAAATATATTTTTGAATATTATGGTGTGGATTTGATATAATGTTATAGTTGTGGGTAATATTTACAAATTTTGCAAAGTAAGCAAGTGGTTATATAATATTCGATTGGTGGGGAATATTCATTTTAACGAGGGAATATTAAATGCGACAAGACAATCATTAGTGGACCCCACAACGGAAGTATTGTCGTAGTTAGAAAATGACATAATTATCTTTTTAAAAAATAACGGCAGGAAGTTTTCTGAGTTAAACCGTTGAACTACACGGTAGTAAAGAAAACGATGTCTGGCGTGGTTGCATAGTAACACGGTATTGATTATTGATGCTTACGTGAGAAGTCACTCGGTTATACTCAATTATTACACTGATAATCACGATCATATCTCTCGTATTATTGATTCGATTATTGTCACGGATTTCATCGCATAATATTTTATATATAATTAAATCAATAATTGAGGCGACAAAGTTATTCATATTATTAAATTACAATATTTATAATGTCTAGAAGTTACATCGAGGAGAGGTTTGGTCATCTAATCATGCGCCAATAAAGTGAAATCCTTATCGAAAGCCCCCTTTCACGAGGAACGATCTGGTTGTTAAATATTGTGAGGTATAATATTAATGATGAATAAGTTCGTGTTGATTAAAGATGAAATTGATAGTGTGTTATACAGGAATTATTAGTGTTAGTGGAAATCTACATTTATTTCGATATTAATTGATGTTTGGAAGTTTTACTGATCAGTCGGGTAATTAATCGGATAAATGAGCAATTAATTGCTATTAATTCACATGATTATAACTATTTGTTCACATGTGTGTACTATTGATTTACATTCTTGTACTATTAGGGGAGTTGGTGCAAGATTGATAAAACTTGCATAACTAAGTTAAAAATGGAGGTATAGATGGAGGTACTATACTGTAATTCGTATTTTCACATGATTATATCTATTGATTCACATGATTGAACTATTGATTCACATTATTAACTATTAGGGGAGGTGGTGCAAGTTTGATAATACTTGCAGGACTAAATTAAAAATGAAAGAAAAGTTGAAGGTATTGTCTTTGTAATATTTCGAGCCTCAAACGCAATTATCGGAACTATATTTTCCTATAAATAGAATCTCATTCTTCTTTTATTTCTCACCAATTCACTAAAGCTTTAGAGAAATTATTATAGAGAGAAATTATAGAGAAAGAAGAAGAGAAGTCTCGCTACCTCTCTACTCCAAAGATCAGCTTTTCTTTCAAGGTAAAGGGTATTATTTCTTTTCGTATTCATGAAGAGAGCTTATGTTATTTCATTCTTTATTATTATGTTGGAATAACATGTCTATTTGAAGTTTTCTATTCTTTATTATTCTGTTGGAATATCCTGTCTGTGCGGATTACGCTAGACCTGGTTCCATTCTTTATTATTACATTGGAATAACTCGTATGCAAGGCCTATCGCATGCATGGTGAATTCTTTGTCATTCAATTCTTTATTATCCTATTGGAATATCCTGTCTATGCAGATTATGCTAGACCTGGTTCCATTCTTTATTATTCTATTGGAATAACACATGCATGCGATCTATCGCATGCATGGTGAATTCTTACATTATTCCATTCCTTATTATTTTGTTGGAATATCATGTCTGCAATGCGGATTACGCATGAATTCGGTTCCATTCTTTATTATTACGTTAGAATAACTCGCCTACATGTGGATTATCATATGCATGGTGAATGATCCTTCGTATTCATTCCTTATTAAATTTTGGAAATGATATATACTCACGTGGATTTCGCATGGCGGTGAAAATCCATTTTGATTTCATATATTTTATGATACTCATTTGGTTAAAGTTTTGGCTTCTATACTCCATGCAATTAGTAGAATATCCTTGATATTTGCGCTTCATCCGGTATCTTTTCATAGAAATATTCTTCTGAGCATTCTTGAATTTTACTCCACAAAGCAGTATCATGTTGACAATAATTGAGACGACAAAGTTATTCATATTATTAAATTACAATATTTACAATGTCTAGAAGTTCTGTCAAGGAGAGGTTTGGTCATCTAATTGCGGCTAATAATAAAGCGAAATCCTTATCGAAAGCCCCTCTTTCACAGGAACGATCTGGTTGTTAAATATTGTGAGGTATAATATTAATGATGAATAAGTTCGTGTTGATTAAAGATGAAATTGATAGTGAGTTATACAGGAATTATTAGTGTTAGTGGAAATCTACATTTATTTCGATATTAATTGATGTTTGGAAGTTTCTTGACCAGTCGGGTAATTAATCGGATAAATGAGCAATTAATTGCTATTAATTCACATGATTATAACTATTTGTTCACATGTGTGTACTATTGATTTACATTCTTGTACTATTAGGGGAGTTGGTGCAAGATTGATAAAACTTGCATAACTAAGTTAAAAATGGAGGTATAGATGGAGGTACTATACTGTAATTCGTATTTTCACATGATTATATCTATTGATTCACATGATTGAACTATTGATTCACATTATTAACTATTAGGGGAGGTGGTGCAAGTTTGATAATACTTGCAGGACTAAATTAAAAATGAAAGAAAAGTTGAAGGTATTGTACTGTAATATTTCGAGCCTCAAAACGTGCAATTATCGGAACTATATTTTCCTATAAATAGAATCTCATTCTTCTTTCATTTCTCACCAATTCACTAAAGCTTTAGAGAAATTATTATAGAGAGAAATTATAGAGAGAAAGAAGAAGAGAAGTCTGCTACCTCTCTACTCCAGTATCCAGTTTCTTTCCAAGGTAAGGGGTATTATTTCTTTCGTATTCATGAAGAGAGCTTCTGTTATTTCATTCTTTATTATTATGTTGGAATAACATGTCTATTTGAAGTTTTCTATTCTTTATTATTCTGTTGGAATATCCTGTCTGTGCGGATTACGCTAGACCTGGTTCCATTCTTTATTATTACATTGGAATAACACGTGCATGCGATTTCTATCGCATGCATGGTGAATTCTTTGTCATTCAATTCTTTAGTATTCTATTGGAATATCCTGTCTGTGCAGATTATGCTAGACCTGGTTCCATTCTTTATTATTCTATTGGAATAACCTGTCTGTGCGGTCTATCGCATACATGGTGAATTCTTCTGTTATTCCATTCCTTATTATTTTGTTGGAATATCATGTCTGTGCGGATTACGCATGACCTGGTTCCATTCTTTATTATTCTGTTAGAATAACCTGTCTATGTGGATTATCATATGCATGGTGAATGATCCTTCGTATTCATTCCTTATTAAATTTTGGAAATGATATGTCTACGTGGATTTTCGCATGGCGGGTGAAAATCCATTTGCAGTTTCATATATTTTATGATACTCATTTGGTTAAAGTTTTGGCTTCTATACTCCATGAAATTAGTAGAATATCCTTGATATTTGCGCTTCATCCGGTATCTTTTCATAGAAATATTCTTCTGAGCATTCTTGAATTTTACTCCATAAAGCAGTATCATGTTGACAATTTGGACGTAATTGATTTCAAGATAAATTAACTTATAAATCTTTAAAATTTATTCTTAAACTTGTTTTATTGAATTATTATGTCATTGTCATCATCCCCATGCTTATATTGTGATGAAAGTCATCTTTGGCTTACGTGCATAGATGGACTTGGTATGATTATTACCAGGGATTATTCGGTATAATCATGACCTGTAATGTTATAAATGATGTGGTAAAAGTCCTCAGTGGCCTGTAGTGCATTGATGGACAGTTTTTGGTATGATTATGACTAGGGATTATTCGGTATAGTCATGACCATTGATGATTTAATGAATATCCTTGGCCCGTAGTGCAGGGATGACTCGATGATGTGGTTTATTTATTAAGCTGAGTCTCAGTGATAAAAATTGATAAAAACATTTTAAATCATAGAAGATAGTAGATATCATGCTCTACTTGACTCTTCTAATGGATTACTTATTTCGCTGCAGTTAAACTTGATGTCTATTATATTTTATCAGTTTAACATTGTTGAAGACTAATGATAATTTATTCTGCATTATCTTAGTCATAATATTTCTTACTGGGCTAGTTTAGCTCACCTTTTCTTTCACTGTTCTCTTCAGGAAATGAAAACGTAGCCGAGACTAGTCGAAAAACGGAGTGACGATCCAGATGATAGCATTAGTAGTCCTCACTATTCTGTTAAATAGTGTGACAATAAATGTAATGAGGACTCCATTGAGTGTGGATATTGTCTAGATGACAATATTCTTATTAAAACTCTTAGATTATGTTTTGTCGTATTTTACACGACTGTTGTATAATTAAGTTGTATTTGAATTTTGTACCATGCATTTGGCGACTCAAGATGGGTGATGTATACCTTTAGTGTTTAGAATAAAACATTTGCTCCAAAAAATACGAAAAATAGTTTATTTTTGGAGTTCTTTTATAATAAAGCTCATATGGAGTTTTGAGCAAAATGGGTCTTAATAAAACTCTGTTTAATATATAACATGATGTTACCACAGCTTCAGCCCAAAAATACTTTGGAAGACGGTATTCATTTAACATGGTATTAGCCATTTCATGCAAAGAACGATTTTTCCTTTCAACTACACCATTTGACTGAGGTGTATAAGGAGCACAGAAGTTATGACTTATACCGTTCTCATCACAGAACATAATGAAATCAAAATTGTCAAATTCTTTTTCGTGATTAGATCGAATATAAACAATAGATCTCCCATGTTGATTTTGAATCTTTTTGCACAGAGTAGAAAAAGAATTAATAGCCTCATTTTTAAATTTTAGAAAATTAACCCATGTAAATCGTGAATAATCATCAACCAAAACTAGAATATATACAACACCACCCATGCTGTGTTTAGGGATAGGTCCAACATGGTCCATGTGTATCAATTCTAAGGGTCGAGAGGTTGATACAGTAAATTTAGGTTTATGGGAATATGGGATGCATGAATTTGTTTACCTAATTCGCAAGCTTCATAGATGTGGTCTTTAAAAATTTTTAATTTTTGAAGACCACGAACATGATTTTTAGAAGAAATGTTATTTATAAGTTTCATATTGATGTGCCATAGTCTATGATGCCATAACCAAGGATCCTCATTTGCAGAAAAAAGACAGATGTTATCTAAGTGAGAGTATGCATCTAAGTCACAAGTATACATGTTTTGATATCTAGGACAAACTATGATTAATTTACCAGTTTGATCAAAAATAGAGCAGTTATGTGTACTAAAGGATATTTTAAAACCACTATCACATTGTTGACTTATAGATAAGAGATTATACCTGAGTTAAGTGACTAACTGACGTTAGAAATGGTTATGTGGTTATTACCAACACTCCCAACTCCAATTATTTTACCTTTATTGTTATCACCGAAAGTTGCCTCACCAAAGTCTGCAACTTGTAGATTTCTTAAATTAGATTTGTCTCCAGTCATATGTCTTGAGCATCCACTATCAAGATACCATTTGTTTTTGTTTATATCAGTTGTAAGACATACCTACAATATATTTACTAATTTTACAAATTGATACCCTTTAAATTGAAGGGTCCTTAGGGTGAGTTTTCCATTTTGTATAAGGAGTATTTGAATTTTCCTTTACAAAACTTGGCATAGGATAATCAATCTTAGTAGAAAGAAGTATTCTATGAGTTACTGGATTGTCAGAAGTATGATAATTCTGTTTGTGAAATTCTCTTCTTGTGATGGTTGGTGCAGTATATGTTCCTTCGGGACAAATCATTTTTCCTTTATAGTTTCTATTTCTAGCATTGCACATATAAAATGAATGACCATTTCTATTACAATAGGAACATTTTGTGAAGGGAGATATATGACTTTCTTTTTCTTTAATTTTAACGTGATATTTATCTTTTGATTAACTTGTTTCACCGGTATATCCTAAACCTTCTTTATTAAAGCTACATTTTTGTTGATTTAACATGACATCAAGATTTTCCTTTCCTTTTGTAAATTTATAAATTATATTATTTAAATCTTCACGTTCTTTGGTTAAGTTTTCAATTATGTAATTATAGTTTTCTATTTCTGACTTTAAACTTAAATTTTCATTTTTAATTTCTTCAATTACAGCTTGATCTTGTACTTGATTATCTTCATTGATTAGAACAAGTGTTGAATTTTCAATTTCAAGATTTTCAATTGAGATAATAAGTGAGGAATTTTCTATTTCAAGATTTTTATTAATTTTCTTAAGTTGTTCTAATTCTTCTTTATTTTCTAAGTTTACTTCGTTTAAACTTTCGTTGGTGATAATTAAATTAGCATTTTCAATTTCAAGACTTGTATTTTTTTTTTAATCTTTCTAACTCTTTTTTTAACAGTTCATTACTTCTATATAAATGACTATAAGCTTCTTGTAATTCATAGTGTTCTTCATTTATTATTTTTAGTGTGTATGAAGAAAATGAAGTGCTAGGAAGTTGGTGTTCAGATTTTACCTCAGATCTTGATGATGAGTCATTATCTGCCATTAAGCAAAGATTTGCAATTTCTTCGATTTTCTCAGCAGTTTCTTCCTAGTCACTTAGATCCCATCCTTCTTCAGCTACAAGAACTTTGTTGTTGACTAGTTTTGGACAGTCCTTCATCTGTTTGAATTTTCATTTGGATTGGTACTTCTGAAGTTGTTGTTACTTGCTTTAAAATTTCCTCCTTGCGTCTTTGTTTTGAAAAATTGTTTACCTTTGAAGTTGTTGTTTGTTTTCATGAAACCTTTGCCATATTTTCTTGCTTTGCTTTGAATTACTCTTCTGAGTTGTCTAGATAGTAGAGCAACTTCATTGTTGTCTAGACTGAGAAGTTCTTCATTTAATTCTTCATCGTCACTTTCTTAATCCACCAAAAGAGCTTTGAAGGCAATTCCATTCTTTTTGAGATCTGTATCTGATCCAGCCTTTTCGACGAACATATCAACTTCGTGGGCACAAAAATTCCCAATGAGATTATCCATAGGATATGTGGTTAGATCTTGCATTTCTTTTATTGTAGTGACCTTCATTTTCCAGATGGATGGAAGGGCTTTGAGAATTCTTCTATTTTTTTCATTTATAGTGTACGCTTTTCCCAATTGCTCTAGCTCATCAATGATTCTGGAAAATCGAGTTTCCATATCAATGATCTTTTCTCCTTCTTCAAGTTTGAAGCTTTCATACTCTTGAATGAGAGCATCTTTTCTAGTTTCTTTGATGTAATTGGTACCTTCATAGGTTACAATCAATTTTTCCTAAATTTCTTTTGCATTTTTACAGTTACTAACTCTTTTGTATTCTTTTTCAATCAAAGCACTGGTTAGCACTTGTTCTGCTCGGGATGCAATGTTCATGATCTCTTCTTCTTTAGTGGTGAATTTATATATGTCTTTCTCGACAGTCTTTTTTCCTTCAATTTTGATTGGAATTTGTACACCTCGTTCAATGACACCCAAATTTTGATTCCTTGGGATTTGGCATAAATTTTGAATCTGTTTTTCCAGGTGGCAAAATTTGTACCATCAAATAGTGGAGGTCTGGACATAGATAGTCCTTCCCTGCAATCGGTAGCATTGTAGGCCATTGATCCACTCTTAGATATGCCTGTATATACTCAACAAATAAGTTAAAGAGCACTGCTCTGATACCAATTGAAAGGTCAATAATAATCTAGAAGGGGGGGGGGGGGTTGAATAGATTATTACAAGTTAAAACTTATATTTAGGCCTTTTTGAATTTTTAGTTGTTAGTTTGCAGTTTTAGCAATTAGTATGCAAGATAATAAAAATTCAATCACAATAAACAAAGATTTATCTGGTTCACAACATACACCCATTGGTATGTTACTACGTCCAGTCTCAAGTCCCTACTTGGAACTTGAGATCCTATTACTCTTAGTAATAAAAATTCCTTCAACAAGCGGAGAAGCCTTTACAAAGTTTTACAGACAAACTTCCAACTATTCAACTATTCTATCTTGGACAGCAAGCTCCCTGCTCCTTCCTCAAGTCTAGTTGTACCACCTTTTGAGTTTAGTTCTATTATGTGATCTGGTCTTGAAACAACAGCCTCTTTCTCACCTCATAAGTACACTAGAGACCCAACTTCCTGCTGACCTCTCTAAGACTCTGGTCTTGGTTGAAAAATTATTTGTTTTTCTCACAGGTACATAAAATAAACTAACTCTAATCCTTTCTCTATTTACAAATAAGTTTACAACACTGTGCTTCTTCAAAAAGCTGATAAGAGTTAAGTACTGATTAATGCTTCTCAAATAAGTAGATAGAAAAGTAAGAACAAATATATCAGTATAAAAGTTCAAGGACTTTTATATTCAATAATAAGCTTCTTTAAAGCAGATAGAACTTTTGTTTGGATCCACTGATGCTTCTGATTAAGCAAATTTATGATATTAAAGCACTTTATAAAGAATTAACAATTCTATAAAATAAATAGTGTTTTTCTATGGATAATATAGAATTGTTTCTTAGATAGTCTTTACCAAATATTATGTGAATTATTTTATGAATCAATACTTGTATAAAAGAATAAATCAAATAATATTTATCAAATATAATCTCGATTAAGCATAAACCGATATAACAAATATTACTTGTTTAACTCAAATAATATATAAGAATATTTTATCTATTATGTGAACTTTTATAGATAATGTCACTTAGTACTATAAGGAATCGCATTTGGTTCAATTCCTTTTGGTAGAGGTGTATCTCGTAGCTCACGGACGCCTAAGTATGACAAAATTTATAATTTTCACAATTGATATTTATATAAATATTTTCAATAGATCACTACGATTCTCAAATCCGGTTCGGATGACTACTCTTTTTGGAGCAGTATTTCAGTGTTGTTTTGAGCTATCAAGTGTCGTATCTATTTTAGGATATTTATATAAATAATGTCGATAAAAGGTTATTGAAGACTATAAGGAATAGTACGGTTCGAATTCCTCTCCATAGAGTTGTATCTCCGTAGCCTTGCAGCGCCCAAGTATCCTTTTATTTGACAAATAGATGAAATATGGATATATAAAATTGTGTAGAACAATGTGTATTTGTATATCTATAGATATAGTGCAAGTAAGAAATAATTCAACAAAAAATTAAACTTATCTCAATACTTGGACCAATTTTTCTCTTAAAAAAAGATCAGAACTTTTGTAAGAAGAGATATAAAGCTTAAAGAGAATGCAGACAAGGAGGGTATGGTTTTCTTTTCACTAAATTGGTAAAGACCAAATGAATGAAATACTCCCTATTTATAGAATTTTTGAAGTTGGGGCAAAATTGTAATTTTGAAAATTGATTTTTCAATGCACGGTTTTGATCAATAAAATTTGATCTTAACGGACCAGATCAAAAGTAATTGCACGTGGAAGAATTTGAAAATACGCCTGGTCCGAATTATATCAACTTATCATTTAATGCTATGTTTAACTACTTGTTTTAAGCCAAAATTTTAATGCCAGCCACTCACGCATCTTAGTCCTAAAAAGAGTGTCACTTTGCACATATATACGGTTTCACATGCATGCATGAATTAATAGATACTCTTATAGCTTATATATATATATGTAATATGCTAAAGGTTATATATATATATATATATATATATATATATATATATATATATATATATATATATAGGTATTATATATGTATAATAAGTATACTATTATATATTATGTTTTAGTATATATGAAGTACACATGCATAAAAAATATTTTGCCCAACTTTAGTTTAGAAAAGAAATAGGGTTTCTTGCCTTGAATATTATATGAGTTAATTTATTTAACACTTAACATATAATTTATCAAGGTCAATAAAAATTAATTCAAGTAAAAATAAAATAAATAAATAATTAAAATTTAAAACATAATTGTTATCATCAAAATATAAAATAAAATTATACCTATCACAAACCACTAAAGTCAATCACTGTCATATCAAGCCATAAAGCCATTCGTTTATTAAAAAACGGATGTCAAGCTTTCTTAGCCCATGTCAGGGACTTGAACAAAAATACGTCAGATTTGAATAATATTTCTGTTGTTAGTGAATTTCCTGACATATTTCCTAAAGAACTTCCTGGCCTACCACCAGAGCATGATATCGAATTTTGTATCGACCTTGAACCCGGCACAAAACCTATTTCCAAAACCCCATATCGAATGGCTCTTATTGAACTTTAGGAGTTAAAAACCTAACTACATGATTTGTTAGATAATGGTTTCATTCGTCTTAGTACATCTCCTTGGGGTGCTCCTGTTTTATTCTTAAAGAAGAAAGATGGGAGTATGCGACTTTGCATTGACTATCGGGAGTTGAACCATGTCACCATAAAAAATAGGTACCCTTTACCTCGCATTGATGACCTATTTGACCAGTTACAAGGCGCCAAATTCTTTTCAAAGATCGATCTTCGTTCCGAATATCATCAGTTCCGGGTACGAGTGCGATATTGTCCACGCAAAAGTCCATTTTGTATGACTTGCAAAGGATGGAGATAGAGTTAAAGACTTCAGGGACCCACGTGATGATGTCAAATATATGAGTAGAACCAACTTTAATCGATAAAGTTAAAGCTGCTTAAGCTATAGACCTGGAGCTATAGCTTTAATGATGTCCATTTTGTATGACTTGCAAAGGATGGAGATAGAGTTAAAGACTTCAGGGACCCACGTGATGATGTCAAATATATGAGTAGAACCAACTTTAATCGATAAAGTTAAAGCTGCTTAAGCTATAGACCTGGAGCTGATGCGTATGAGGAAGAAAGTGCAAGAAGGTGCTATTCCAGAAACAAGAATCGATGAAGAAGGAATACTTCGAGTCAACTCCAGACTTTTTGTTCCTAACGACTCTGATTTGAAGTATAAAATCATGATTTAGGCACATAACACACCGTTTGCAATCCATCCTGGGAGTACCAAAATGTATCGTGATCTTCGACATACATTTTGGTGGAGCAATATGAAGAGAGAGATAACGGAGTTTATCTTAAGGTGTTTAACTTGTCAACGTGTCAAGGCAGAAAATCAAGTGCTAAAAGGTCCATTGCAACCACTTGAAATTCCAGAATGGAAGTGGGAGCACATTACCATAGATTTCATTACTGGTCTTCCCAAGGTTTATCAAGGCATAGATGCAATTTGGGTCATTGTTGATAGATTAACCAAGTCTGCTCATTTCATACCTATACGAGAAATTATTCACTTGAACGTCTTGCTTGTATATACATAAATGAGATTGTAAGACTGCATGGTATGCCAGTATCCATAGTTTCTAATCGAGACCAAAAATTCACTTCACGATTTTGGGTCAGTTTTCAGAAAGTTATGGGCATAGATTTACGATTCAGTTCGGCATATCATCCTCAGACGGATAGGCAGTCGGAGAGGACTATTCAATCTCTTGAGGATCTATTAAGACTCTGTGTCCTTGACTTCAAAGGAAGTTGGGACAAGTTATTGTCATTAGTGGAATTCTCCTACAACAACAATTATCAAGCAAGTATAGACATGGATCCATTCGAGGCGTTGTATAGACGCACGTGTCATTCTCCAATATGCTAAGACGAGGTGGGTGAAGCAATGTTGTTAGGACCAGAATTGGTACGCATGACAATGGAAAAGATTCAAATGATCCGACAACATATAAAAAACCTCACAAGATCGACAAAAGAGTTATACTGATCATTATCGAAGAGGTGTGGAATTCAATGTTGGAGATTATGTATTATTACGTGTTGCTCCATGGAAAGGAGTTACGAGATTTGGAAAGAGAGGAAAGCTCAATCCTCGGTTCATTGTCCCATTTGAAATCCTCGATTGAGTAGGAATTGTGGCTTATAGACTCGCCTTACCGCCAAGTATGGCTCATGTTCATAACGTTTTTCATATATCTATGTTACGTAAATATGTGGAAGACCCGAACCACATTATTGATTTAGAACCAGACGAGATAGCAGAAGATTTAACGTATGAAGAGATATCTGTTAAAATCTTGGATAAGAAGGAACATATTCTACGCTCCAAGGTTATATCTTAAGTCAAAATTTTGTGGAGAAATCACGATGTTGAGGAAATGACCTGGGAGTTAGAATCTGAAATGAAATCAAGGTATCCTCACCTCTTCGACATACCAAATACGTACACCAATTTCGAGGATGAAATTTTATAAGAATGGGAGGTTGTAAGACCCCAAGTTTTATGAATAAAGATTTAATTTTCTTTAAATATTATTTTTTAATAATAAGGTGTGGATTTAATATAACGTTATAGTTGTGGGTACTATTTATAAATTTTGCAAAGTAAGCAAATTGTCATAAAATATTCGTTTGGTCGGGAAATATTCGTTTTATCAGGGAATATTCGTACGACGACACAATCATTGGTGGACCCCACAACACAATTACTTTTTATAAAAATAACAACAAAAGTTTTACTGTTAACTGTTGAAATACCCGATGATAAAAGTACAGTAATAAACGTGGTTGCATAGTAGCACACTGTATTGTACAATATCTTTGATTATTGATGCTTACGTGAGAAATCACTCAGTTTTATTCAATTATTACTACAGTAATTGCTGCATAGTATCTCACATTATTGATTCAATTATTGTCACAGTATCATCTGCACAATATTTTATATTATTAAATCAATAATTGAGACGACAAAGTTATTCATATTATTATTTGCATTATTGACTATGTCTAGAAAGTTCTGTCAAGGAAAGGGGTTTGGTCACCTAATTGCTCGCCAATAAGGAGAAATTTTTATCAGAAAGCCCCCTCTTTCCTGAGAATGATCTGGTTGTTAATATTGTGAGTTATAATATTAATGATGAATACTATTAAAAATATATTTTGAGAAGCCAAGTGAATTGAGATAAATAGAGGAAATTTTTATTATGTATTTGTTATAAAATTTTGCTTATTAAATGGACCCCCACTTACTCATTTTTTAAAATCATCTGTAGAAAGTTTTATATATATGTTAGTATATATATATATATATATATATATATATATATATATATAAGTATTATATATATGGGGTTCCATCCACAGCAATCGATTGTTGTGGAACAACCCTTTTTTTAGCATGTTGATTTTTATTTTATTTTTTGCTTCAACCGAAATTTCAACAGGCCAAAAAAGGGGTTGCTCCATGGAACCCCTACACACACACACACACACACACACACACACACACACACACACACACACATATATATATATATATATATATATATATATATACATACATTACCCTTCCCACACGCCACAAACTCACAGGCACATTCACTCCCACCCACCACACACACACACACACACACACACACATATATATATATATATAATATAATTTTTTTTTATTAGATTATAAGTAGAATATATTATATTTTATTTAAAATTTTCGTTTTATTAGAATATTTTATTGCATAGTGCTGCATAGTAAATTAATTTTTTTAAGAAATTGGTGGCAGTAGTGAATCTCATATGGCAAATTCGTGATAATTTTTCTAAATATCCTTCCATCTTCTGTAAATAAGATGCTTAGTTTAGAAATGAAAATCACACCAGAATCAGAGAATTCTTCTTCTATAATATTGAGCGTATTTCTTTAGAGTTTAAGGAAGTTTTGAGTGTAGAAAATAGTATAAGTTTTCTTCAAGAATATCTCCGCTATACCAGTCAGAATTGCTCTCTTTTTGAGGTAAGAGATGTTTTTTTTTTTTAGTATTCGTAAGAAATAATATTTTCTTTCATACTTTGTAGTATGTAAGTAATATTATTTCGTTTCAGATTCTGAATTCTACACTCATTTTGTTAAGTATTGCTTCTATACTCTTTGAAATTAGTAGAATATCCTTGAAATGCTTCATCTAGTATCGTTTCACAAATTTTTTTTCTGAACATTCTTGTTAAATTTTGATCTTTTCATGCCGAGGTACTATTCAGGGGATACTATTCACGAAGTACTATTCATGGGGTACTATTCACTCGGGTAATATTCACCCGGGGTACTATTATTCATGTAAATTAATTAATTTTTTTACATTCAAATTATTTTTGATACAATATTATTCTTGAATTTTACTCCACAAAACAATTATCATGTTGATAATTTGGACATTTTTAAACTCTGGATAAATTTAAAGTTTTTAATATTTATCCTTGATTTCGTTTGATTGATATTTATATCATTGTTATCATCCTCATGCTTATATTGTGATAAAAGTCATCTTTGGCCCATAGTGCATAGATGGATTGTCGATTGATATGATTATGACTATGTATCGGTATAATCACGATCATTGGTAATAATACGAATATCATTGGCCCGTAGTGCATGGATAATTCAGTGATGTAGATTATTTATTGAGCTAAGTCTCAGTGATAAAATTAATGATAAACTTTTAAATCATAGAAGATAGTAGATATCATGCTCTACTTGACTTTTCTAATGAATTGTTTGTTCCGCTGCAGTTAAACTTGTTGTTTGTTGTATTCTATCAGTTTAAAACTATTGAAGGCTAGCGATAATTTATTTTGCATTATCTTAGTCATAATATTATTTACTGGGCTAGTTGAGCTCACCCTTTGTTTTCATTGTTCTCTTCAGGAAATGAGAATATAGCTGGGACTAGTCGGGGAATGGAGTGAAGGTCCAGTTGGTTGCTTTAGTAGTCTTCACTATTCTGTGAAATAGTGTGATAATAATTGTAATGAGGACTTCATTTGAGTTTGGATATTGTCTACGAGACAATATTCGTGTTAAAACTCTCCGTTTATATTTGTCGTATTGTGTAAATTAAGTTTTTATTTGAATTCTGTACCATGTATTTGGCGACTCACAATGGGTGATGTATACCTATTTTGGGGGCGTCACATATAGTGCACTTATGATCACTATAGTGGGATTCAAAAAAATTATTTTATTTTTTTTGCTTTTTATTTTTAATTAGTTTACGGAGAGAATTGCTATCACTTTTTTTTGTCCCACTTTGATGATAAAGCAAAATCAAGAGAAAAGCAAAGGAGAAGAGAATACATATAAAAGAAAATTGAAGGGAAAGGAAAGCAAATAACCCCCAGAGATAGGACTGATCATTCGGTTATAACCGAACCGAATAGGCTATTCGGTTATAACCAAAAATTAAAATTTGTACGATTTTGATATCCAAAAAAATAACCAAATTACCGAATTTACAATTCGATTGTTTCGGATAATAACCAAAATTTTCTCAAATAAAACAAAACAAAATCCAACAGTGCAAGCAACATACATGCTATAGGACCTCCTTTGCCCTCCACCATATACATCTTTAATCCAGACGAGCACATAGTGCACAATTATTTTGACGTCAAGGACCACCAAAAGAGTGAGGTGATTTAAAGAGAAGCAAATACATAAGGGGAAAAAGTAAGCGATCGTAGAACAAAATCTGTGCAGAGTTCTCTGAAGTAAATCAAATATTTGCAGATATTAAGTAAGATAAGAGTTTGAGGGGTTAACTGAATACAACCCCTAAGTACAAAAATGTTCAATTTAAAAATTCAAAACAAAAAACCCAGTAGCCTCGAGCCAATCACTAACCATGTCAGATTTTATTTTTTTCCTGAAAAATATCGATAAACAACCAAACAGGGGAGACAAATAAAGTAGATACCTTGGAGGCTCGTAGATGAGGTTTCGTCCATATTTTGATCCGTCGTTCGGAGGCCGAGCGAAGTCGCGACTTGCGATTTAGGGACTGGGGAGGCTTTTGGGTTTGGGGCTTAGGGCCTTAGGGCAAATCGATATGAGAAACTGATAAGTGGTCGAGATCTGAGAGATTAGAGATGAGAGATGGAGAAATTAGAGATGAGAGACTAATGACAGTGATGACTGTTGAGAGTGAAGAGTTCATATTCAGTTATTATGACTTAAACCTTCATTTTTTTAAAGGTCATATTCGGTTATTCGGTTAACCAAATAACACAAAATCGAAACCCGAATCCGTAAACCGAAAAAATATTCAGATATAATCGAATTCGTAAAAAATATCTGAATTATCAAAAAATTTCGGTTAAATTATTTCAATTCAATTCATTTATTTGGTTATATCTGTTTTTTACTCAGTCCTACTCAAAGATTCCAGGGTGAAGTTCATATAACCCCGGACCCCCTGTTTCGCCTCTGCATACATGTATTCTTCAGATCAAGTTTAAATTTGGATAATACTACCTCTGGATTTGAAAAAGAAAAAAGAATAAAAAAGAGCAACATTTTTTAGTTAAATACAACAAACAAGGGAATAAATTGTAAGTCTTCAGGATCAGTATTTCTTTCACCAAATTTCCCATTTTTTATCTACTCCAGACTTCCATTAGTTGCTCCAGCATAATTTGAACAATGAAAAACTGGACACTTCCAAATTACTAGGTCTCTTCATAATATTCAAATGGCTAGCAACTCCATCTCAAAATAATTAAGCATATTTAAATATATTTTTAAAATAGGTTTCTTATGGTTATAATCCCTTCACCTTCCTCAAAAGATAAGCAACGGTACAATAACTTGTGTCCTCGAAAGGATGAGATAAAATATATAAAGTAAATGATAACTATGTCATTTAGTGAGAATGTGAGATCCATTAGTATAATAAATAAATAAAATTACTCGTCACTTTATGAATCTTATGGTGACCATTAAAAATAAATTTGAAACTTTATTTACTCTCTTTCCTCTACTTTTGCTTTTTTTTTTTTAATGTTTGAAATTTGTATTGTGTTCATCCTTTTGAAGACCGAGAGAATATTTTATCAAAAATGGTACCAAAAAACAAAGTTTTAAAAATGCTCAATTTGACCAAAAAAATCTAAACTTGGCATATACCTTGGGACGGAGAGAGTATATTAATATTACCTTGAGTCTAGGTAATCAGAACAAGAGTTTTGAAGTTAAATGGAAATTCATGTCACACAAAAAGACAGACAAAGACTAGTTTTCGCAAAAGTAGTCAGCCAACCTACAAAGGATGTCAGTTTCTACAACCCACTACACGGCCCTTCTAACGACCCTTCAAGGAATTAAATGGCACGCTGCTTAACAGTTAACAAAATGAAACAAAAGTAAGCTACAACAGCAGGATGTCATATGGACTATATCCCACAAAAATTACCATCATCTCTTTTAATTTCCCAGCAAACAAAGAGAAGACTCCAAAAAACATTTGGACTAGTACAACAGATTAACAGTTCACTTAACAGGTAACTGAGTTTGCTAAGGAGTTACCAAAACAGCTGTGTTTCCAGATATAGGCTGTCGACTGGCTGCATTCTCGAGGCGCTTCCATGCTTCCTTCCGCTTTTCTGCCACAAAGTTTAGTTTCGATTGTTCCTCCTTGAAATGGGAATGGCAGGTCATGAACAGCATATCATCCATCTCTGTGAACAGTTTTCTCACATTTAGAGTTAAGTTAAGAACTGATTGGTTCCAGTGGCTTTGCACATTGTTTTCCAGGGATGGGAATATGATTGGCAGGATCACATGCCGGTTATGTGCAATCAGGTTGACAATCTGGTCATTATTCAGAAGGAACAGTGCTCTTTCAGCCACCTAGGATGAATTTTTTATAGATAAATTATTATTCTCTGAACCAAACCAAGGCTAATTACAAATCAAAAAGATGATTCAAAGTGACAAAGAATTAACTGCATCATACTTCATTGGCAGAGTGTAAACCAAACCGACTTGACACTTGTGACTTGCAAAATAAACTACTTGCAAGAGTTGATATAATAACTATAACAACCGGAAACATCAAGAAAAGAGGTCTTAGGAATTGTTTCCAGGACAAAATACATCTGAGAACCTGAAGAATGGTTTCTAACAGCTCTTTTAAATATTTTATCTTTTATTTCTTTCTTTACCATTATAGGTATATTATTTATCTAATAATAAACAGTGGTTCTGAATTTTAATTTATACTCATCTCCTTTCATATTGGATTCATCTTCAACCCACCCCAACTATTTTGGGATAAAAGGCATAGGTGAGTTTAGTTGATTTAATTATGTTAGCAGTATCAACCCTCATTTGAAAGTTTTAAGGAAAACTTTATATATCTCAAATTAATTTACGTTGAAAGTATTATAACCACGTAAGATTTCTCGAAGCTTTTTGTTCATAACACTCAATTCTCATCGAAAGGCACTATTTGATAATGTCAATCTATCAAACCCCCCTACTTAATACATTTTTTTATTGTGTCATTAAGATGGAAGTAACTTAAGTTTCAATAGAGAATCTTGTACTGCGCTTTTACTGGCTTTATTTGCCTATCAAAAAAAATTAAGAAAATGGATGCATATCATTTATGCATGACTTGGAAACCAGAACAGAGTTACCTGATACTTTGACCTAGCGAACCGCGTATTGATACTTGCGTACCCAAACACGATATTCTTACGTACCAATACTCTAAATTTAGCGTACCAAAAAAAAACTTTGTTATTTTACCTATAATTGCAAATATCAATATTCTAACTTAGTATTGAATGCTCAAACATTACATTTGTCCTAAACTATTTATAAAACAACAAACTTGTTGATTCAACTAAAAATTTTCTATAAAACTTAGACTTATTTTATTTAAATTCTAAGAGAATTCCTAACCACTTGTATAAAGATACCCTAGCATACCGCGTTTTAACTATATAACCGAAACGAACCACGTTCCACTGAACCAGACAATATTGACCTACTCAGGAAGTTTATCCCCTGTGAAAATTACTGTCAAGCTTTGAAAACGAGACTCAGAAACCATTACCCCCCACCTTGAATTCATTCCACAAACCAGAAAGTAAGCATTGGGTGGCCACTCACTACCCAAACTTTTTTCCCTGTTCTTTCTATTGGTGACCACTACCCAAACTATGAAAATGAGGACTTGGTATCTGGAATATTGCATACCTACCAAGGTGGACCAAATCCAAATCATTTCAAGATTATCCAAAAAAACATTTGAAACATGCTGAAGATTCAAAAGAAAATTCTTCAACTACAAAACAATAAAAAAAAATCTGGAAAATTATTTCACCGCATAAACTGCCCTTGAACTCTTCCTCAAAAGCAAGAAGTCCTCCGCCCACTAATTGAGCGCAACAAAACACAATCTAGATAATTTTGATTATCAAGCTTCAAAAATGAGACTTAAGAACCATTATGGGGCCCTGAATTCATTCCACAAACTGGAAAGTAAGCACAAAGCATTGGGTGACCATTGCCACTACCCAAACTTTTTTTCCGTTTGATAAGTGACCGTTCCAAATTATGAAAATGATGAGTTGGCATCTTGCATACCTTCCAAGGTGACCACTAAATCTGAAGTAGTACAAGTATAAAAAAAAAAGAAAGATGAAACATGCCGCAGATTAAAAAGAAATGCTTCAGCTCTAAAACAATTTAAAAAAACTGCAAAATTATTACACCACAAATACTGCCCTTTTTAACTCCTCCTCAAAAGCAAGGAATTCCTTCCCCCCACTAATTGAGCACAACCATAGCACCATCTATACAGTTTTGAGTCTTGACGGTGATATCCACCAGGTTTAACAGAATCTTGAACTGATCTACAAATTAAAGCCCTGCAAAGATTTTAGAGTTCCGAACTTCTAGTTATTTAAACACTAGTCTATATAAGTTGGTGGTTCAAACAATATCTTACACATTGGATTCATTTCAGCCTAACCCAACCAGTGTGAGATAAAAGGCATTTTTGAGGTTCATACCATACTTAATTAAAGATGATGAGTGACAATCCATATGAATAATTCTTTGAATATATTCTCTTAACAGTTAACTCCCAGCAACTGATTATACTTTTCTACACAGTTAGTAGCAATGATGACAACTAAAGCTCTATGACTCATCACAATTTGACTTAAACTTTCACTAACCAATTCATCTCTCTTTTTGTTGATAAATAAAATTAGCTTCTACCAAGCTTCGAACTCCAAACCTCTGACCTCACATTCTGGTATAGCTAAGTCGTCTCTCACACATCCAAAGATATCAATACTAAAGAGAAAACAATCTTCATCTTAGACTTGAGTTTAGGGCCTTTAGGATCTGTTTGCAAAATGATAGATAAACAGGATAGTTATGGGAGTGGGCTCCAGAACTTATGGCAAAAAAGAATCACCAAGTTTACTGTGGAAGATAATATATGAAAAAAAAAAAATCTGCTACCTATAGAACCTATATGTTATATATGAGAACTTTTGCAGCTTGAAATTAAAAGGGAGGTTAAATCGACAAATCGCAGTATGGCACCTTGAAAATAAGTGACAAACATCTGAAACATCATTGTCTCAAGAGAGTGTAACATGTCCACAACTTCAGCTGATATTGTGTAATTTTATAATGAGACACACGAGACTCAAGCTCGGATCTCCATTAAGAATCTCAGGAAGCCATCTATTGAACTACTGAAGCAAAAACTAGCTACATGCTTATTATAGTTCCAAACTATATAAAAGAATTTATTGGATTATTTCTAAACATAAATTCATATATGCATACAAGGAAACATCTTCCATTTGTTTTTTTATAAAAGTTACAACTGAAACTGATGCCATGACTCCCACTAGAGACACCAGTTAGCAGTAGAACATATGCTTCTCTCTTGCAGGCTTTAACATCGATTAACATAGATTATTTAAAGTCAAATCAATTGTGATGGAAGAAACAAGAGAAACAAAAATGTATAGATAGAAATAAATGCTCATCGATTGGGATCACAGTTTTCAAATTGTGTTCGTATGAACTCAAGTTGTCTCTCTTCCATAATATTAAGGTAAATAATTGGGTAGCGGGATATGGAAGACAGAAAATGCCTAGAAAAAGGAGATAATCCATGCCATTGATTTATAACAAGCAAGCTACAAGAAATCTGTGTAACAGAGAAGAAAATCGGAAAAGATACCTGAAAATGGAAACTGTTGATGCAGCATCCAATCCTCCAGAACAATGGAGCCATAACCTTCTGAAACTCAGCCATGTTAATTGTTTCCAGAATCTCTTCTAACTCGCCTAAGAACATCACCTCCTTTTGGCTATTGGTAATTGGCCAGTATTTCAACAACCCTCTAATCACCGTGCTAGCTAACTTTGGCTCCTTCTCAATAAACTGAGTAACACAATATGACAACTGTTGAAAGTAAGCCCCTAACACTTTTGGCTTGTGCAGAGGAATCAAAGCCCTCCACAGAAAGATCTTGTGTTCCTCCTTCAAAGGTAATGCAAACCCAGTTATCACACTGCCAAAAATCTCTAACAACTCAGCAATTCCATTGCACCGATCAGCTTCATTTACAAATCGATAGAAGATATTGCTTATGCTCTTTCGAATAAAAGGCCGATGCACCATAAACTTCCCATAAATCCTATGCATTATAGCTTTCAAACAATCTCTTTCCCGAGGATCATCAGAATCAAAGAGGTCAAGCAATCTCAAGATGAACGAGTGATTTATGTACTTTTTTGCCACCTTAGCTTCCACTGAAGAAGAAGTTACAAACTTGAGCAATATATCATACACAAGCTGTAAATGTGTCCAAGCAGGATCAAAAGTAGGTTCATCATCATCATTTTCACCATTATGCGAATTAGACCGATAATTAGGTGGAAAAACTCGAAACAAGTTAACAGCACACATTTTGCACATTGCTACAATTGCGGGTTCAGTATATCGTGAAGGATTGGAAGCAACAAAATCAAGAAGCTCAATCAATGTAGCACGTTTAAGATCTTTCTCAGTAGTATTCTTACTTGGTTCATTGAAATCAAACACCACACAGCAGAGACTTAACTTACTGATAAAAAGATTCATTTTTTCTGAGCTTGGTACATCTTTGAATGGTAAAAGGGGCCCAATTCCGGTAGCCAAACCAGCCGGAAATACTGCAGATGAAGTCCGTTTAGCCGAGTTTAATCGGCCAGAAGCAGCATTCCCACCGCTTGGGCTAAATGGACCTGACCCACTTCTTGGAGAATCAAGGGATTCGGATTTCAATGATGACTTCCTAGGAAGTTTACTGAGAAGTTGCTTCCACATTTTGAACACACTCAAGCATACAGCTATAAGCCCTCAAATCAAAACAACTGCCATTGATTTTTATAGATATAATAACTCAATCAAAACCCTTAAAGGGATAACCAAAACCCTAGATTATTGTCATGGGAGGTCAAACAACTCAAGATCTGGAAGAAAATGCCCCAGATCATACTGCAAATTACACCATGAGTTGAATAACATCAGATCTTACAAATGTAGGCCACACCAATGATTGCAAACGAACAAATATTCAAATAATGTATCCCAATAAAAGATTAATACAAATGCACGAAACCCAAAATTCTAATCCATAGAAATCAATCATCAGCCATACCAAACAATAAATAGCATTAAATATCCCAGATTTTTTTACAAAGAGACTAAATTTTAGATCTAGACATCAGAATTGGAACCTAGGACACCTTTAGGAAAGATCTTTATCATGAGAGAGAAAGATGAAAATTGTAGAAAAGTATAAAGGCTAATGAAAATGTTGCAAATCTAGACTCATTCAAAGATACCCCAGAATCTAAAAAAGGATAAAGAGAGAGTTTAATCATTCAAATAAAAATATATTATACAGAGAGAAAAGGGGACGAGGAGAAAAATTCAAATAATGATTACAAAGATGAATTTTTTTAAATCATAGAGCGCAAAAAGGAAGATATATATTTATATATGTAGAGAAAAAGAGAAGGGTACAGAGGAATTTGATGAAAATTTAAGAAGTGGGTTAGAAAATTTGTAGATTGAAGAACTCAGAAATTCATATTTCTAGCTTGAGAGAGAAAAATACTAATGGGGTTATCTTCTTTTTTCTTCTCCGTTGAAAGGAATGCAGAAAAAGAGTTTTGATTGATTGATTTCTCGATCGAAGAGATGTTTATGGCGTTTTCTCAGACAATGCAGGTGACTCTCTCAGGTGTCCAGAAAGAAGGGAACAAAAATAAGATAGAAATTGCCCAAATACATTTCGTGAAAAAACAAATACAAAATTATTATTAAAGTTAAAATTTTCAATATCTAACATTCCCTCCTCCCAAAATTTGAGAAACGTATTATATATATATATATATATATATATATATTATAAATTTATATAATTTTTATTAACACTAGCACCTGATGGATGTGTTTAAATTAGGTGGAGTAAAATAATTATTTTTAAAAATTTGGATGATTAAATAAAAGATATAAAAAAATTAATTTAAAAAAATAAAAATAATAATATAGTTAAAATTGTAGGGTAAAAGAGAAAAATAACAGGTGTGACACAAATTCACCAAAAAATTCTATGCATATAGATTAATTATTATTTATAACTGATAAATTGAATACTATTGTACCATTATTATAATTTAATAATTATTAAAAAATAATTTATACGTTGATTAATTTTTTATGTTGAATGTGAGTTGGAATTAACATGAAAATATAGAAAATGTTACCCTGTCCGTCCTCAAAAAAATGACTTAAAAAGAATATTTTTCAGACAATTTAAGTAAAGCATGTGGAGGAAAGAGAACAAAGAAAGTTTCGAATTTATTAAATTAATTCGCGTCAAATCAATGTAATAGCTCTTTAATGTAATAAGATATTATATTGATATGACATTATTTATTATGTTTGGTTCACATATTATAGATAGAGTAGTTCTAGGCGGACAGGCGATGGACAGAAAAATTGGACTGGTCTCATATTTTTTTTTTGGTAACTCTTAAAAAATGTATAGTATTTATTCCAACAAGAATTTTTATAAAATATAGTATTTTAGGTGTAATTTGGATACATATACAAAAATAGGGTAAAAATTATACCTAAAACACTATATTTTGTAAAAATTTCTGTTAGAATAAATACTATACATTTTTTTAGAGTTACCAAAAAAAAATATCACCGGTCCAATTTTCCTGTCTTATATACCTGTCCGCGAAGAGTTTTTGTTATAGATATTAGCTCATTAAGGACGTAATGCTATTACATTTATATTATCCGATTAATATATTGACCAATTATGTGACGCCTCCAAAATAGGTATACATCACTCATTTTGAGTCGCCAAATACATGATACAAAATACAAATATAAACTTAAGTATCTGCATTTGAAATTTGTGAGTTTTAATACAAATATTGTCTTCTGTACAATATTTAAACTCAAAATAAGTCCTCAATACATTTATTATCACACTATTTCAAAGAATAGTAAGGACTACTAATGCAAACATCTGGACCATCACTCTATTTCCCGACTAGTCTCAAATTTTATATTCTCATTTCGAAGAGAACAATGAAAGAAAGCGAAATTCAATTTCAATGGCCAAGTAAGAAATATTACGACTAAGATAATACGTGAATAAATTATCGTTAGTCTTGGTGAGTCATTTGTAAGACCCCAACTTATTATAAATAAAATTGAATTTTCTTCTATTCATTATTCTAAATTAATAAGGTGTTAATTTGATATAATATTTTGGTTATGGGTGAAATGTGCAAGTTTTGCAAAATAAGCAAGTGGTTATAAAATATTCATTTCATAGGGAATATTCGTTTGATCGTGGAATATTTTTTTTTGTTAAAGGAATCTCCAAATGCGATGGCCTTGATCAATTGTGGGCCCCATAACGGAATAAGCTGTCGAATGAAGAAAGCGACAAAGTTTGAGTTTTATAAATAACGACGTAATTATTCACAGATAACATCTGTTGAATTACGGTGGTTAAAATACAGAATACATGTGGTTGCAAAGATGGTACACTACGGTATTGCGACAAGATTATTGAATTATTGATTAAATGCGTGAAGGCACTACTCAATAATTATTATGATGAATTCTTATTCAATATTTTATTTTATTGATTCAATAATTCTTTGCGTTGTTAGTTTATATTATTATTGTTTGATAATTGTCAACATGATGATATTTTCCATTATCAAATCAATAATTCATATTATTTGAATAATATTATTAGATAAAATTATTAGCAATATCTAGAAAGTTACATCGAGGAGAGGTTAGGTCCATCTAATTGTGCCAAGAAAGAGAAATCCTTATTGGAAAGCCCTCTTTCCAGGAGCGGCTGGGTTATTATAATTGTGATTCTGTAATATTATTTATGAATAATTAATTATTGATTTATATGATAATGAAATATTTATTTGATATAAATGATGAATTTATTTATTTTATGTGGATATAATTGAAGAAATTAATGCTGAGGTGTTTTATCAGTATTTGGTCGGACTGGAAGTATTAAAAATCATCCGTTTATGGATTTTGGATATTTTTGATTTGGAATTTGGAAAAACTTAAAGCTACAAAGTTGTAGAGAATTCGATTTCAGGAAGAATGGACATAAAATTCGTATTTTTCTGATAACCGGGCTATTTTCTATGAATTGTTGAAATTTCGGAAAATAAAATGATTTTTATTAAAAAAGGGGTGGGACCCACTTGTGTTTTAACACATGTGGGCTGCTATTTTTTCCAAGATGGCATGTTTGATTTTCAAAATGGCTGGCTTGACAATTGAGGTGATGTGGAAGAAGAAAAAGAAATAATATATTTTATTATTTTAGTCTCCTTTGGCGTTCTAGCATTTTCCTATAAATAGACGCTTAGGTTAGAATTGAAAATCACACCAGAAACAAGTTTTTTTTTCTCTAGATTCTCGAGCATATTTTTGTGAGTATTTTGATACTTTGAGAGTTCATTCGTTCTAAGATAAGTTTTCTTCTGCTTTCTATCCAGATATTCCGATCAAATTAGTTATTTTGAGGTAAGGGATGTTATTTTCTCCTTAAATGATATTATTTTCTTCAATATCATTATCCGAAATATTGGTGAACTTTTTAATCAAATTTGGAACTTTTTTGTGAGTTATTATTCACGATCGCATAATTATTCTCCAAAAAAATGAAATTTCTTCTTTTTGTCCAAGATGTCTATTATGGTTACTATCTTTGATTGTATCCATGTTTTGATCTTTATTTTGAGTTCTGCTTCACAAATGGTAATTTTGAAGTATTATTGATCTTGGATAAACTGTTATACGAATCCCTAATATTTGTCCTTCTGTCTCTCTGGATTCGTTTTATGTAAAATATTTTTCATCATCCTCAGTCCTAAATGATGATATTACTGAATATCTTTGGCCTATAGTGCAAAGATGAATGATTAACTGATGAATATCTTTGGCCTGTAGTGCAAAGATGAACAGGTGTTAATATGAACATGACCGACTGGTGATACTAATGAATATCTTTGGCCTGTAGTGTAAAGATGAATATTTTGATTAAAGATGTATATTGATTGTTGTTACAGGGATAAAATATTGACGATAGACTTTTAAATCTTAGAAGATAGTAGAACTCATTCTCTACTTGACTCTTCTAATGGATTGTTGTTTCCGCTGCAGAATATTGATCTAAAACTTGTTGTCTATTATATTCTATTAGATTTTCCCTGTTGAGGACTACGATAATTTGTTGTATATTATCTTAGTTATAATATTCTTTACTGGGCTATTGAGCTCACTCTTTTCCTTTTTGTTCCATTTTTCTTCTTAGGAGGTGAGAACATAGCAGGATCGAGTCGAGGTATGGAGTGATGGTTCTAGAAAGATGTTTTAGCAGTTCTCACTATTTTTGTAAAATAGTGTATGAATAATTGTAATGAGGACTTATTTGGGTATGGATATTGTCTAGAAGATAATATTTGTATTTAAACTCACAGTATGTGTTGTCGTATTTTACCACGACAATTGTATTATTAAAGTTGTAGTTTGCTTTACGTACCATGTATTTGGCGACTCGAGAATGGGTGTTGTATACCTATTTTGGGGCGCCATGTTGTTAAACCGATAAAATATAATAAACATCAAGTTTAATCTGCAATGAACACATAATCTATTAGAAGAGTCAAGTAGAGCATGATATCTACTATCTTCTATGATTTAAAAGGTTTATCATCAACTTTATCGCTGAGACTTAGTTTAATAAATAATCCACATCACTGAATTATGCATGCACTATGGGCCGATGATATTCATTATTATCACCAATGGTCATTGTGACACCCCCAAAATTCAGAAACCCATATCTCGAATTCGGTGCATCACGTACAACTACGAATATCTTACTAAAATCAACAACGAAAATACTAGAATAATTTACATTGATATAATATAAATATTTGCGTCCCAAGGTATCGTAATCATTACTACGATAATTCAGTGATTAACTTAAACATAACTTAATCATTCTTGAATACATCATAACAAGCATAACAATAATAATAATACTTCTAGTCTTAAGGACTAAGTTATTCTGTCGCCTTGCCCTTTCCCTTGTCTCGTCTCTGAAGTAATTAGCCTTTGCTCGCTTTTAATCGTAATGTTTTAGGAAGCAAGAATGAGCAACGAGTTTGCCCAACCAAGTAATATAGCCGTAAGAACAAGCGCTATTGCATTTAAACCTTTCAAAGGTATAATAATAATTGGAAGTTCAAGGATATCAAGATATATCAAGAGTATTCAATAGGTGTCGCTATAGACTGAAGGATATCAACAAAATTTCAGGATTTATTCATTTCGAGGTTCAACATGAATGAGTCTTTGAGCAAATACTAAGGACTAAGAACTCTTACTAGAATTAATAAAGATTATTACTTTGTAATCTAATGTAAACGAGTACAACAGGTGATCAGCCTAAAGTACCCTACGTTATGCATAACATTTAATCATACTCATGTGCGCACGTCGGTTCCCCGACAATATATAATTTCCCCTTCAACGAGGGTTGTTCATCTCAATAGATTTACGATAGTCCGCACCAAGTCAATTGATTTGGATAGCATAATAATAGTCTTGTCGAATTAAAGGCTTAGACAATTTTTATCATGCATTTAAGAACAATAAATCCAATGTTTGCAACAACGTCAAGGTATATAAATGATTTTTGAATAGAAACAGATATTTGCTTGAGACGACAATTCGAATGTATACAGTGTAAGAAGTAAGGAACTTGCAACACAATAATAATAGTGTGTTAGGATACTTGCTCAATGTAAATTTGAGTGAGGTTGGAACTTGCCTTTTAGCGTTGATTGTTACTTATAGCGAAAATCACCTCAATGAACTATGTTTGTCCTATTTATGTAAGTATAGGTATTCATTAGCCAAACACACTTAATATACATATGTAAACAACATGTACACATAACACATTTTTTTTCTATGTATACTACTGCACCCATCAAAACTCATAGCTGTACACTAACATGCTCATACTTTTGACCACTGCTAGTTTATTCATAATCTTTCTTCTTCGTAGTTCAAAGAGGTTCATTGCTTTAAGTATACCATAACATCTATTAATCCCACCGACCCCTTTTCTATGCATGTTTGCAGCATTAGATTTATTTTCCCGAAGTTAGTAAAATTCTCTACTTAGAACTCATTTGTGTAATAATAGTTTATAGCAATATAGGAATATTTATTAATCCATCCTTATATCAAGTTATGATGCTGTCTCCGAGTCCTAGGACATCTCGCCATGTCCAAAGTGAAGACATCGGCCATGTCCAAAACTAAGACGTCGGCCATGTCAGAAGCTTCCAAGACGATCGGCCATATCGGTCAAGTCATTTAGCCATGTCCGAAGATATTACGACTTATCCTAAGACAACACGCTTTGTCCGAAGACATCACGCTTTGTCCGAAGACATCTCTGAAGTCAGCTCTTTCAGAGACTTCGGTCTACACTATTTCGACAAGGTCTAAGTTTGTCGGGTTAATTTCATTAAGACTTTACTATATGCATACAACCTAAGGGAATTTCTTAATACATGGTCAAATGCAACCGAACCCATCAGCTGGTTCCTAAGTACGGTGCAGCTGCACCCCATGGAGTTCAGAAGCAGTGAACATGCTCTGTTTTGCAGAGTAGCCACAACTTGATTCCAGATAATTATTAACGCATTCATGCACAAAAGTAAGCTTTCTAAACACCCTATATCATGCTAATTCATCATACTTGACCTATTAATTTAGGAAAACCGAGAATCAAACAAGACTCAAGTTAAGAACGAAGTAGAAATTATACCTTCTCGAGCTTTAACCTTGATATCTCACACAATCGATTTGGTAATGTAGCAACTAAGAATTCTTTACTCGATTTCTCCAACACTCTTATCACTATAATGATCGCCATGGTGGCTTGTATTTAAAGAGAAAAGCATGGACTAGACACTTGCTTTACCCAATGTTGGGATTCATGGTGCAATATAAATGAACAATGGTTACTTAAGGAGTTGTTTAACCACTCCATACCGTACCCACTTAGCTAGCCCTGCATGCACAGGATTAGCAACTTGAAAGTTTCGTAAAGAGAGTTTAAGCTCATTGTTCCTTGTACTTGGTGACCCTTAATTTGGGACAAGAGAATAGATCTCGGACATAGACAAAGGGCTAGTCGGTCAGCCCATTGCCACGCCACATTTTATTAAACCAACACCTTGTACCATCGAGTTAACTATTATGTTGGGTTCGAATTGGATTTTAAATAACCCAAGTTTATTGGGCTAACTCAAAAGTCCATCAATTAATTTATTGGGCTAGACTCCCAATTTATTATTTGGATTATAAACATGTAAATACTTAATTATTATGGCGACAAATTAATTAATTTAATTTACCCAATAACACTAAATTATACACCACCTTAATAATTATTAATAAGTTGGGTTATTTCACATAATTTAAGTTACTCACCTCATGCCATGTAAGCATTTATAAAATAATTAATCATGTGGCTCTATTTATGAATATTAATATTAAATCATAAAATTTACGGTTATTACATCCTCTCCCCCTTATAAAAATTCCGTCCTCGGAATTGATACAAGGTTACACAAAAAGATGGGGATAGTCTCTCCTCATCCTAACTTCTAATTCCCATGTGGCCTCCTCGACATCGTGGTTTCGCCAAACAACCTTTACAGAAGATATAGCTTTGTTTCTTAGCATTTGTTCTTTCTTATCTATTATCTGAACAGGAATTTCTTCATATGCCAGATTCTTCTCTACTTGAATGGGCTCATAGGAAATCACGTGCTTATAGTCAGACTTGTACGGACGTAGTACAGAAATGTGAAACACGTTGTGGATGTGTTCCAGTTCGGGTGGCAAAAAAACTTTGTATGCCACTTCGCCCACTCGCTTTAATATCTCGAATGGCCCTATGAACCTCGGACTCAATTTTCCTTTCTTTCCGAATCGATCTTTCCTTCCAAGGAGATACCTTCAAAACACAAACTACCGGCTTCAAAGTCTCGGTTCTGACGATGCAAGTCGGCATACTTCTTTTGGCGATCTTGAGCAGCTACCAATTTGCCCCTTATTGTTGCTACCACGTCGGCCGTTTGCTGGACTAATTCTGGTCCCAAAAGTCGTCGTTCTCCGACTTCATCCCAACATAATGGTGTTCTACACTTTCTCCCATAAAGAGCTTCATATGGCGGCATACCGATACTCGCATGATAGCTATTATTGTAAGCGAATTCTACTAATGGTAAATGGTCGTCCCAATTTCCCTTGAAGTCCATCACGCAAGCTCTAAGCATGTCCTCCAATGTTTGTATGGTTCGTTCACTCTGCCCGTCAGTTTGAGGGTGATAAGCAGTACTTAATCTCAATTGAGTTCCATTCGTTCCTGCAAACTTTTCCAGAATTTTGACGTGAAACGCGGATCTCGATTGGAGACAATCGACACCGGCACTCCATGTCGCGATTCGATTTCCTTTACATACAAATTTGCTAACCGGTTCAAATTGAATCGAATCTTGATGGGTAGAAAATGAGTTGTCTTTGTTAGTCGGTCCTGATAACCCAAATGGCATCATAACCCATACGTAGAAGGAAGTCCAACCACGAAGTCCATCGTAATGTGCTCCCATTTCCATTACGGAATTTCCAGCGGTTAAAGTAGTCCACTTGGTCTCTGGTGTCCTGCTTTGACTCTTTGACAAGTAAGACATCTGCTAACACATTCTACAACCTCTCTTTTCAAATTAGGCCACCAAAAATGGTGTCAAAGATCCTGGTACATTTTTGTGCCTCCTGGATGTACAGAATACGTCGTATTGTGTGCTTTGTGTAGGATTTCCTCTCTCAGTTCGATTACAGCTGACACCCATACTCGACCCTCAAACCTCAATATACCGTCCTTATCTACTTTGAACCTTTCTTCCTTATCTTCTACTATTCTCTTCTTTATCTTCTCACATTCTTCATCTTTCTCTTGTGCTTCCTTTATTTTATCCAATAACGTTGGGTGAGCTCTCATCATGAGTAATTTTCCTTCCGCTTCTTTTGGTTACTCCACCTCTATTTCTAACTTTTCCATTTCTCTTATTAATTCCTCTTGAGTTGTCAATTTGAATAACTTCTCCCTTCCTTTTACGCTTTCAAAGCGTCGCCTCAACGTTTGCCTTTCCGGGTGATAAAGAATTTCGGTCGTAATCCTTGATTAGTTCAACCACCTTCTTCTTTGTCGCATGTTCAACTCCTTCTGCGTGAAGATATATTTCAGACTCTTGTGATCCGTATATATCTCACATTTTTCTCCATACAAATAGTGCCTCCAAATCTTCAATGCAAAGACTACCGCCGCTAACTCCAAGTCATGGGTAGGGTATCATTTTTCGAAATCTTCCAACTATCATGAGGCATATGCAATGACCTTGCCATGTTGCATTAGCACACAACCAAGTCCTCTATGCGATGCATCACTATACACCACAAATCCTCCCGTATCATCTGGTAAAGATAATACAGGCGCCTCACTCAACCTCCTCTTCAATTCTTGGAAACTCTCATCGCATTTGTCCGTCCATACGAACTTCTCTGTTTTCCTCGTTAGATTGGTCAGCGGGGTTGCTATCTTAGAAAAATCTTGGATAAATCTTCGATAGTACCTGGCTAAACCTAAGAAACTCCTAACTTCGTTGGCGCCTTCTATTTGTTCCCGCCATTTACCGCTTCCACCTTTGCAGATCCACGAAAATTCCATTTTGATCTATCACGTGTCCTAGAAATTGAACCCATTCCATCCAAAATTCACATTTTGAAAATTTAGCGTACATCTTTTCCCTTCTCAATGCTTCCAATACCATCTTCAGGTGTTCGGCGTGCTCTTCCTTCGTCTTTGAATAAATCAAAATGTCATCGATAAATACTACTATGAACTTATCTAAGTATGGCCTGAAAACTCGGTTCATCAAGTCCATGAATGCTGCCGGAGCATTGGTTAACCCAAATGACATCACTAAAAATTCGTAATGTCCGTAGCAAGTTCGAAATGCTGTCTTTTGTATGTCCTCTTCTCGCACTTTCAACTGATGATAACCCGTTCGCAAATCTATCTTGGAAAAACACTTCGCTCCCTTCAGTTGATCGAAAAGGTCATTTATCCTTGGCAATGGATATCAATTCTTAATTGTCACTCGGTTCAACTCCCGATAATCGATACAGAGCCTCATCGATCCATCTTTTTTCTTTACAAACAACATTGGTGCTCCCCAAGGAGACACACTTGGCCGAATGTAACCCTTATCTAGTAACTCTTGCAATTGAATCATCAATTCCTTCATTTCTATTGGCGCCATACGATATGGGGCTTTCAAAATTGGTGCGGTTCCCGGTGCTAAGTCTATTATGAATTCGATTTCTCTGTCTGGCGGAAGACCAGGCAGTTCGTCTGGAAACACGTCTTGGAAATCTCTTACCACTGATATATCTTTCATTTCTATTCCATTTTGCTGAGTGTCCACTATATAGTCTAAATAACCTACACATCCTTTCCTTAACAATTTCTTAGCCTGCATCATCGTAAGGCAACACGATTGCTTGAGCGACGAGCTACCGTAAAACACTACCTTAGACCGATTTGAGGCCTGAAGGTTCACACTCTTCTTTTGACAATCGATTATCGCAGCGTGGCCGGATAACCAATCCATTCCTAATATCATATCAAACTCTCCCAGTTTAATCGTAATTAAGTCAACGTTTAGTTCGTGACCTCTAATGTTTGCACAACAGTTTCAGTAAACAAACTCTATGGGAATTACTTCCTTATTCGCAATCTCTACGTTCAATGAATTTTCTAAATGTTCAGGAGGTATGTTTAGTCAATTAGCAAATTCTTCAGACACAAAGGAATAGGTAGCACCCGAATCAAATAATACATAGGCATTTATATTATTGATTGGGAGAATACCGACACCACGTCCCCCTCAGATCCTGCGTCTTGGATAGTCATGTTAAAGGTTCGGGCAGTCGGTCGGTTGGATTGCGTTGGTCCGCCGATCATCAGCTTGCTGCCCCCTCCTTGTTGGCCGCTTCCTCCGTTTCTCCCCTTCTTTGGGTAATCCTTGATTTGATGCTTAGTTGAGCCACACACAAAACATCCCTTGATCTTTTTTGGCTTTGGGCAGTTGGGTGAAATGTGCCCTTCTTGGCATGATTTATAGAGACGCCGCACCCTTCCAAAGATTCCTTGATGGTTCTTCCCACATTTTCGGGCAAACTTCACTTCTTTTCTTAAACCCTCCTTGATAACTTTCATTTGGTTGATGTTTGATTGGTTGGTGTTGTTGTTATTCTTTGTTGTCGTTGTTGCGTGTTATCCCATTTCCTTTTTCCCGGATAACTTCCACCATCGCTACTCCTCCACGAGTTTCTCCCCAACATTCTTGTTCTTCTTCTCCTTGTTGTATTGGCTCAATGCCTCGCTACCTCCTCAAAGCAATTATCACCTTCTCCAATAATGTGGCGAGAACGAGTCGATTTGAAGGACCGACACATTGTTGAACAACCAAGGTTTTAGTCCAAGTTGAGCGTCGAGATTTCCTTTCTTGATTGTCTACTTGATGTGTTGTGAATCGTATGCGAGTTCATTGAACTTGGCCGCATACTGTGCCACTGTCATCTCCCCTTGTTTTAGTTCTAGAAACTTTACCTCCATCCTATTCTTCATGCTCTTCGGGAAGTAATTCTCGAAGAACAAAGTCTTAAACCTTTCCTGGTTATAGTCCCTTCTCGCTTCCCTCTATTGATTTGCTTCCCACCAAGAGTTTGCTTCACCCTCATCATATATGTAGCAAACACGGTCTTCCTGGTCTTCACCCACACGAGCAATGGCGAAGGCTTTCTCCATTTCCTTAATCCACGTTTGCACTACAATAGGATCGGTAGTACCTATGAATTCAGGAGGTCCTACACTCTTAAAGTCCTTGAAGTTTCATGTAAGGAGCTACTTGGGGATTGGGTGTTACTTGTTCATTTCTTCCCCTAAAAGCCTCCCCTAACAAATCTACAAGCCTCTGAATGGGATCTACTTGTCCTCTCTCATCATTAACCGACTCTTCCGGTGCAGTTAATCTACGTCTGGGCGGCATTTTTCTGCATCACTAACTTTCTCTGATGGTCTTCGTCCCTCAGCTTTTGGAATTCGGACTCCCTGTCCCTAGCCTTAGCCTCAAACTCCTCAACTCTGTACCCTAACTCTAAAATCTGCTCCTCATACTCCCCCAACATCCTATCCTCGAAAGTAGCCTCGTCGGAGTCCCCCATGGGCTCGTCCACCATACGTTCCTCCATAGGCTCTTCCTCTGGACCAGACTCCTCGGGTATTGGCTCCATCTCCTCTTCCTCATCATCATCATCATCGATAGGGACTACAGTTAATATAGGCTCCGCTATCAATGGTGCCTCATATACCACGTGTATGTCACGCGGCTCCTCTTCTACTACTCGGCTAGGTCCTCCCATGTCAGTCATCCTACAATCACCAACACAAGACAAAACAAACAACAACTCCATTAGAATGTTAAATAACATAAGTTCATTGTATAGAATGAAGTTATATTCTGTAACATGCTAAGTCCATCTCTATGAAAACTCTATATGAGTTTTATCCCTTTCTATCTTCTAAGTTCTCCTAAGTTATAATCTAAGGGCTCTCACTCCTAAGGTTTATAACTATGGCTTTGATATTAACACCAGTGGCGCGCCCCAAAATTCGGACACCCATATCTCGAATTGATTGCATCACGCACAACCTCTGAATATCTTACTAAAATCAACAACGAAAATACTAGAAAAATTTACATTGATATAATATAAATATTTGCGTCCCAAGGTACCGTAACCATTACTACGACAATTCAGTGATTAACTTAAACATAACTTAATCATTCTTGAATACATCATAACAAGCATAACAATAATAATAATACTTCTAGTCTTAAGGACTAAGTTATTACATTGCCTTGCCCTTTCCTTGTCCGTCTCGAAGTACCACCTTGCTTATCCGCCTTTAGCTGTAATGTTTTAGGAAGCAAGAATGAGCAACGAGTTTGCCCAGCAAGTAATATAGCCAGAAGAACAAGCAGTTATAGCATTTAAACCTTTCAAGGGTATAATAATAATTGGTAGTTCAAGGATATCAAGATATATCAAGAGTATTCAATAGGTGTCGCTATAGACTGAAGGATATCAACAAAATTTTAGGATTTATTCATTTCGAGGTTCAACACGAATGAGTCTTGGCGAAAATACTAAGGACTAAGAACTCTTACTAGAATTAACAGTATTACACTATAATCCAATGTAAACGAGTACAACAGGTGATCAGCCTAAAGTACCCTACGTTATGCATAACATTTAATCATACTCGTATGCACGCTTGGCGTCGGTTCCCCGACAATATATAATTTCCTTTAATGAGGGTTGTTCATCTCGAAGAGATTACGACGATATCCGCACCAAGTCGATTGGTTTGGATAGCATAATATTAGTCTAGTCGAATCAAAGGCTTAGACAATTTTTATCATGCATTTAAGAACAATAAATCCAATGTTTGCAACAACGTCAAGGTATATAAATGATTTTCGAATAGAAACAGATATTTGCTTGAGACAACAATTCGAATGTATACAGTGTAAGAAGTAAGGAACTTGCAACACAATAATAATAGTGTTCGGATACTTGCTCAATGTAAATTTGAGTGAGGTTAGGGAACTTGCCTTTAGCGTTGATTGCTACTTATAGCGAAAATCATCTCAATGAATTATGTTTGTCCTATTTATGTAAGTATAGGTATTCATTAGCCAAACACACTTAATATACATATGTAAACAACATGTACACATAACATATTTTTTTTCTATGTATCTTCTTTGCACCCATCAAAACTCATAGTTGTACACTAACATGCTCATACTTTTGACCACTGCTAGTTTATTCATAATCTTTCTTCTTCGTAGTTCCAAGAGGTTCATTGCTTTAAGTATACCATAACATCTATTAATCCCACCGACCCCTTTTCTACGCATGTTTATAGGCATTAGATTTATTTTCCCGAAGTTAGTAAAATTCTCTACTTAGAACTCATTCGTGTAATAATAGTTTATAGCAGTATAGGAATATTTATTAATCCATCCTTATATCAAGTTATGATGTTGTCTCGAGAGTCCCGGGACATCTCGCCGTGTCCGGGTCAAGACATCGGCCGTGTCCAAAACTAAGGCGATACGGCCATGTCCAAAACTAAGGCGATACGGCCGTATCTGAAGTCGAAGTCATTTAGCCATATCAAGAAGATATTACGACTTGTCCAGAAGACAACACGCTTTGTCGAAGACATCACTCTTTGTCCGAAGACATCTAGAAGTCGACTCTTTCGGAGACTTCGGCCTACACTATTCGACAAGGTCTAAGTTTTTAGGGTTAATTTCATTAAGACTTTACTATATGCATACAACCTAAGGAATTTCTTAATACATGGTCTAACACAATAGAACCCATCAATTTGGTTCCTAAATGCGTGATTAAATTTGCACCCCATGGAGTTCGTAAGCGGTGAACATGCTGCATTTTTGCAGAGTAGCCACAACTTGATTCGCATAATTATTAACGATTCATGCACAAAAGTAAGCTTTCTAAACACCCTATATCATGCTAATTCATCATACTTAACCTATTAATTTAGGAAAGCGAGAATCAAACAAGACTCAAGTTAAGAATGAAGTAGAAATTATACCTTCTCGAGCTTTAACCTTGATATCTCACACCTTGATTTGGTGATGCTTAAGAACTAAGAATTCTTTACTCGATTTCTCCAACACTCTTATCACTATAACTTGATCGCCATGGTGGCTTGTATATTTAAAGAGAAAAGCATGGACTAGACACTTGCTTTACCCAATGTTGGGATTCATGGTGTGATAGAAATGAACAATGGTTACTTAAGGAGTTGTTTAACCACTCCATACCGCCCACTTAGCTAGCCCCTGCATGCCTAGGATTAGCGACTTGAAAGTTTTGCGTAAAGAGAGTTTAGGCTCTTTGTTCCTTGTACTTGGTGACCCTTAATTTGGGACAAGAGAATAGATCTCGAGACATAGACAAGGGGCTAGTCGGTCAGACCCCATTGCCCACGCCACATTTTATTAAACCAACACCTTGTACCATCAGTTAACTATTATGTTGGGTTCCGAATTGGATTTTAAATAACCCAAGTTTATTGGGCTAACTCAAAAGTCCATCAATTAATTTATTGGGCTAGACTCCCAATTTATTATTTGGATTATAAACATGTAAATACTTAATTATTATGGTAGCAAATTAATTAATTTAATTTACCCAATAACACTAAATTATACACCACCTTAATAATTATTAATAAGTTGGGTTATTTCACATAATTTAAGTTACTCACCTCATGCCATGTAAGCATTTATAAAATAATTAATCACAGGCTCTATTTATGAATATTAATATTAAATCATAAAATTTACGGTTATTACATCCTCTCCCCCTTATAAAAATTCCGTCCTCGGAATTGATACAAGGTTACACAAAAAGATGGGGATAGTCTCTCCTCATCCTAACTTCTAATTCCCATGTGGCCTCCTCGACATCGTGGTTTCGCCAAACAACCTTTACAGAAGATATAGCTTTGTTTCTTAGCATTTGTTCTTTCTTATCTATTATCTAAACAGGAATTTCTTCATATGCCAGATTCTTCTCTACTTGAATGGGCTCATAGGAAATCACGTGCTTATAGTCGACTTTATGCGGACGTGAAATACGAAAATGTGAAACACGTTGTGGATGTGTTCCGATTCGGGTGGCAAAGCAACTTTGTATGCCACTCATTTTCACTCGCTCAATATCTCGAATGGCCCCTATGAACCTCGGACTCAATTTTCCTTTCTTTCCGAATCGATCTTTCCTTCCAAGGAGATACCTTCAAAACACAAAACCACCGACTTCAAAGTCTCGGTTCTGACGATGCAAGTCGGCATACTTCTTTTGGCGATCTTGAGCAGCTACCAATTTGCCCCTTGTTGTTGCTACCACGTCGACCGTTTGCTGGACTAATTCTGGTCCCAAAAGTCATCGTTCTCCGACTTCATCCCAACATAATGGTGTTTTACACTTTCTCCCATAAAGAGCTTCATATGGCGGCATACCGATACTCGCATGATAGCTATTATTGTAAGAGAATTCTACTAATGGTAAATGGTCGTCCCAATTTCCCTTGAAGTCCATCACGCAAGCTCTAAGCATATCTTCCAACGTTTGTATGGTTCGTTCACTCTGCCCGTCAGTTTGAGGGTGATAAGCAGTACTTAATCTCAATTGAGTTCCATTCATTCCTGCAAACTTTTCCAGAATTTTGACGTGAAACGCGGATCTCGATCAGAGACAATCGACACCGGCACTCCATGTCGCGATACGATTTCCTTTACATACAAATTTGCTAATCTGGTTCAAATTGAATCGAATCTTGATGGGTAGAAAATGAGTCGCATCTTTGTTAGTCGGTCCACAATAACCCAAATGGCATCATAACCCATACGTATGGCTAGGAAGTCCAACCACGAAGTCCATCGTAATGTGCTCCCATTTCCATTCTGGAATTTCCAGCGGTTGAAGTAGTCCATAGTACCCCATGAATAGTACTTCGAGAATAGTACCCCGTGAATAGTACTCCGACATAAAAAGGTTAAAATTTATCAAGAATGCTCAGAATAATATTTTCATGAAAAGATACTGGATGAAGCGCAAATATCAAGGATATTCTACTAATTTCAGGAATTATAGAAGCAATATTTACCATAGTAAGTTTAAATTTAGGAATCTGAAATGAACAATATACGAAACTGCAAATGAATTTTCAACTGTCATGCGATAGTCCACGTAGACAGATCATTTCCATAATTTAATAACAAATGAATACGAAGGATTATTCACGGGCATGCAGTAGTCAGGTGTGGCGAGTTATTCCACGAATAATAAAGAATGAAATAACAAAAGAATTTCACCATGCATGCGGTAGAGTCCGCGTGAGATGAGTTATTCAATAGAATAATAAAGAATGGAATAACAACCACTTACAGTATTGAAAGAAATAACTCTCTTCATGAATCGAAAGAAATATTACCCTTACCTTAGTAGGAGATTGGATACTTCTGATAGTGTAGTAATGTGAATACTCTTCTTCTTTCTCTCTTATTTTCTCTATACTTTCTCTCTCTATAACTTGAATGAATTGGTGAAAAATAATGAAGAAATGAGCTTCTATTTATAGGCTTGGCAGAGTAAGGGTAAAGTTGTCTTTTTGCCATAATTTATGACATCATCGTTTATATCATCGATCATATGACATCATTGCTTACCTCGTCATTCCGATGACATCATTACTTACCTCATCATTCCGATGACATCATTGCTTATCTCATCGTTCCGATGACATCATTGCTTACATCATCAGAATTCAAATTCAATTTGTTCTCTTCCACCTTCTTTTGCTTTTATACCATGAATTTACTATAATAATGCTACCATTCAAATTAAAAATCATACTGTTATATAATCACATCGTAATACTATAATGTAATATTATAATAATATATTTGAATGAATTATTTTATCGAAAAAGATAAAATACCAACTTTCAACAAATGTCACATGCTAAACATTCATCCATTTAAATCCATATTAAATAAATATTTCCTTATCATATATATATATATATATATATCAATAATTTATTATTCATAAATAATATTATAGAACTACAATATTGACAACTAGGTCATTCACAAGAAAGAGGGGGCTTTCCGATAAGGATTTCTCCCTATTGGTGCGCAATTAGGTGACCAAACCCCTTTCCTCGACAGAACTTTCTAGACATTGTCAATAATGCTATCTAATAATATTATTCAAATAATATGAATTATTGATTTGACAATTTGAAATATTGTGCAATGACAATTATTGAATCAATAATATAAAATATCAACATAGCAATTATTGAATCAATAAAATAAAATATTGAACAGTAACTACTGTAGCAATAATTGAGTATAACTGAGTGACTTCTTACGTAAGCATCAATAATCAATACCGTGTGCTAATATGCAACCACGCGTATTACTGTACTTTTATTACCGGGTATTTCAACAGTTAACGGTAAAAGTTTCACCGTTATTTTTATAAAAAGATAATTTTGTCGTTTTTTTCTAACTTTCAAATAATAATTACATTGTGGGGTCCACCAATGATTGTGTCGTCGTACGAATATTCCCCGATAAAAAGAATATTCCCCGACCAAATGAATATTTTATAACAACTTGCTTTACTTTGTAAAAATTTTCACATAACACCCTTAGTTTTAATCCTTTTATCAATTTAACCATTTACTAAATAAAATAATAATTATAAAAAAATTGAATACTTTCATTTCATAAAATTCGGGGTCTTACAATCTCCCTTCCTTATGAAATTTTGCCCTCGAAATTAGGGTACGTACCTGGAATGTCGAAGAGGTGAGGATACCTTGATTTCATTTCAGATTCTAACTCCCAGGTCATTTCCTCAACATCGTGGTTTCTCCACAAAACTTTAACTTGAGGTATAACCTTGGAGCATAGAATATGTTCCTTCTTATCCAAGATTTTAACATGAACCTCTTCATACGTTAAATCTTCCACTATTTCGTCCGGTTCTAACTCAATAATGTGGTTCGGGTCTTCCACATATTTACGTAACATGGATATGTGAAAAATGTTATGAGACATACTTGGCGGTAAAGCGAGTCTATAGGCCACAGTTCCTACTTGGTCAAGGATTTCAAATGGGTCAATAAAATTGAGGGTTGAGATTTCCTCTCTTTGTCGATTCTTGCTTCTAGAATAACGCCTTCTTGAACCTTCTTCTTCACATTCATCGACTCTGAGTCTGTAGCTTGAGTGGCTTTAACTTTATAGATTAAAATCGGTTTTACTCGTATATTTTCCATCATCATGTGGGTTCCGGGAGTCTTTATCTCTATCTTCATCCTTTGCAAGTAATACAAAATGGGCCTTAACATTGACAATATCGCACTCGTATCCGCATATGATCTTATACTCAATGCGTTAGCTTCCACGTTCACTTTTCCAGGATGGTATTGAATGGTATGGTCGTACGTAATCTTTCAACAGCTCAAGCCAACGTCTTTGGCGCATAATTCGTTCATGTTAGGTGAAAAAAATATTTGAGGGTTTTGTATCAGGTTCAAGGTCGATACAAAATTCGATTTCACGCTCTGGGGTAGGCTAGGAAATTCTTCAGGGAATACGTCAGGAAATTTATTAGCAATAGAAATATCATTCAAATCGGACGTATTTTTGTTTAAATATGTGATATGAGCTAAGAAAGCTTGACATCCATTTTTTAAATAAACGAATGGCTCTATGGCTTGATATGACAGTGATTGACTTTAATGGTTTGGTTGCTTGAATTCGCATAATAGGTTGGTTAGGAATATGAAAGCTAACAACCTTACGAAAATAATTAATTTTAGCATGATGAGTGGTTAACCAATCAATCCCTAAAATTACATCGAATGCAAGTATTTTCAAAGAGATAAGATCGTCAGGTAACGTGCGGTTGCCGATTTGAATCAAACAAGACTTATAAACAGTGGATGTGATAAAGGTTTCCCCCAACGGAGTTTCAACAGAGAAGTCAAAGTCTAATTTCTCTGGAGTCAAATTTAAACGTTGAGCGCAAGTAGGAGAAATAAAAGAATGGGTAGAACATGTATCAAATAAGGTATAGACTTCGCTAGAGTTTATGATTAGCTTACCCGTGATCACCTCATTCGGCTTCCTCATTTTTTGGGAGGTTACGACAAATGCTCTCCCTTGAACTACCGGTTTTGTCTTGTCTGGGACGACCTTTGATGCCTCCATCCCAGCTGGAATTGACTTTGGTGCATGACAAAATCGGGCTAGGTGACCTTCTCTTCCACAATTGTAACATGCTTTGGACTGCTGCGTACAGTTTGGACAGATATGTCCCTCCTGTCCGCATTTGAAATATACGGCCGATGGTCGTTCTTCTTCCTTTGAAACGGGTGTTGGTGCTGCTGCCGACGTCTTTATGTCATTATTGAACTTTCTTTTCTTGAAATTTCCACTTCTATTATCTTGGCCATGATTACCACCGAAGTGGTTACCATTTCTGGCATGTTGATTCCCTTCACATTTGTTGTCACCGCTTCGATGACTGCTATCACTGGTATTATCGACTTGCCAGCTGCTCTCTCTTGGTTGGGTTGACTCATTATCGCGCTCCAATAACTAAGCCCTATTTACAAAATCTGAATACAAACACAGTTTGTGAGAAATAATAAGGTAGCAGACTTCTCTTCTTCTTTCTCTCTATAATCTTTCTCTATAATAATTGCTCTATAGCTTTTGTGAATTAGTGAGAAATGAAGGAAGAATGAGCTTCTATTTATAGGAAAATATAGTTTCAATAATTGCACATTTTGGGGCTCGAAATATTACAGTACAATACCTTCAACTTTTCTTTTATTTTTAATTTAGTCCTCCAAGTATTATAAAACTTGCACCATCTCCCCTAATAGTAAATCATGTGAATCAATAGTAAATTATGTGAATCAATAGTTCTAGACATGTGAAAATACGAATTACAGTATAGTACAATATTTGGAATATTTACAATTGGTTGTTAAATATTGTCGATAATTAAATATTATTAAATTTATAATTACTTTTACTTCTCTTTTTCACACTTATTCCTAATTATTGAATTTATAAATTAATAAATGCAACTTATTATTACTCACAAAGTTTCAAATTGAGATTTTATTTTATTTATATATTATGTGTATATGCACTTAAATACTCCCTCCAAAGAAAAGAAATGATGAATATTTGATTTACATTTATATAAATGATTGTTTTTCATTAGTATATTTGGTGTCCACGAGCAGTTAATACGATTGGCCCTTTCACGATTATCATTTTACTCACTTCTTTATTTTGAGACCTAATGGATTGAAGAAATAGAATGAAGAGTGGAATGATTCATTTTATTTTAGTTAGAACCATACTCTTCCTTCTCAAAAATAAAATTTATAAATTTGAGAAGAATAAGAATTATTCAATCGCAACCAAACACAATTTTTAAATTGAGACGACAATGTTATTCATACTATTAAATATTATTATACTATACTGTAATTAAATCAATAATTGAGACGACAAAGTTATTCATATTATTAAATTGCAATATTCTACAATGTCTAGAAGTTACATCGAGGAGAGGTTTGGTCATCTAAATCAAGGCGCTGCCAATAAGGAGAAATCTTTATTGGAAATCCCCCTCTTTCTTGGGAACAACCTGGTTGTTAAATATTGTGAGTTATAATATTAATGATGAATAAGTTCGTGTTAATTAAAGATGAATTTGATAGTTCCATTGTGTTGGGATTATTAGAGTTAGTGGAAATCGACATCTATTCAGATGATAATTGATGTCTGGGGTTATATTGATAAATCAGGTAATTAATCGGATAAATGAGAAATTAATTGCTATTAATTCACATGTTTATATAACTATTTGTTCACATGTGTGTACTATTAAATCACATTCTTGTACTATTAGGGGAGTTGGTGCAAGATTGATAATACTTGCATGACTAAGTTAAAAATGGAGGTATAGATGGAGGTACTATATTGTAATTCATATTTTCACATGATTATAACTATTGATTCACATGATTAAACTATTGATTCACATTATTTACTATTAGGGGAGGTGGTGCAAGTTTGATAATACTTGCAGGACTAAATTAATAATAAAAGAAAAGTTGGAGGTATTATACTGTAATATTTCGAGCCCCAAAACGTGCAATTATCGAAACTATATTTTCTTATAATTAGAAGCTCATTCTTCCTTCATTTCTCACCAATTCACTAAAGCTTTAGAGCAATTATTATTGAGAGAAATTATAGAGAGAAAGAAGAAGAGAAGTTTGCTACCTAACTATTCCAATATCCAGTTTCTTCTAAGGTAAGGGGTATTATTTCTTTCATATTAATGAAGAGAGCTATTGTTATTCCATTCCTTATTATTCTGTTGGAATAACCTATCTATGCGAAGTATCGCATACATGGTGAAATTCTTTTGCTATTCCATTCTTTATTATTCTGTTGAAATATCGCATGTCGGTGCGTATTACGCCTGACCTGGTTCAATTAATTATTATTATGTTGGAATAACACGTGTATTAAGCGATCTATCGCATGCACGGTGATTTTATTGTTATTCCATTCTTTATTATTACATTTGGAGTATCTCGCCGGTGCGTATTATTACTGACCTAGTTCCATTAATTATTATTACATTGGAAACACACATGTGCATGCAGGCCTATTGAATGCATGGTGATTTACATTGTTATCTCATTCTTTATTATTACGTTAGAATATCTCGCTTGGCGGTGCGTATTACTTTGACCGGTTCCATTATTTATTATTACTGTTGGAATAACTCGTACATGTGGATTACCACATGCATGGTGAATGATCCTTCGTATTCATTCCTTATTAAATTGTGAAAATGACACATTTATGTGGATTACCGCATGGCGGAGTTAAAATCCATTTGCGCTTTTGTAATTTTTGGACATTCAAAAATTTCGGAAAAATTTGGGAGGATATTATGATTAGTTTTCAAACATCTCCAAGTGGAATCTTGAAAGAGGAGTTGTAGATTTTTGTATGGACTATTTTAACAAAGCATGAAAAGTGAAAAAAAAGAGAAAAACTATCGCATATAATTTTTTAAAAATTTGTTTTACCACTTAATTTGTGAGAAAAATTCTGGCCTTTTGGGACATGGAAATATATGGTATAAAGTACCTCTTGTCCAAAAATGAGCTCATTCCGACTTAAAATGAGCAAGTTATAACTATTTCAATATTTAGGTTTTTCTGACGAAAATCGCTATAACCGGAGTACTATAACTCCGATGACCATGAAATTTAAACTGGAAGCTCACATTAACACGTGTAAGATCCTGCCAAGATTTGGGAATTTCTAGAGTTAAACTTGAGGTAGCTAATTTCTTAAGGAATTAATTAGAAATTGATTTTTGAAAAATACTTAAGGGAGTTAAAAAATTATAAAAAAAAATACGTGTTGTGTATGAAATATATGTATATATGCTTGGACAAAGGATAGAAAAATAATAATTTGATTTGGTAATTTTTCATGAAAATGGTTTAGTTACAAACATATGAGTTAAATATGTTATGTGAAGTTGAAGAATTGGTAAATAGGATTTTAGGGCTTGAAAATCCTATATAAGGTATATGCAGATTTTTGATGAGTGATTTGATCATTGGTGATGAAATCTTATGAGTATGACATTTTTGAATGATTAAATGCATTATTTGGTCAAGTGTAAACAATTAAATTAAATTGTTTATAAATTTAAGAAGTGATTAAAATATTGTTATAATATTAACAATATTAGATTATGAGTTATTTGAGTGATGGATAATATTTGGATAAATTTAAAGTCTTTAATATTTATCCTTATTTTCGTTTGATTAATGCTTATATTATTGTCATCATCCTCATGCTTATATTGTGATGAAAGTCATCTTTGGCTTACGTGCAAAGATGGACTTGGTATGATTATGACCAAGGATTATTCGGTATAATCATGACCGTAATGTAACGAATGATGTGGTAAAAGTCCTCATTGGCCTGTAGCTCATTGGTGGACAGTTGTTGGTATGATTATGACCAGGGATTATTCGGTATAATCATGACCATTGGTGATTACATGAATATCCTTGGCCGTGGTGCAGGGATGATGTGGTTTATTTATTAAGCTGAGTCTCAGCGATAAAAATTGATGAAAACATTTTAAATCATAGAAGATAGTAGATATCATGCTCTACTTGATTCTTCTAATGGATTGTTTATTCCGCTGCAGTTAAACTTGATGTTTATTCTATTTTATCAGTTTAACATTGTTGAAGACTAATGATAATTTATTCTGCATTATCTTAGTCATAATATTTCTTACTTGGCTAGTTGAGTTCACTCTTTCTTTCAATGTTCTCTTCAGGAAATGAGAACGTAGCCGGGACTAGTCGGGGAACGGAGTGACGGTCTAGATGATAGCATTAGTAGTCCTCAATATTCTGTTAAATAGTGTGACAATAAATGTAATGAGGACTCCATTGAGTGTGGATATTATCTAGATGACAATATTCTTATTAAAACTCTTAGATTATGTTTTGTCATATTTTACACGACTGTTGTATAATTAAGTTGTATTTGAATTTTGTACCATGTATTTGGCGACTCAAGATGGGTGATGTATACCTATTTTGGGGGCGTCACAGTTGGTATCAAAGCTTAGGGATATAATCCCTGGTTGAGATGTGAGATAAGAATTAGGAGGGGAGAGACGGGGAATTCCTTCGCTAGTATGACCTACCTAAGTTTATTTGATATTTAATTGGTCGGTCTAGAGTTGCACAACAAAGTGGCTGGCACAAACCTACTGGGCTGCTGTGCTCCTTGGCCGTTACTGGCTTGGTCAGCCTTGCTTGACTTTGGGCCTTCAAGGCCAGGCCAGGCTAGGCTTCATTGACAAAAATCTGACCTGTTAAGGCCTAAAGGCCAGGCCCGGCCAGGCTGGTTCGGTCTGGCCCTGAACTTGATTTTGCACCGGACTACCGACTGGGCCTTGGCTTTACTGCGTCAACAGCCTTAGCTCAAGCCAGACAAGCCTTATTACTTATAGGCTATAGCAGTTATAGCGGTGAGCGGTCCAACCGTCCAAACCTACTAAGAAGTAGCAGGTTATAGTAAGAAATTTAGCTCAAGCCTTTTTTTCTTTTGGTCCAAACTTCAAGTCTCCAACCCATCATTGCATAATCCATTATCCATTTAAAATTTTAAGGGTCCAAAATCCAAATATCTAATCAATAACTATCCAAAATTTAAAATTTACAATTTATACGGGACAAAAACTGAGAAACAAAGTTGACAGCTAGTAGCCTAATAGGCTAGGCTAGTAATTAAGTCCTACTCTCTTTCTCTCTCTCAGTATAAGTTATAATTAAAAAATGACCTTTCAATTAAAATGCAACTCTACAAGTCGGCAAGTTTCTATGACCTTACAATTAAAAAATTAGATTTTGCCCAATAATTTAGAAAGAAAGAAAAACATGCTTTATTTCTTTAGTATATTAATTAATTAAGTATACTTATAAAAAATTAAGAATGAAAAATTAAAATTTCAAACTTGATTGATGTATTAATTAAAATTAATATTTTACAACTTCTAAGTTACAACTTACAAATTATAATAATGAATAAGTAAAAAAAATTAATTTATTGAATTAATAATTTGATGAATAAGTATAAGTTTATAATTTTAAAGTATAACTTAAACAATAATCAAGAATAAGTATATTACAAATATTTGTCTTCAAATCTTCAAAAAATATATGTCTTTGAATCTTCATAAAATATATCTCCACCCTTTATATATTTGTACTTTCGGCAGTTTCTGCTCCGACTTCAAGATCGTCCGAGCTATCTTGCTCGTCTATTACGTTTTGTACTCTTCTTTGCGCAGCAAGATAATCTCTATAACAAATGCATATTTCCAACGATTCCGGACTAAGTCTGCTTCTTTTTTCATCCAACACCCTGCCAGATAAAGAAAAACAAGATTCCGAAGCTACAGTACTAGCTTGGATAGTTAGTAGATCACGGACCATCATAGCCAAAGTAGGAAATTGTCGCTTATGTTTTTCCCAGAAAGCGAGAATATTAAAATTTTCAAATTCTTGATCAGTCATAAAACTCCTAAAATCAGTACTACAATATAAACCAAGTTCGTTTAAACTACTTGTGTGTGTTGAAGTTCTTGGTTTCTTGGATAGTGATTTTAATAATGATGCATATTTAGAAGATGAAGGGGCAGGGGGTGGTGCATGTATAGATGTAGAATATATAGATTCATATTGTTTATAAAATTCAGTAAATGTATTATTAAAATTTCTTTTAATATAATCATATTATTAGTACTACCCATATTTTCTACAATATCTTCTAAAATACTTTCTACACCTTGTAATTTTATAATTGGGTTTAATGCAAATTATGACAAGTAAAAAAGCAGTTGGCATGTCTTCAAAGTATTTTTAAATTTTTCCTCCATTGACAAAATAAGGTTAGCCCAAAAAGGATCATACTTAAAATCTTGAAACATATTTGTTATTTCTAAACATGCAATCAGAACATGATGAATTGTAGGATAATAAACACCACTTAATATTTTTGTGTATTTTTTAAAAACTTTAAGAATATTTAAAAGTTGACCAAGTAGATCCCAATCTTGATTTGTTAATTCATGATCAGCTTGTGTATTACAAAACTCCATAAGTATATTTTTACGTTTATAGACATCTTTAAACAAATCATATGTACTATTCCACCTAGTGTTATTATCAAATTTTTCTCTTTTAAATTTTTCTCCTCTTGCATGACAAAAATTTCTGAAATTTTGAATTCTTCTATTTGAACCATAAGCATAATTAATCATAAAACGAATTTTATATATTGAATCTTGTAAGTAACTGAATCCGGATTGAACAATTAAATTTATTATATGGCATATACATCGAACATGAAAAAATGCACCATTTACTACCGGTATTAAATCATTTTTTAACATGTTAATAGAACTAGTGTTATTGCTTGCATTATCTAAACTAATACTCATGATTTTATCTTTAATTTTAAAATTACAAATAATAGACATAATTTGAACATATATTGTTTGACCAGTATGAGGTAATTCAAAAAATTCAAATCTTATAATTCTTTTTTGCATTTGCATTTCAGAATCTATCCAATGAGCAGTAATATAAATATAGCTAACTCCGGGTTGATGATCAGCAGACCAAACATCACTTGTTAAACAAATTTTACCGTCAAAATTTTCAAAATATTCAATTAGTTCCTTTTTAGCTTTATTATATAATTTAATTGAATCACGTTTAGTAGTCATTCTACTTACTTGTTTATATTTCGGTTGCAATGCGCCTTGAATGTAATCGGTACATCGCACATCGTCAAAAAAATTGAACGGGAGCTCCTTCTCGATCACTAGTTTGGCTTGCCACTCTTTCTGTAATATTTGATCATAACTCCAATTGTGACCGGAACGATCAATTTGTGCTTGAGAGCTTTCATCGGTTAGTTTATGCTTTTGCAAACACGAATGGTAGTGCTGTTGTAATGTGTTATTGCCTTTAGTACCAAATAAGGCGTTACATATTTTGCATTGAGCTTTTTTAACCCCTTCGGCAGCCCACACTTCGATGAAATGTTCCCAAATAGCCGCTGTACATTTGCTTTGTTCACCGGTAGGATGTGGAAATAAAGTACTCGAACCCGCAACGATACTTTCAGGCATAATGATATTTGAATCGTTTTGAATAAATTGCGACATTTGTGGAGTGTTGGAGTCGAAGGGATCCATTGTATTGTAATAATAAAAATATAATAATAATACAAATTAAAAATTATAATTATAACAATTGAAGTTTGTAATTATCAGAGAATATCAAAATACTAAATAGAGAGATGTGAAAATTGTGAATAAAGAGAATATTGATCAAGAACGAAAGTTGGGGAGAGAAAGCAGATTGCAGGATATAGTCATATAGATATATGAATATTTGTTCGATTAATGAAATGAATTTTATAGAAACAAAATATAACCGTTTGTTTAAAAAAAATAATGCACACAGCACACTATCCGTTTGTTACTTTGTTTAGAAGCAAAAAAAAAGTAATTTGTTATTTCTACTTTGTTAGTAGAACAGCTTCAACAGGCAACAAATGATAAGACAACTCAATTTTTTTTACTTTTTGAGTTTTGACCGTTGCTTTTCAATTTCCTCACTTCTGTATTAAAAGTTTCAAACAATTAACTTGACAACATGTGTCACATTTATGCTATAGAAATATGCGGGGTTAAAAATAAGTTTCTCTCTCTCTGTAATATATTATATATACTATGCGGCAGTTTATGCCTATGCTAGTAAGCCTAGTATGCTATGCCTTAATAGTTAATGGCTTAATGCCTATAAGGCTATAAAGCATATGCTATGCGGCAGTATGTCAGTCTCTCACTCTCTCTTTGTAATATAAACTATAAAGCAACCACTTAATGATGGCTTGAATGACTGGACAGTGGACACAGTCACACAGTGGAGTGGGAGAAATGGGCTAGAATTCAAACCATTAAGTCATCTAAAAAATAATTCGGGCCAACAACTTTAATTTAGTGGATTGGCGTTGGCCACTTGGCCCATGGCGACATGACCTAATTGAAACTTGCAGAGTTGTAGTCTTGCCTCAGGCCGGACTAGGCCTCAGGCCGTACCAAGCCTCAGGCTTCAGGTCAGACCAAGCATCAAGCTAGGCTAATTCGGGCTTTTTAGAAGATCAGGCCAGGCCGGATATGGGTCAAAAAAATGGGGTCTGTTAGCAGCCTGCAGGCCGGGCCTGACCAGTCCAGGCCTTGACTAGGTTGGGCTTTGACCAGGCCGGGCCCAGGCCGGACCAAGGCCAGGCCGCAGGCCATTTGTACAACTCTAGGTCGGTCAGAGTATAGGGATAATATGTGATATGTCAATTAACCCTTTTTTTGTGACAGTGTTTGAAAATGGCATCTGAAAATGTTGAGATAAGTAATGGAGCAAAATAATATGACTGTATCGTAGTACGAGGCTAAGTTTGCGGAGTTATCCCGGTTTGCATCCCATTTGGTCGATAATGAGGAGCGAATGACACGAATATTTCTAAGAGGTTTAAAACCCGATATACGTCAATACCTCATTTCTTATAAACTTTGTTTATATTCAGATGTTGTGAATAGGGCTCAGTTATTGGAGCGCGATAATGAGTTAGCACAACCAAAAGGTAATGACCAACAACACGATAATAATCATACCGGTGACAATGGCCATCAGAACAATGATGACCATCGTGGGGGAAATTATCATGCCAAGAATGGTAACCACTTCGGTGGTAATCATGGCCAAGATAATAGAAGTGAAAATTTAAAGAAGAGAATGTCATTTAGCTTGATTTTGTCGTATAGTGAAGTCAAGTCCAGCTAGGACAATGGCACCAAAGGAGGATACGGACAAAACAAAGTCGGTGGTTTCAGGAAGAGCGTTTTTCGTGACTTCTCAAAAAGCGAGTAATCCGAACGAAGTTAGCACGGGTTAGTTAATTATAAATTTTTGCAAAGTCTATACCTTATTAGATATCGGTTCTACCCATTCTTTTATCTCTCTTGCTTGCGTTCTACGTTTAAATTTGACTCCAGAGAAATTAGACTTTGACTTATCGGTTGAAACTTCGTTAGTAGAAACCTTCGTTACCTCCATTATTTATAAATCTTACTGATTCAAATCGACACTTTCACGTTACCTGTCGATCTTATCTCTTTGAAAATACTTGCCTTGATATGATTTTTAGAAATCGATTGGTTAACTACTCATCATGCTTTTCGTAAGGTTGTTAGCTTTCATATTCCTAACCAACCTGTTATGCGAATTCAAGCAACCAAACCACTAAAGTCAATCACTGTCATATCAAGCCATAAGTAAAGAGTCCCGAGCCTTAATCTAGTGACTTCCTTGTGTGGAATGTACCGAAGTCAGACTTTCCGTAGGCGACGCTGTGAATGACGATGGCAAGTTGATAGGTATTAATGTGACGTGCTATCCAAGTCTTGGATGAGAGTCACAGTTTTGAATGATATTTCTATAGTTAATAAATTTCCTGATGTATTCTTGAAGACTTCTTAGCCTAACCCAGAGCGTGAAATCAAATTTTGTATTGACCCCAGTACAAAACTCATTTCTTCAACCCTTAAATATTTCTTCACCCAAAACGAACGTATAATGCACCAAAGACGATGGCTCGAGCTGTTGAAGGTTACGACCATTTAATATCATCGTGGAAGAGCGAACGTGGTAGCTGACGCGTTGAGTAGAAGATCGTATGCGTTTACAAGTGCAATGTTGTTAACACAAAGACCCATTTCGTATAACTTACAAATGATAAAGATAGAGTTAAATACTCTAGGAACCCACGTGAAGATAACGAATATACGAGTAGAATCGACTTTAATCGATAAAGTTAAAGCCACTCAAGCTACACACCCGGAGCTGATGAATGTGAAGAAGAAGGTTCAAAAGGGCGTTATTCTAGAAGCAAGACTCGATGAATAGAGGAAATCTCAAACCTCAATTTAATTGGCCCATTTGAAATCCTCGATCGAGTAGGAATTGTGGCCTATAGACTCGTTTACCGCCAAGTATGTCGCGTGTTCATAACGTTTTTCACGTATCGATGTTACGTAAATATGTGGATGACTCGAACCACGTTATTAAATTAGAACTAGACGAGATAACAGAAGATTTAACGTATGAGGAGATACGTGTTAAAATCATGGATAAGAAGGATTATATTCAACACTCAAAGGTTATACCTCAAGAGTTAGAATCTGAAATGAAGTCAAGGTATCCTCATCATACCAGGTACGTACGTAAATTTCGAGGGCAAAATTTCATAAGGAGGGGAGATTGTAAGACCTCGAATTTTATGAAATGAAAGTATTCAATTTTCTTATAATTATTATTTTATTTCGTAAATGGTTAAATTGATAAAGGGTTAAAGTTAAGGGTGATATGTGAAAATTTTTGCAAAGTATGCAAGTTGTTATAAAATATTCGTTTGGTCGGGGAATATTCTTTTTGTCGGGGAATATCCGTACGACGACACAATCATTGGTGGACCCCACAACGAAAGTATTGTCGTAGTAAGAAAACGACAAAATTATCTTTTTATAAAAATAACGGCGAATGTGTTATTCAAGTAAAAGCTGTTGAACTACCGGTAATAAAAGTACGAGAATCTGGCATGGTTGCATAAGTAGTACAATTTGTATTGATTATCGATGCTTACGTAAGAAGTCACTTAGTTATACTCGATTATTGCTACAGTAATTGCTGCATCATATCTTTCATATTATTGATTCGATTATTGTCACAGTATCATCTGCATAATATTTTATATATTATTAAATCAATAATTGAGACAAAAAAGTTATTCATATTATTAAATTGCAATATTTACAATATCTAGAAGTTCTGTCAATGAGAGGTTTGGTCATCTAATTACGCGCCAATAAGGAGAAATCCTTATCGGAACCCTCTCTTTCCTGGGAACGACCTGGATGTTAAATATTGTTAGTTATAATATTAATGATGAATAGGTTCATGTTGATTAAAGATGAATTTTATAGTTTCATTGTGTTGGGACTATTAGTGTTAGTGGAAATCGACATCTATTCTGATGATAATTGATGTCTGGGGGTTATATTGATAAATCGGGTAATTAATTGGATAAATGAGCAATTAATTGCAATTAATTCACATGCTTATATAACTATTTGTTCACATGTGTGTACTATTGAATCACATTCTTGTACTATTAGGGGAGTTGGTGTGAGACCCCAGATTTTATCAATAAAGATTTAAATTTTGTCGAAATAATTTTTAATATTATGGTGTGAATTTGAGATAATATTATAGTTGTGGGTAGTATTTATAAATTTTGCAAAGTATGCAAGTGGTTATATTATATTCGATTGGTGGGGAATATTCGGTTTAGCGGGGAATATTCGCACAACTAGCTCAATCATTGGTGGACCCCATAATGTAATTATTCATCGGATTGAGAAAGCGCACAAAAATATTTTATTGAAATAACGACGAAAGTTTCTGGTTGATCTTTGTTGAACTACTCTTAGTAGTAAAAGTACAGTAATACGTGTGGTTGCATAGTAGCACACGGTATTGATTATTGATGCTTATGTGAGAAGTCACTCAGTTTGATTCCATTATTGTCGATTAATAATATGAATTATTATAGCGATAATGACGTTTTGTTTTATTCGTATTATTAACGTAATAAAGCGTAAACATCTTTTATATAAAAATGAATACTTTATTAAAGTTATTCTATAAATAGAATATATTATATTTTATTATGCATAGTGTTGCATAGTGTTTTTGCGTAGTGTTGCATAGTGTTTGTATAGTAAAATATTTTATATAAATAGAATATATTATATTTTATTTAAAAGATTTTGCTTTAAATATGGACCGTCGATTAAAATAAATCAATCTGGACTGTTCATGGATTAATTACTATGCATTCTATTTTCCTATAAATAGAAGCTCATTCCTTCATTATTTTCTTTGAATTCTTTGAAACTCTAGAGAGAAATTATAGAGAGAAGCTATAGAGAAAATCTATAGAGAGAAAGAAGAAGAGTATTCGGTACTTCACTACTTTGATATCCAAAGTGTCTTTTACGGTAAGGGTATTATTTGTTGTACGTAAGGGATATTATTCGTTTGTATTCATGAAGAGAACCTCTGTTATTCCATTCATTATTATTACATTGGAATAACTTTTGTAAAAGTGGTATACCCTATACATAACCTTGTATATGCGGATACCTATACTTGGTGAAATCCTTATGTTATTCCATCCTTATTTATTCATTGTTGAATAACTTTGTATCTGTGAATCCCCTATACTTGGTGATCTTCTTACGTTATTCCATTCTTTATTATTACATTTGGAATATCACGTCGTGTGTTTTACACCGCACTGGTTCCATTGTTTATTATTCGCATTTATTATTCTGCTTTGGAATATCACATCATGTGTTTTACACGAACACAGTTCCATTGTTTATTATTCGGCATTTATTATTCATTGGATCATCCGCTTGTGAATTTGAATTTCACGACACTGGTTCCGTTATTATATTCTACATTGAATAACTTTGTACATCTGCAACCGCATGCGTGGTGATTTCTTTTGTTATTCCATTCTTTATTATACCCGGTTGGTTAAAACTTTGACTTCTATACTCCATGAAATTAGTAGAATATCCTTGATATTTGCGTTTCATCCGATATCTTTTCATGGAAATATTCTACGATCATTCTTGAATTTTACTCTACAAAACAAATATCTTGTTGACAATTTTGGACGTTCTTAATTCACGGATAAAATAATTCTTGAACTTGTTTTATTGAATTATTATGTCATTGTCATCATCCTCATGATATATTATGTTATCTTTGGCTTACGTGCATAGATGAACTTAGTATGATTATGACCGAGGATCATTCGGTATAATCATGGCTTGTTATAAATGATGTGATAAAAGTCCTCGGTGGCACGTAATGCGTTGATGGATAGTTTTTGGTATGATTATGACTGGGGGTGATTCGGTATAGTCATGACCATTGATAATTTGATGAAAATCCTTGGCCGTGGTACATGGATGATTAGATGTGGTGGTTTATTTATTGTCGAGTCTCTCGTGATAAAAAATTGATGAAAACCTTTTAAAACCTAAAAGATAGTAGATTTTATTCTCTACTTGACTCTTTTAATGGATCGCATATTCAGCTGCAGATTAAACCTGGTTGTCTATTGTATTTTATCGGTTGCTTAATTGTTGAAAGGCTAATGATAATTTATTACGCATTATCTTAGTCATAATATTTCTTCTTTGGGCTAGTTGAGCTCACCCTTTCTTTTTTCTTTGTTCCTTGAGGAAATGAGAACATATTTGGGACGAGTCTGGGGAGCGGAGTAATGGTCCGAGAGGATAGCATTAGTAGTCCTCACTATTACGTGAAATAGTGTGATAATAGTTGTAATGATGACTCCTTTTGAGTTTGTATAATATCTAGTAGACAATATTTGTATTCAAACTCACGGTTTATGTCATTATTATACTACGACGAGTTAGGTTAGTAAGTTGTATTTGAATTTATGTACCATGTAAGTGGCGACCCAAGATGGGTGACGTATACCTAATTTTGGGGGCGTCTCAGTTGGTGTAAGATTGATAATACTTGCATGACTAAGTTAAAAATGGAGGTATAGATTGAGGTACTATACTGTAATTCGTATTTCCACATGATTATAACTATTGATTCACATGATGAACTATTCATTCACATTATTTACTATTAGGGGAGGTGGTGCAAGTTTAATAATACTTGCATGACTAAATTAAAAATGAAAGAAAAGTTGGAGGTATTATACTGTAATATTTTGAGCCCCAAAACGTGCAATTATCGAAACTATATTTTCCTATAAATAGAAGTTCATTTTTCCTTCATTTCTCACCAATTCACTAAAGCTTTAGAGCAATTATTATAGAGAGAAATTATAGAGAGAAAGAAGAAGAGAAGTCTGCTACCTCACTATTCCAATATCTAGTTTCTTCTAAGGTAAGGGGTATTATTTCTTTCGTATTCATGAAGAGAGCTATTGTTATTCTATTCTTTATTATTCTGTTGGAATAACCTGTCAATGTGAAGTACCGCATACATGATAAAATTCTTCTGTTATTATATTCTTTATTATTCTGTTGGAATATCCTGTCGGTGCGTATTATGCCTGACCTGGTTCCATTATTTATTATTCTGTTGGAATAACCTGTCTGTGCTATCTATTGCATGCATGGTGATTTCTGTTGTTATTCCATTCTTTATTATTCTCATTGGAATATCACGCTTGGTGCGTATACGCCTTACTCGGGTTCCATTAATTATTATTACATTGGAATAACACATGCGTGCGATTCTATCGCATGCGTGGTGATTTTACATTGTTATTCCATTCTTTATTATTACATTTGGAATATCACGTTTGCCGGTCGTATAACGCCTGACGTGGTTCCATTATTTATTATTACGTTGGAATAATCATACATATGGATTACCACATGCATGGTGAATGATCCTTCAGTATTCATTCCTTATTAAATTGTGAAAATGATTTATTTACGTGGATTCTGTGATAGCGAGTTAAAAATCATTTTGCGCTTCGTAATTTTTCGAACATTCAAAAATTATGGAAAAATTTGGGAGGATATTATGATAAGTTTTCTAACATCTCCAAGTGGAATCACTGAATGAGGAGTTGTAGATTTTTGTATGGACTATTTTTAACAAAGCATGAAAAAGTGAAAAAAAAGAGAAAAAACTACTGCCCACAATTTTGTAAGGGCTATTTCGGCCACTTAATTTGTGAGAAACTTTTTGGCCTTTTGGGACATGGAAATATATGGTATAAAGTACCTCTTGTCCAAAAATGAGCCAATTCTGATTTAAAATGAGCAAGTTATGACTATTTCAATATTTAGGTTTTTTCGACGAAAAACGCTATAACCGGAAAGTTCTAATACTCAGATGACCATGAAATTTAAACTGGAAGCTCACGTTAACATGTGTAAGATCCTGCCAAGATTTGGGAATTTTTGGAGTTAAACTTGATGTAGCTAATTTCTAAAGGAATTAATTAGAAATTGATTTTTGAAAAATACTTAAGGGAGTTGAAACATTATAAAAAAAAATATTTGTTGTGTATAAATATATGTATATATTTTTGGACAAAGGATAGAAAAATAATAAGTTGATTTGATAATTTTTTATGAAAATGGTTTAATTCAAACATATAAGTTAAATATGTTATGTGAAGTTGAAGAATTGGTAAATAGGATTTTAGGGCTTGAAAATCCTATATAAGGTATATCTTGATTTTGATGAGTGATTTGATCATTGGTGATAAAATCTTTATGAGTATGGCATTTTGAATAATTAAATGCATTATTTGGTAAAGTGTAAACAATTAAATTAAATTATTTATAAGTTTAAGAAGTGATTAAAATATTGTTATAATATTAATAATATTAGATTATGAGTTATTTAAGTGATGGATAATATTTGGATAAATTTAAAGTCTTTAATATTTATCCTTGTTTTCATTTGATTAATGCTTATATTATTGTTATCATCCTCATGCTTATATTGTGATGAAAGTCATCTTTGGCTTACGTGCAGAGATGGACTTGGTATGATTATGATGAGGGATTATTCGGTATAATCATGACCGTAATGTAACGAATGATGTGGTAAAAGTCCTCATTGGCACTGTAGTTCATTTGGTGGGGCGGTTGTTGGTATGATTATGACCGTGGATTATTCGGTATAATCATGACCATTAGTGATTACATGAATATCCTTGGTCAGTAGTGCGGGGATGATGTGGTTTATTTATTAAAATTTGAGTCTCGGTGATAAAAATTGATGAAAACATTTTAAATCATAGAAGATAGTAGATATCATGCTCTACTTGACTCTTCTAATGGATTGCTTATTCAAGCTATGATTAAACTTGATGTCTATTGTATTTTATCGGTTTTAACATTTTGAAGACTAATGATAATTTATTCGCATTATCTTAGTCATAATATTTCTTCTTGGGCTAGTTGAGCTCACCCTTTCTTTCCTTTGTTCTCTTGAGAAAATGAGAGCGTGGCCGGGACTAGTCGGAAAGCGGGTGATGATGCAGATGATATCATTAGTAGTCCTCACTATTACATTAAATAAGTGTGTGACAATAAATGTAATGAGGACTCCATTAAGTGTGGATATTGTCTAGATGACAATATTCTTATTAAAACTCTTGGATTATGTTTTGTCGTATTTTACACATTTGTTGTATAATTAAGTTGTATTTGAATTTTGTACCATGTATTTGGCGACTCAAGATGGGTGATGTATATCTATTTTTGGGGCGTCACGGTTGAGTATCAAAGCTTAGGGATATGATCCCTGGTGAGATGTGAGACAAGAACTAGGAGGGGAGAGCGGGAATTCCTTCGCTAGTATGACCTACCTAAGTTTATTTGATATTTAATTGGTGGAATTCGAGTATAGGGATAATATTTGATATGTCAATTAACCCTTGTTTTTGTGACAAAGTGTTTAAAAATGGCATCTGAAAATGTTGAGATAAGCAATGGAGCAAAATAATATGACCAAGTATCATGATCTGAGGCTAAGTTTGCGGAGTTATCCGGTTTTCATCCCATTTGGTCGATAATGAGGAGTAAATGACGAAATGTTTCTAAGAGGTTTGAAACCCGATATCGTCGATACCTCATTTCTCATAAACTTTGTTTATATTCAGATGTTGTGAATAGGGCTCGATTATTGGAGTAGCGATAATGAGTTAGCACAACCAAAAGTTAACGACCAACAACACGATAATAATCGCTTAAATACCAGTTGGTGGCAACGGCCATGAACATGATGATGACCATCGTGGGGAAATTATCATGCAAGAATGGTAACCACTTGGTGGTAATCATGGCCAAGATAATAGAAGTGGGAATTTCAAGAAGAGAAGGTCATTTAGCTTGATTTTGTCGTATAGTGAAGTCAAGTCCAGTTGGGACGGTGGCACCAAAGGAGGCTACGGACAAAACAAAGTCGGTGGTTTCAGGAAGAGTATTTTTCGTGACTTCTCTTCATCTTTCTCTCTATAATTTCTCTATATAATAATTGCTCTATAGCTTTAGTGAATTGGTGAGAAATGAAGGAAGAATGAACTTCTATTTATAGGAAAATATAGTTTCGATAATTGCACATTTTTGGGCTCGAAATATTACAGTACAATACCTTCAACTTTTCTTTCATTTTTAATATAGTCCTCCAAATATTATCAAACTTGCACCAACTCCCCTAATAGTAAATCATGTGAATCAATAGTTCTAGACATGTAAAAATATGAATTACAGTATAGTACCTTCATCTATACCTCCATTTTAACTTAGTCATGCAAGTATTATCAATCTTGCACCAACTCCCCTAATAGTAAATTAATGTGAATAAATAGTACACACATGTGAACACATAGTTATAAGCATGTGAATTAATAGCAATTAATTGCTCATTTATCCGATTAATTACCCGATTGGTCAATATAACCTCCAGACATCAATTATTATCAGAATAGATGTTAATTTCCACTAACACTAATAATCCCAACACAATGAAACTATCAATTTCATCTTTAATCAACACGAACTTATTCATCATTAATATTATAACTCACAATATTTAACAACCAGGTCGTTCCCAGGAAAGAGGGGCTTTCCGATAAAGATTTTTCCTTATTGGCGCGCAATTAGGTGACCAAACCTCTCCTTGACAGAACTTCTAGACATTGTTAATATTGCAAATAATAATATGAATAACTTTGTCGTCTCAATTATTGATTTAATAATATAAATATTATGACAATTATTGAATAAAACTGAGTGACTTCTCACGTAAGCATCAATAATCAGTACCGTGTGCTACTATGGAACCACACGTATTACTATACTTTTACTACTGATTATTTTATGACAACTTGCTTACTTTGAAAAAATTTCATATATCACCCTTAACTTTAAACTTTTATCAATTTAACTATTTACCAAAATAGAAAAATTGAATAATTTTATTTCATAAAATTCGGGATCTCACATTAGTCTTCAATAGTGTTAAACTGATAAAATATAATAAACATCAAGTTTAACTGCAACGGAACAAGTAATCCATTAGAAGTGTCAAGTAGAGAATGATATCTACTATCTTCTATGATTTAAAAGGTTTATCATCAATTTTATCGCTGAGACTCTGCTTAATAAATAATCCACATCACTGAATTATCCATGACTACGAATTGATGATATTCATTATTATCACCAATGGTCATGTTCATCTCAACAAGCATTCATCGATACGCACTACAGACAATGAGAACTTTTACCACATCATTTGTAACATTACAGGTCATGATTATATCGAATGATTCCTGGTCATAATTATACCAATCAACAGTCCATCTATGCACTACGGACCAAAGATGACTTTCATAACAATATAAACATAAGGATGATGACAATAATATTAGAATTCAATTAAATGAAAGAAAAAGATAAATTTTAAAGATTTATAATTTAATTTATCCAGAATTCAATAAAATCCAAATTGTCAACATGATAATGCTTTGTGGAGTAAAATTCAAGAATAATATTGTATCAAAAATGATTTGGACTGAAAAGAAATTAATTTTTATCATGAATAGTATCCCGGGTGAATAGTACCCGAGTGAATAGTACTTCGGGAATAATACCCCGTGAATAGTACTCCGATATGAAAAGGTTAAAACTTATCAAGAATGCTCAGAATAATATTTTCATGAAAAGATATTGGATGAAGCGCAAATATAAAAGATATTCTACTAATTTCAGGAATTATAGAAGCAATACTTACCATAGTAAATTTAAATTTAGGAATCTGAAATGAACAATATATCTGAAGCGCAAATGAATTTTCAAGCTGTCATGCGAGTCCGCGTGAGATGATCATTTCCATAATTTAATAACAAATGAATATGAAGGGTTATTCACGTGCATGCGGTAGTCCGCGTGAGCGAGTTATTCCGAGAATAATAAAGAATGAAATAACAAAGGATTTACGTGGCGCCCCCAAATTAGGTATACAACACCGATTACGAGTGCCAAATACATGGTATACGAAACAACTACAACTTTATTAATACAGTTATTGTGCAAAATACGACAACACATAAACTGTGAGTTTAAAAATAAATATTGTCTTCTAGACAATATCAACACTCAAATAAGTCCTCATTATAATTATTGATACACTATTTTACAAAATAGTGAGGACTACTAAAACGACTTTCTAGAACCTTCATTCCATACCCCGACTGGTAAATTTTACAAATAGGTGGCGAATGGAACCTTATGTTCCTCCGTGCATCCCAAGACGTCGAATATTTTGATAATTTGTTTGACCCACGTCTCCCCCTTAATCGGATCCGGCTTTCCCCAGAATTCTGGTGGTCCCAATTCTTTGAAGCCTTGCATTATGACAAATAAATGCGTTCTTTATCATTTCCTCACGTATTTTGTACACGAGTCTCCTTAAATGCGATTTTGCATAAGCGTAAAAAGCTTCTAAACATTCCATCGTTCATCGTCGATCGGTGATGTTGTTTACGGGAGGAACATTCTTTGGCTTTGTTACCGCGTTTTCCTCATTGGTGGGTAAAGGTGTCTCCACGGTCTCATTTACCCCAATGTTAACATTCTCGGTTTCCATTCTCAAATACTGCCATAAAACAAGGGTTAATTGAAGAAATTAACATATCACATAATATCCCTATATTCTGACCAACAAACAAATAAGCTTCGGTAGGACACACTAGCGAAGAATTTACTCGTTTCTTCCCTCCTAGTTCTATTCCCCGATCTCCGCCAGAGACCATATCCCTAAGCTCTGATACCAACTGTGACGCCCCCAAAATAGGTATACAACACCAATTCTGAGTCACCAAATACACGGTACAGAAACAACTACAACTTTATTAATACAATTGTTGTGTAAAATACGACAACATATAAACTGTGAGTTTAAAAACAAATATTATCTTCTAGACAATATCAACACTCAAATAAGTCCTCATTACAATTATTGATACACTATTTTACAAAATAGTGAGGACTACTAAAACGACTTTCTAGAACCTTCATTCCATACCCCGACTAGTACTCGTTACATTCTCGCCTCTTGAGAAGAAAAATGGAACAAAAATGAAAAGGGTGAGCTCAACTAGCCCAGTAAAGAATATTATGACTAAGATAATATAGAACAAATTATTGTTAGTCTTCAACAGGGAAAATCTAATAGAATAAAATAGACAACAAGTTTCAGATCAATATTCGCAGCGGAAATAATAATTCATAGAAGAGTTACGTAGAGAATGAAATCTACTATTATTTATGAATTTAAAAGTCCATCATCAATATTTTATCCCTGTAACATCAATCAATATACATCATAAATCAAATATTCATCTTTGGACTACAAGCCAAAGATATTCATCAGTTGGTCATGTTCATCTCAACACCTGTACATCTTTGCACTATGGGCTAAAGATATTCATAAGAAAATCAACCATCTTTTGACTACATGTGCCAAAGATATTGATAATATCAATATTTAGGGTGAGGATGATGAAAAATATTTTAAAGAAAAGCGAATCCGGTGAAACAAAAGAACAAATAATAAGGATTCGTACTTTAAACAGTCCAAGTTTAAAAATACTTCATAAATAACCATGGTGAAGTAAAATTAAAGAATTATCAAAACATGGATATAATCAAAACTAGTATCCATAATAGATATTTTGGACAAAAAAATAAAAATTTAATTTTTCTGTGAATAGTGTCGTATTCGTGAGTAGTGCAGTATACGTGAATAGTGCCGTATACGTGAATAGTAACCCTGACACTAAAAGACAAGAATTTCACAAGAAAAATCTTACCAATATTTCGGCATAATGATATTGAAAGAAATAATATTATTTATAAAAAATAACATCCCTTACCTCGAAAAGACAAGTATTTACATTTGGAATCTTTGGATATAGTGTTGAAGGAACTTGCATCAATATAAATAACACTCAAAGTATCAAAATACTCACAAAAATACGCTCGATAATATAGAGAGAGAAAACTTTAGTTTCTGGCGTGATTTTCAATTCTAACCTAAGCACCCTATTTATAAGAAAATGCTTAGAACACTAAAGCAGAAAATTTAATAAAATATTAATATTTATAAATTAAATTCCTATGCACACCTTAACAACTGATTTCAACCATTTAACACATGTAAGTGGGGCCCACAATGAAAAAAACATTTTTCTAAATATAAATATTTAAAACTTCCAAAAATTAATTATTCTGGAACTTCAGAACTTTAATAATTCATAATAAATAGCCATTTTATCAGAAAAAATCAAATCTTATGTCCATTTCCATGGAAATTTAATTCTCTACAACTTTACAAAAAAAAGTTTTTCCAAATTTCAAACTGAAATTAACCGAAATCCACAAACGGACGATTTACAGGCTATAATCAAATTTCAGTCAAGAAATGGGGTCCACCGACATGTTTAACATGTTTTTAATATTTATTGTAAAAAAATACTCTTCATCCTTATTTATTCATATATCACACATTCACTATAAAATATCACCATTATTATATTATTATAATATAATAATATATTTAAATGAATTATTTTATCAGAAAAAAGATAAAATAATAATTTTCAATAATTGTCACATTAAAAAATTTCTCCATCTATATCCACATAAATGAATATTTTCCTTATCATATAAATAAATAATTAATTATTCACAAATAATATTCTGGAATCACAATCTTCGACAACTTTGCTGTAGTTCCCAAAAAAAGAGGGGCTTTTCAATAAGGATTTTTTCTTCTTGGTAATATGATTAGGTGTCCAAACCTCTCCTTAGACAGAACTTTCTAGACATTGTCAATATTTCTATCTAATAATATTATTCAAATAATATGAATTATTGATCTGATAATGGAAAATACTGTGTAGTGACAATTATTGAAACAACAATAATATAAAATATCAACGTAGCAATTATTGAATCAATAAAATAAAATATTGAGCGAAGAATTCTTTGTAACAATTATTGAGTAGTGCCTTCTTACGTAAAAATTAATAAGTGGTGCAATACCGTGTGCTACTGTGTTTTAACCACCGAGTCTTTCAACAGTATTAATGGTAACAACTACGCCGTTATTTATAAACAACTTATACTTGTCGTTTTCTTCATCCAATCGCTTTCCGTTATGGGGCCCACACAAGGCTGTGCCATCGTATGAATATTCTCCGACAGTAAGAATATTTCACGACGAAACGAATATTCTCCGACAACAATAAATATTTTATAACCACTTGATTATTTGAAATATTTGCGCAACCACATTAATCAAATCAACCCTTACTATTTCAAACTAATAAATAGAGAAAATTTAATTTCATTTATAATAAGTTGGGGTCTTACAATTTTACCATGCATGCGGTAGTCCGCGTAGACAGGTTATTCCAATAGAATAATAAAGAATGGAATAACAACCCTTACGAGTATTGAAAGAAATAACTCTCTTCATGAATCGAAAGAAATAATACCCCTTACCTTAGTAGGAGATTGAATACTGCAATAGTGTAGTAACATAATACTCTTCTTCTTTCTCTCTTATTCTCTCTATACTTTCTTTTTCTATAGCATGAATAAATTGGTGAAAAATAATGAAGAAATGAGCTTCTATTTATAGGCTTGGCAGAGTAAGGGTAAAATAGTCTTTTTATCATAATTTATGACATCATCGCTTACATCATCGATCATATGACATCATTGCTTAGCTCATCGTTCCGATGATATCATTATTTACCTCATCGTTCCGATGACATCATTGCTTACATCATCAGAATTCAAATTCAATTTATTCTATTCCACCTCATTTTATTTTTATACCATGAATTTACTATAATAATGCTACCATTCAAATTAAATATCATACTATTATATAATCACATCGTACTACTATAATGTAATATTATAATAATATATTTGAATGAATTATTTTATCAAAAAAGATAAAATATCAACTTTCAACAAATGTCACATGCTAAACATTCATCCGTTTAAATCCATATTAAATAAATATTTCCTTATCATATATATATATATATATATATATATATATATATATATATATATATATATCAATAATTTATTAATCACAAATAATATTACTGTAACTACAATATTGACAACAAATTCGTTTCCAAGAAAGAGGGCTTTCAGATAAAGATTTCTCCTATTAATAGCCTTGATTAGATGACCAAACCCTTTCCTCGATGAGAGCTTTACAGACATTATCAATAATGCTATCTAATAATATTATTCAAATAATATGAATTATTGATTTGATAATTTAAAATATTGTGCAATGACAATTATTAAATCAATAATATAAAATATCAACGTAGCAATTATTGAATCAATAAAATAAAATATTGAGCGATATTCTTTGTAGAAATAATTGAGTATAAGCGGTGACTTCTCACGTAAGAATCAATAATCAATACCGTAGTGTGCTACTTATGCAACCACGCAGCGTATTCTTTATTTTTTATTACAAGGGTATTTCAACATTAGCAGTAAAACTTTCGCCATTATTTTTATAAAAGATAATTTTGTCATTTTCTAACTCAAATAATAATTACATTGTGGGGTCACTAACGATGATTATTAATAGCATTAAATGCGAATATTAAAAAAAAAAAGAATATTCTCCAACCAAACGAATATTTTATAACAACTTTGCTTTACTTTTGTAAAATTTTTTACATAACACCCTTAGTTTTAATCCTTTTATCAATTTAACCATTTATTAAATAAAATAATAATTATAAAAAAATTGAATACTTTTATTTCATAAAATTAGGGTCTTACAAATTACGTCAAGAATACAATATATCATAAAAGATAAAAAAATAATGATTACAATTGATTTGACATTTTAACTTGCAATTTACTTTATTCGTTACATATAATTATATAATTTTGTGAACCAGACACTATTTTGAATATAATGTAATAACATTACAATTACTATACAAACACTACTTTGAATTTTAGTATTACATTACAAATTTATTGCATTATATCGAATTTTTATCCCGCGAACCAGATCGGTTTTATAAAAAAAATTCGTACTTGCTCCATTCACCACGAGAACTAAAATTTAATAACCATCTACATCCCCACGAAAAATTTAAAACTGTGGGTATTAATACTTTGTGAGTTTTCTATTTTAAAAAGTTTAGTTTTAATTATATTTACAATATATAACATGATAAAAGTAATAAAAATGAAATAATAATAATAATAATAATATTGAATCTTGTGTGCGTGTATATACATGGGCATATATTTTGATTATGTAATATATAAAAGTATAAATATTAATTTGATTAATATATAATTATTCGGGGGCGGGTACAAAATAAAAATTGTGTCGGGCGAAACAAATAACATCTCATTCTCGAACTCATATATAACTATTTGGTGATTCTTTATCTCACCTTTTCATTTGGTTCAAGGCGTAGGGACAAGGCAAAGTGTCATTTCTAATAGTGGTCACACAACATTATATAAAATAATAAATTATTTTTTATATACTAATGATTTTCTTTAAATGAGATACTTGCTCTTTACTTTATGTACTTTAACTAAGATAAAAATAAATAAATTATGCTCAAGTCCTTTTAGAACAAAGGGAGTAAAATAAATGGAAATTGATATTTTTATAAGTTATTTTCACAAAATTTTCTTCACATGAATAATATATGAGACTCGTATTCATGAAAGTGAGAACTTATGAAAACATCAAAACATTTTTATGAAAATAACAATTCTCAAATAAAATAGTACTTCCTCTGTTCCTTAATATAGGTCGTTTTAAAAAAATATTTTTGTTCCTTAATATAAGTCAATTCTCAAATCAAACTCTTCTTACAATACAAGAGCAATATAGACAATTGATATTATAGTTAATGTTATATAATCATTACATTAATACTTATGCACAACCCTAAAACGACCTATATTAAAGAACGAAGAGAGTAATAACTAAATCTTTTCTTTGTAATTTCATATCTTTTATATTCACACACGTCAATATCGACATATAAGTGTCAATAGTCCTTTTAAAAATAAAACTTTGATCTTGAAAGAGATGAAATATTGACCTATTCGGGATGACTTATTTTAAAATGACTTATAAGTTATTTTAACCAGTGACTTATAAATAAAAGTGTTGACATTATTTGGACTTATAAATTAGAAATTAAATTAAAATAAAATGTGAAGATGCTTAACTAAAATAACTTATAAGGTAAAATAACATACAAAAACTACTAAAATAAGGACAAAAGAATATTTATATTTAGTCAAACCTACGTATTCTAAAATGACTTATAACTCTTTTTTGAGAAGTAAGAAATTGTTACTTCTTAAAAACTACTTATAAGTTAAGTTATAAGTTAAAAAATAAATTACAGTCAAACACTTGAGTAGCAAAAATAACTTATAAGTTGATTTGAGTAGGTTATAAGTTGTGGCTGAAAAGACCCTACACGACTGTAAGACCCCAACTTTTGATAAATAAAATTGAAATTCCTATATTAATTATTCTGAAATAGCAATGGGTGGATTTGGTTAATGTGGTTAGTTATGAGTAAAATATGCAAATTTTGCAAAATAAGCAAGTGGTTATAAAATATTCATTATTGTCGGGGAATATTCGTTTGGTCGTTGAATATTCTTGTTGTCGGGGAATATTAAATGCGATGGCGCGACCATTCATTCATGGCCCCATAACCGAAAAGCAGTGGGATGAAGAAAATGACAAGTTTTAATTTTTATAAATGATTGGCGTAGTTGTTATCGTTAACCTTTGTTAGAATACACGGTGGTTAAAATACGATGTCTGGCATTGGTTCCTGATGAGTACACACATGATTGCACAATATTCTTGAATTATTGATTCTTACGTAAGAAGGCACTACTCAATAATTGAGCTCACCCGTTTCTTTTTTGTTCCATTTTTCTTCTCAAGAAGCGAGAATATAGCAGGAACCAGTCGGGGTATAGAGTGATGTTTCAAGATAGTTGTTTTAGCAGTCCTCACTATTTTGTAAAATAGTACATCAATAATTGTACTGAGGACTTATTTGAGTGTGGATATTGTCTAGAAGATAATATTTGTATTTAAACTCTTAGTTTATGTGTTGTCGTATTTTGTGCGACAATTGTATTAAGAAAAATTCTAGGGAGACATTTTCTAGTGACATTTTTTTTTTGGTTTTTTTTTGTAGTACCTCTTAAAAAATGTATAATATTTATTTCAACTGAAATTTTTGTAAAAAATAGCGTTTTAGGTGTAATTTGAATACATACAATAAACAGGGTCTGTACAGTCTAAAATACTATGTATGTATCCAAATTACACCTAAAATACTATTTTTTACAAAAATTTCAGTTGAAATAAATATCATACATTTTTTTAAAGGTATTACAAAAAAAAAAAAAAAAAGTCGCTACAATGTCGCCAAAAAAATGTCGCCGTAGAAGAACTCTTGTATTAATGAAGTTGTAGTTGTTTACATCTGTACCATTTATTTGACGACTCAAAATCGGTGCTGGATACCTATTTTGTGGGGCGTCACATGACTTTCAATCCACCATTGGATTCGTTTTTTTATTTTGTTGTTTTCTCTCTTTCTTATTTTATTTTATAAATTTTCAAATGTAAAAATAAAGGGTATTATGGGGAAAAAAGTAAGATAAAGTTGATTTTTATTTGGACTATTATACCCTTACCAATAGTAACATATTTTAAACTATAATTTAAACTTGTTTATACATCATCAAAAATGCACCTATAAATAAATAAAAATTATTTAAATATATCATTTGTATTTACTAGAGCAGTTATGATGAATCTCGTCATGAAAAATTTATTTAAAAAAAATAATGATAAACTTTTAATAGAAAATGTAAATGTATTTTCAAAATAAATTTTATTCTCATAAAAAATAATTACAACTACGAAAACGTTGAAGTGTATGAATACATTGATTACTATATTTATTAATTTGACGTTTTAGTCAATGTATTACTTTTTATTATATTATTTTTTATTATGTTGAAATTATCACAGGAAAATCGATGTTATATTAAACTTCATAAAAATTTAGAATAATATATATAAATTTTTAATAGACATACGCACTATTAAAAAATTTGATGTGCTTGAATAAAGACATAAAGTGATGGGAGAAGGAGAGAAAGCTGATACACGCTATTAAAAATTTCATAACACACACGTTATTAAAAAAAATTGTCCAAGATTATTGTTAATTTCTATTTATTAATACACGCTACTCATATTAAAAGAAATAAAGATTAATTTTGTGCATAAATTTTTAATCCCGTATGATGGGATTATAATATATGACACTCCCAAATTTGGTACTTCCATTTCCACAGGATTTGGTGTTTACTGTACAAACATCATCTATCTATCTACCTGTAAGTAAAATGCAAACCATACAATATATAGAAATAATAAAATCTCTCCCTTTATGGGGTTATATCAACTGCATAATAAATAAATCCCAGGTTACTCTAACCTTAAATCATCTGTGCGAAAAACATAAACAAATAAGTCTTAAGTAACATCAAGTCTAACTATCATTACATAATCACATAAATAAATAGTCTTCATTATTTGCTAAGCTTGCCCTTGCCCTTACTAGTGGAAGGTTCGTCTGCTCTTTCGTTCTTAACTGCAATGTTATTATTACGCAAGAGTGAGCACGATTGCCCACAAGTATAACAATATAAAATGAATAATAACATGCGCGAAATAATAACCCGATATAAAACTCAACATTTGAATCAAGAATGAATAACAAGAATCAAAAGAAATTACGAGGGTCATAAGACCTTGAACTATGTCTAGGTTGTCAAGTGTTTTTACTTGAAACCTTTACTTGATCATAAGACTATGGACTCTTCTTCTCGTACTTAGGGGATGGAGTCCTTAGTACCATCATTGGGCACAATATCTTAACGCTAAAGCGTAAATAATCCCCCTATCTGAGGTTGTTCATCTCAATTTTGACATTCGAGTCCGCTTTTGAAAGGAAGTTTGGTTTGGATAATTCATCGAGGGGTTACGAAATTTAGAGCGCTCATCAACTATGGACTAATCGAATCATAAGGGTTCGCTAGTCTAACAAGGTTTAACAGTGAATGAATATTTAACTTTAATAACATCTAAAAAGGTATACAATAGAATAATTATTGTATAACAACATCATGCTTGAAGATTAATAAGCTTTAATATATAAGCCAGGCTTGATCAATAATAATGAGAACTTGCTCAATATCGAAAGATGAATTAATCAACTTATATAACAATAACAAGTAGGATTAGGAAACTTGCTCAACGAAAGTTTAGGGTAAGAAACTTGCTCAACGTAAATATAGAGTTGGAAACTTGCTCAATGTAACAAGATAAGGTTTAGAAACTTGCCTCGTGTGTAGATTACACTTAAACAAACTCGTTCTTTGAATTAAATCCTACATACCAATTACGTTTACAATACCAGTCAATAACAACGTACTAACATCATAACTTTACTCTTTGTTTAACTCAAATTCATGACTATACTTAGTCAATTATTACACTTAGTGTAAAATTAAGACTTCACGAAAAAATAATCTAATTATGCATTCGATCATTCAATCCACACGTAATGATACCTGACACCACATCGCGAGGCGTATACACGTCACCTTTGTCATATTGAGCGTCCTGGCTCATTGATGGTCATTGGTTGCGATTGGTCTGCAATGGTTAGAGTGCTTCCACGATATTTCCTCTGTTTCCCCCTGAACTCTTCCCTCCCAATCCCTTCTTAGGATAATCTCTTACAAGATGGTCCTTTGATCCACATGTGAAGCATGCACCTTCTTTGGGTTGGACGGTTTGGTGCTATGTAGCCTTCGACCACAATTATAGCACACTCGCTTCCCTTGAGACAAACTCCCAAATGCATTTTTCCGCAGGTTGGACACGGTTCAATCTTCTTCTTCTGCCCTCCCTGTTGACTTTCGGTAGGCCAATTTTCGAGACCACTTCCTCTTACGATTGTGATTACCCCGATGCTACTCCCACCGGTCTTGTTATTACCTTCCTTCTCACTCTTCTTCTTCTTCTTCTTCTTACGCTCCCGATTATGCCCGTTATTTGCATCGCTTCCACCCTCGGCGAGTATGGCCTTCTCTAACACTCCGGCCAAAAGTGTTCAATTGGAACATTGACACTTTGCTATACAACTGAGGCTTGATCCACCTCGCCAAATCGTCTTGCCTTCCTTTCATCGGTGTGTACTTGGTATGTGGCGAACCTAGCCAACTCGTTAAACCTTCTTCAGCGTAATCGACTATTGACATACTTCGCTTTGACTCTAAGCCGGACTTCCATCTGATTTTGTGAACTAGCCGGAAAATACATCTCGAAGAACATCTCTTTGAATCTTTCCTAGGATATTACACCTTCACCTCCTCTCACTTTGTTTTCCTGCCACCAATAAGCGGCGGACTTGAAGATAAGCGTTGTATAAGCAGTCTTCTGATCTTCCCTTACCCTAGCAACATCGAACATCTTCTCCATCTCCATTACCCACGTCTGAGCTTCAATTGAGTTTATGGAACCCTTAAACTCTGGCGGTCCCACCGCCTTGAAGTCCTTAAACGAAGTATTTGGTGGAGCTTGGGGTTGATTATTAAGTGCTCGGCTAAAAGGTTCACCAATTCTTTGAAGCAGGGGTTAGCATTGGCGTCGTTGTTATTGTTTGTTGACCCTTCACGGGCTTATTGGCGATTTTGTCTTCTAGGCGGCATATTTCTATTAAGAATATACGCTTATTAGATCTTTACTCAATCTCTAAAACATTTAAGACTTAACTAAACATTTAATCATAACTCACTTAACACATTACTTCAAATAAACTTTGACATTTCATTTAATTCAAAAGTCTTTACATTATAAGATAGCATCACTGCTATTTACATCAACTATCCCGAGATAAAGAATCTACAAGATTTAAAACATCACAATATTCCTTTATTTATGAACATATCGAAATTTACATCATTAACTATCAAATAGTTTCACATAATTAAACTAATACTATCACTGTCTGTTAAGGCGCTGGATAGCTTTGCTACGTTCCTCCTCCATGATACGAGACATCGTTCTGCGATCTAGCATATATGATGGTAGATCCTCAAACTGGATTGGATACTTCCTAACTCGATCTTGGACCGCATCCATTGCATTTTGTAGTGTAGAGTATGTCTCCTAAAGTTTAGCCTTCTTCGCACGGCGATCATCTTACACAATCAAGACGCGGCGTGACTCTCAGACGTACCCGACCCTCCTGCTATGGCAAGCCTCTCTGAGGTCTCCTTCAGATCCTTCTTTAACTTCTCTATTTCTGCGGACTTATCCTCGGTTTGACCCTTCTCATGAACCAGATCCCACTCCACGTTTCCTAAACGTGTGTGAAGAGTCACAATCTCTCTTTCCCTACGCTTTCAATAGTAATGGCGACTAACACACCGCTCGGTCGGATCCGATAAAGTATCCTGCAACTCTATGTTACGATCATAGAGTGCATCATACATCTCTGCATCAATGGAGTTTGGTGGGAACTCCTCTTCTTCCTCTTCCTCAGGATCCTCCTCTGGATCTGTCTCCGGCTCATGCTCCTGACCAGCAACAGTGATCAACGGAGATGGATCTCTCTGTACAAGTTGTTCCCTGACGACATGAATGTCTCGGGGCTCCTCCTCTATAGGTAATCGGGGTTCCTCCTCCCCAGCTCGACTAGCTCCTCCAACATCCGACATACTGACAACAAAATTTTAAGTTTTAGTTACTAATCCGTGCTAGCGAACACATAGATTAACACATACGCACATAAAGTCTTTTATTATCTTCAATGAATTTAGAAATTCATTTCATAGAACACGATAAGAGTTTACCACTACTATGTTCTCGATCTCCTACAAGGCTATTACCTAAGTTTGTTCCCCCACCTAAGGTTCATAACCTACAGCTTTGATACCAACCTGTGACACCCCCAAATCCGGTACTTCCATTTCCACAGGATTTGGTGTTCACTGTACAAACATCATCTATCTATCTACCCGTAAAAAAATTCAAACCATACAATATATAGAAATAATAAAATCTCTCCCTTTATGGGGTTACATCAACTGCATAATAAATAAATCCCAGGTTACTCTAACCTTAAATCATCTGTGCGAAAAACATAAACAAATAAGTCTTAAGTAACATCAAGTCTAACTATCATTACATAATCACATAAATAAATAGTCTTCATTACTTGCTAAGCTTGCCCTTGCCCTTACTAGTGGAAGGTTCGTCTTCTCGTTAGATTCTTAAGCGCAATGTTATTATTATTACAAGAGTGAGCACGATTGCCCACAAGTATAACAATATAAAAATGAATAATAACATGCGAGAGAAATAATAACTTCTGATATAAAGCTCAACTTTTGAATCAAGAATGAATAACAAGAATCAAAAGAAATTCTGAGGGTCATAAGACCTTGAACTATGCCCTAGGTTGTCAAGTGTTTTTATTTGAAACCTTTAACAGTCATAAGACTATGGACTCTTCTTCTCGTACTTAGGGGGATTAGCCCTTAGTACCATACTGTGCACAATATCTTAACGCTAAAGCGTAATTAATCCCCTATACAGGGTTGTTCATCTCAGTTTTGACATTCGAGTCCACACCAAAGGAAGTTTGGTTTGGATAATTCATCAAGGGGTTCTGAAATTTAGAACGCTCATCAACTATGGACTAGTCGAATCAATAAGGGTTTGCTAGTCTAACAAGGTTTAACAGTGAATGAATATTTAACTTGAATAACATCTAAAAAGGTATACAATAGAATAATTATTGTATAACAACATCATGTTTGAAGATTAATAAGCTTTAATATATAAGATAGGCTTGATCAATAATAATGAGAACTTGCTCAATATCGAAAGATGAATTAATCAACTTATATAACAATAACAAGTAGGATTAGGAAACTTGCTCAACGAAAGTTTAGGGTAAGAAACTTGCTCAACGTAAATATAGAGTTGGAAACTTGCTCAATGTAACAAGATAAGGTTTAGAAACTTGCCTCGTGTGTAGATTACACTTAAACAAACTCGTTCTTTGAATTAAATCCTACATACCAATTACGTTCACAATACCAGTTAATAACAACGTACTAACATCATAACTTTACTCTTTGTTTAACTCGAATTCATGATTATACTTAGTCAATTATTACACTTAGTGTAAAATTAAGACTTCACGAAAAAATAAACTAATTATGCATTCAATCATTCAATCCACACGTAATTGTGTTACGGACATGTTAAGAATTTATTTTAACATCTCATTATAGGTCTAACAAGTCTTTATAATCATTATACTAAGTTGCTATCACATTTTCATACTTGTAAACTTTTAAAAAATTATTTCTAACCATTCTGCTAAGTGGGCGCTTACTAGCCACCACTTTTATTACTAAATCTTGTATTTGTCACAGGTAGTCTTCTTATTGTGTAGTAGTATGCTTGATGACTTGAGTCTTCATGGCGAGAAATGAAGCGGGAGTTGGCCATGCATGGCTGAAACCCAGACTACAATTTCTAGTTCGCGACGAACATAGAATTCAGCGAAAACAACACATCCTAAACATTAATTTCACCAAATTACACATACCCACATGTTAAAATTCGTACATAATCATTACTTAACATCTATGGAGTGATTTTAATCCATTAAAACACATAATCACAGGATTAAAACATGAAAATTGGACTGTTCTTGATGTTCTTGAAGTTCTTGAACAAAAACATGGATTTTAATGCTACGGATTTGTTATAAAGCCAAATCCAACCATTCAAGTTTCGTTTTGTTCATTTTATCATGCATAATCACATACAAGTGGAAAATTTTAGGGATAATATATGATTGACGTATTAATATCACGTATAAGGCTATATGGCCATATAACATACTCTGTAATCGTATACTGTAAAATTTCATGAAACTGATGATATGGAATTATGCAATATATATAAAACATGCCACTACTCGAATTATTACATATATTCTTATAACAACTTTCCAATTTGCAGAGTTTCACAGAAGACTTTAAGCCATATTCATGAAACTTAAAAGACGTAAAATAAGAATTTGGGTTGAAGAGAATTACCCAAGTGTAAAGCGTAGATTAGTGTGTGAATGAATTCCTTCTAAACTCTTCTTCAATCACAATTCTCCCTCAACACTTCTCAATCTCTCTCTGAAACTCTCTCTTTGTTTCTATTTTTCTAGACTTAGGAAAAATGAAGAAGAAGGCGTAATAAAGAAAATCAACTGACGCGTTGTGGTCAGTTACCCAGTCATGGGTAACTTCCTCAACTCCCATTAAGGCCATGTTGCATTTAGCATACTAGGTTTCAAAACCCATTATTTTAATAAAACCTCATCATATAGTTTAAAAAATGTCACATCCATTATAAAATAAATCAAATATCTTATTTAATTTACTTTAAATAAAATATAATGATTTCTCAATAATGCAAATAGTCACATAATTAAATTTTCTCATTTAATAATAATATCAATTATTAAATCTCTAATTAATAATTAAATTAATTAAAATACAAAAGGCTTATTAAATATTTCTTTTAATTCAATAAGCTCACATAAATACATACATCGAATAATAAAATTCTCCACTTCAATTTAATAAATACAACACATATAATTAAATTAATCTATCACAACTTCATCAATTAATTAATTAGTCTAATAATTAATTCATCGAAAAATATTTATTTAATCCAATAAATATTTAAATTAAATTACAAAATCTCGGTTGTCACATAATACCTAGCTAGACATGGTATTAAATAGTTCCCTATCTAAAGTCATTTTATAATCTTTGGACTAATAATCTCAAGTTCAAATTTAAAAACAAACAAGACAATTGAGATCAATAGTCCTATTATATTTCAAGTGTAATACTTACAAACAAACATAACCTAAGAGAAAATTTGCATAACAATTTTCGACAAATAAATAAATAAATAATACTTTTGGCTCAAATTCTTACACTGTCACAAGTTGATGAGCTCCCTTGAACCCTATAAATAATTCTCAATTTTTCTTAAATTTTTGATTAATAATAAGAATCATGATAAATATTGCGAATGTCTATGTCATTTTTTTTATTGTCAGTTAAGTGGATATGTGACGAACAAGATTTTTGTAATTTAATTTGATTATTTATTGAATTAAATAAATATTTTTTGATGATTTAATTATTAGGTTAAATAATTAATTGATGAATTTGTGATAGATTAATTTATTTATATGTGTTACATTGATTAAATTAATGTGGAGAATTTATTATTCAAAGTATGTATTTAATTGAGCTTATTTAATAAGTATAATGTTATTCTAATTAATTTAATAATTAATTAGAGATTTAATGATTTGACATAATTAATAAATGACAATTTAATTATGTGAGTTAATGTGAAATTATTATATTTAATTGAATTAAATAAGATATTTGATTAATTGCGTAAATGGGTGTGACATTATTAAACTATATAATAAGAGTTTAATTAAAATAAATGAAAAAGAGCCTTTTAAAGGCTAGCCAAACATGGACCTAAGGGGAGTTGACCAATTAACCCACTAAGGGATTAACCGACCATGACAACGCCAGTATGCGGATGATATATCAGTTCCCTTTTTCTTTCATTACGCACATTTTCTTAAAACCTAAACTTGAGAAACCGAGAGTATTCAGAGAGAAAAATTAAGGGAAAGTGTAAATTGAAGAAGAAATAGAGAAAAATTTCATCATCCTTGAGTCTTATACACAAACTAGCAGGGTAATCTCTTCAACCCAAACTTCAATTTACTTTCTTGAAATTTATTTTAGTTCTCTGTAAACTAAAATTTATGGCCAATGTGTTAGGAAATTGATTATATATGTTTATTAGCATGCATAATTCAATTCTATATGATTTGTATGTGATTAGAGTAATCAGTTTCATATAAATATGTCGTAATTGAATTTTTGAAGTTACAGAATATGAAAGTTGTATAAATGGCCCTTATGAGCAATTGCATGCCATGAATTATTTGTTTAACTTAAAATTGACAGTATATTATGATAATACATGTTAAAATAAAGAAAACAAACTTTGAACGGACATATTCAGAGTTATAACGAATTCGTGACGTCAAATTTCATATTTTTCCTCAAAACTTTCAAAAACACCAAGAACAGTGAAATTATATGATTTGAGTCAAGTAATTTCTAGATTTAAGGTGTTAAAAACATGTTAGTAACATTGTATGTTGTTTCTATGAAGTTTATACTTCATAGAAATCACGGTATTAGTTTAATTTGCATTTATTTGGAATTATTTGGGCTACTGTTTGTCAAAATCATGACTCGCAAAAGCTGCAATTTGGGTGATCCCTTACGGCGGTGTTGTCAAGCCTTTTTTTTTTACACCTACAGTGATCACCCTACCTCGATGGGCATTACTAGGTTATATTACCACCTTGGTGAGTATTTCTTGACTAAAAGTTTCTTTTCGGCGGGGGGGTATGTAACCCAAAATAGATATACACCACCCATTTTGAGTTACCAAATATATGGTACAGAAACAACTACAACTTCATTAATATAATTGTCGCATAAAATACGATAACACATAAACTATGAGTTTAAATACAAATATTATCTTCTAGACAATATCCACACTCAAATAAGTCCTCATTATAATTATTGATGCACTATTTTACAAAATAGTGAGGACTGCTAAAACAACTATCTTGAAACATCACTCTATACCCCGACTGGTTCCCGCTATATTATCGCTTCCTGAGAAGAAAAATGGAACAAAAAGGAAAAGGGTGAGCTCAACTAGCCCAATAAAGAATATTGTGACGCCCCCAAAACAGGAATACATCACCTATCTTGAGTCGCCAAATACATGGTACAAAATTCAAATACAACTTAATTATACAACAGTCGTGTAAAATACGACAAAACATAATCTTAGAGTTTTAATAAGAATATTGTCATCTAGACAATATTCACACTCAATGGAGTCCTCAATACATTTATTGTCACACTATTTAACAGAATAGTGAGGACTACTAATGCTATCATCTCGATCTTTGTCACTTAGTCCCCGAGCTAGTCCGGCTACGTTCTCATTTCCTGAAGAGAAAAGTGAAAGAAAGGGTGAGCTCAACTAGCCCAGTAAAAAATATTATGACTAAGATAATGCAGAATAAATTATCATTAGCCTTCAACAATGTTAAACTGATAGAATATAATAGACAACAAGTTTAACTGCATCGGAACAAGCAATCCATTAGAAGAGTCAAGTAGAGCATAAAATCTACTATCTTCTATGATTTAAAAAGTTTTTCATCAACTTTATCATTTGAGACTCAAACTTAATAAATAAAATTGAATCATCCCGCATCACGGCGAGGATATTCATGTAATCATCAATGATCATGACTATACCAAATAATCCACGGTCATAATCACACCAACAACAATTGTCCATGATGAACTACGGTGCCCGATAGCGACTTTTACCACATCATTCGTCACATTACGGTCATGATTATACCGAATAATCCTTGGTCATAATCATACCAAGTCCATCTATGCACGTAAGCAAAGATGACTTTCATCACAATATAAGCATGAGGATGATGACAATGACATAATAATTCAATAAAACAAGTTCAAGGATAAATTTTAAAGATTTATAATTTTAATTTATCCGAAATCAATAACGTCAAATTGTCAACATGATATTGCTTTGTGGAGTAAAATTCAAGAATGCTCAGAAGAATATTTCCATGAAAAGATACTGGATGAAGTGCAAATATCAAGGATATTCCATTAATTTCATGGAGTATAGAAGCCAAAACTTTAACCAACCTGAGTATAATAGAATATATGAAACCATAGAATAGATTTTTTTTTCCGCCATGCGGTAATCCACATAAACGAGATCATTTCCACAATTTTATAAGGAATGAATCGAAGGACCATTCACCATGCATGCGGTAATCCACATATGCGAGTTATTCCAACGAGAAAAATAAAGAATGGAATAATGAAGAATTCATCGAGCATGCGTAATCCGCATGACAAGTTATTCAACAAAATAATAAAGAATGGAATAACAGAAGAATTCACCAGGCGGGCGTAATCCGCACAGACAGGTTATTCCAATAGAATAATAAAGAATAGAAACAGGTCATGCGTAACTCACGCAGACAGGATATTCCAACAGAATAATAAAGAATGGAACCAGGTCATGCGTAATTCGCACAGATAGGATATTCCAACAGAATAATAAAAAATGGAATAACAACAGAATTCACCAGGCATGCGATAGACCGCACAGACATGTTATTCCAACAGAATAATAAAGAATGGAATAACATAAGAATTTCACCATGTATGCGGTACTTCACATAAACAGGTTATTCCAACATAATAATAAAGAATGGAATAACAACTCTTACGAGTATTGAAAGAAAAAAACTCTCTTCATGAGCTTCTATTTATAGAAAAATATATTTTTGATTATTGCACGTTTTGGGGCTCAAAATATTACAGTATAATACCTTCCTCTTTTTCTTCATTTTTAATTTAGTCCTGCAAGTATTATCAAACTTGCACCACCTCCCCTAATAGTAAATAATGTGAATCAATAGTACACACATGTGAACAAATAGTTATAATCATGTGAACTAATAGCAATTAATTGCTCATTTATCCGGTTAATTACCCGATTGGTCAATATAACCTCTAGACATCAATTATTATCGAAATAAATATCGATTTTTACTAACACTAATAATTCCAACACAATGGAACTATCCAATTCATCTTTAATCAACACGAACTTATTCATCATTAATATTATAATTCACAATATTTAACAACCGTGTCGCTCCCGAGAAAGAGGGGCTTTAGATAACGATTTCTCCTTATTGGTTCGCAATTAGGTGACCAAACCTCTCCTTGACAGAACTTCTAGACATTGTCAATATTGAAAAAAATAATATGAATAACTTTGCCATCTCAATTATTGATTTAATAATATAACATATTATACAGATGATACTGTGACAATAATTGAATCAATAATATGAGAGATATGATGCAACAATTACTGTAGCAATAATTGAGTAAGCGAGTGACTTCTCACGTAAGCATCAATAATCAATCTGGTGTGCTACTATGCAACCACGCGTATTATTCTTTGTACTTTTTACTAAGGGTAGTTCAGCGGTTTTAACGGTAACACTTTCGCCGTTATTTTTATAAAAGATAATTACATGCGTTTTAACTACGACAATACTTTCGTTGTGGGGTCCACCAATGATTGTGCCGTCATACGAATATTCCCCGACCAATCGAATATTATATAACCACTTGCTTACTTTGCAAAATTTGTAAATATTACCCACAACTATAACATTATATCAAATCCACACCATAATATTCAAAAATATATTTTGAGAAAATTAGTCTTTATTCATAAAAGTTGGGGTCTTACAACCTCCCCTTCTTATGAAATTTCTTCCTCGAAATTAGGGTACGTACCTGGTATATCGAAGAGGTGAGGATATCTTGACTTCATCTCAGATTCTAACTCCCAGGTCATTTCTTCCACATCGTTGTTTCTCCACAAAACTTTGACTTGAGGTATAACCTTGGAGCGTAGAATATGATCCTTCTTATCCAAGATTTTAATAGGTAACTCTTCATACGTTAAATCTTCCTCTATCTTGTTTGGTTCTAGTTTAATAATATGGTTCGGGTCTTTCACATATTTACGTGACATAGATATTTGAAAAATGTTATGAACATGAGACATACTTGGCGGTAAGGCGAGTCTATAGGCCACAATTCCTACTCGATCGAGGATTAAAAATGGGCCAATGAATCGAGGATTGAGCTTTCCTCTCTTTCCAAATCTCGTAACTCCTTTCCATGGAGCAACACGTAACAACACATGGTCTCCAATATTGAATTCCACGTCCTTTCGATGAAGATCAGCATAACTCTTTTGTCGATCTTGTGAGGTTTTTATACGTTGTCGGATCGTTTGAATCTTTTCCGTAGTCATACGTACCAAATCCGGTCCCAACAACGTTGCTTCACTCACCTCATCCCAGCATACTGGAGAATGACACTTTCTTCCATACAACGCCTCAAATGAAGCCATGTCAATACTTGCTTGATAACTATTATTGTAGGAAAACTCCACCAATGGTAAGAACTTATCCCAACTTCTCTTGAAGTCAAGGACACAGAGTCTTAATAAATATTCAAGAGTTTGAATAGTCCTTTTCGATTGCCCATCCGTTTGAGGATGATATGCCGAACTAAATCATAAATTCGTGCCCATAGCTTTTTACAAACTAACCCAAAATCTTGAAGTGAATCTTGGGTCTCGATCAGAAACTATGGATACTGGCATACCATGCAATCTTACAATCTCATTTATGTACATACTAGCAATACGTTCAAGTGTATAAGAAACTATCAAAAATGACCCAAATCTTGAGACTCTTAATCAGAAACTATGGATACTGGCATACCATGAAATCTTACGATCTCGTTTATGTACATACTAGCAAGACGTTCAAGAGTAAAAGTTTCTCGTATCGGTAAGAAATAAGAAGAGTTGGTCAATCTATCAACAATGACCCAAATCGCATCTATGCCTTAAGAAACCTTGGGAAGACCAGTAACGAAATCCATGGTAATATGCTCCCACTTCCATTCTGGAATTTCAAGTGGTTGCAATGGACCTTTTGGCACTTGATACTCCGCCTTGACTCGTTGACAAGTTAGACACTTTGAGATAAACCCCGCTATCTCTCTCTTCATTTTGCTCCACCAAAATGTATGTCAAAGATCACGATACATTTTGGTACTCCCAAGATGGATTGCAAACGGTGTGTTGTGCGCCTCCATTATGATTTTATACTTCAAGTCAGAATCGTTAGGAACACAAAGTCTGGAGTTGAGTTGAAGTATTCCTTCTTCATCGATTCTTGCTTCTAAAATAACACCTTCTTGAACTTTCTTCCCTATACGCATCAGCTCCAGGTCTGTAGCTTGAGCAGCTTTAACTTTATCGATTAAAGTCAGTTCCACTCGTATATTCGCCATCATCACATGGGTCCGTGGAGTCTTTAACTCTATTTCCAACCTTTCCAAGTCATACAAAATGGGCCTTTGCGTTGACAATATTGCACTCGTACCCGCATATGATCTTCTACTCAATGCGTCAGCTGCGAGACCCCAAATTTTATGAATAAAGATTTAAATTTCTCAAAATATTTTTTTTGAATATTATGGTGTGGATTTGATATAATGTTATAGTTGTGGGTAATATTTACAAATTTTGTAAAGTAAGCAAGTGGTTATATAATATTCAATTGGTAGGGGAATATTCATTTTAACAGGGAATATTTATACGGCGACACAATCATTGGTGGACCCCACAATGGAAGTATTATCGTAGTAAGAAAACGACATAATTATCTTTTATTAAAAATAACAGCGAAAGTGTTACCGTTAAAACTGTTGAACTACCCGGTAGTAAAAGTAAAATGTCTGGCGTGGTTGCGTAGTAGACACTGCGGTATTGGTTATTGATGTTTACGTGAGAAGTCACTCGATTATACTCGATTATTGCTACGATAATTCTTGCATCATATCTCTCGTATTATTGATTCAATTATTGTCACAGTATCATCGTATAATATGTTATATTATTAAATCAATAATTGAAAGCGACAAAGTTATTTATATTATTATTTGCAATATTATTGATATGTCAGAAGTTCTATCGAGGAGAGGTTTGGTCATCTAATTTCTGGCATGCCAATAAGGAGAAATCCATATCGGAAAGCCCCTCTTTCACGGGAGCGACACGGTTGTTAAATATTGTGAGTTATAATATTAATTATGAATAAGTCCGTGTTGATTAAAGATGAATTGGATAGTTCCATTGTGTTGGAATTATTAGTGTTAGTGAAAATCGATATTTATTTCGATAATAATTGATGTCTGGAGGTTATATTGAACAATCGGGTAATTAATCGGATAAATGAGCAATTAATTGCTTATTAATTCACATGATTATAACTATTTATTCAAATGTGTGTACTATTGTTTCATATTCTTGTACTATTAGGGGAGGTGGTGCAAGATTGATAATACTTGCATGACTAAGTTAAAAATGGAGGTATAGTTGAAGGTACTATACTGTAATTCGTATTTTTTCATGATTATAACTATTGATTCACATGATTGAACTATTGATTCACATTATTTACTATTAGGGGAGGTGGTGCAAGTTTGATAATACTTGCAGGACTAAATTAAAAATAAAAAAAGAGGAAGGTATTATACTGTAATATTTTGAGCTCCAAAACGTGCAATTATCGAAACTATATTTTCCTATAAATAGAAGCTCATTCTTCCTTCATTTCTCATCAATTCACTAAAGCTATAGAGCAATTATTATAGAGAGAAATTATAAAGAGAAAGAAGAAGAGAAGTCTGCTACCTCACTATTCTTGTATCCAGTTTTCTTTTAAGGTAAGGGGTATTATTCTTTCATATTCATGAAGAGAGTTATTTTCTTTCAATACTCATAAGGGTTGTTATTTCATTCTTTATTATTATGTTGGAATAACTTTATGTCATCTGAAATCTGCATACATGGTAAAATTCTTACATTATTTCATTCTTTATTATTCTATTGGAATAACCTATACATGCGATTCTATCGCATGCACAGTGAATTCTGTTGTTATTCCATTCTTTATTATTACATTTGGAATAACTTTATGCATGCGGTCTATCGCATGCACAGTGAATTCTGTTGTTATTCCATTCTTTATTATTACTGTTGGAATATCACATGCATCTTGATTCGCATGACACTGGTTCCATTCTTTATTATTCTATTGGAATATCACATGCATGCGAGTTCGCATGACTGGTTTCATTCTTTATTATTCATTGGAATAACCTATCTGCATGCGGATTCATGCGCTTGGTGAATTCTTACATTATTCCATTCTTTATTATTACATTTGGAATAACTGACTATGTGGATTCTGCATGCATGGTGAATGATCCTTACATTATTCATTCCTTATTAAATTGTGGAAATGATATGTCGGCGTGGATTAACGCATGGCGGACAAAAATCCATTTTGCGATTTCATATATTCTATTATGCTCGGTTGGTTTAAGTTTTGGCTTCTATACTCCATGAAATTAGTAGAATATCACGGATATTTGCGCTTCATCAATATCTTTTCATGGAAATATTCTTACGAGCATTCTTGAATTTTACTCCTCAAGCGATATCATGTTGACAATTTGGGCGTTTTGATTTACGGATAAATTAAATTATAAATCTTTAAAATTTATCCTTGAACTTGTTTTATTGAATAATTATGTCATTGTCATCATCCTCATGCTTATATTGTGATGAAAGTCATCTTGACTTACGTGCATAGATGGACTTGGTATGATTATGACTAGGGATTATTCGGTATAATCATGGTAAGTAATGTGACGAATGATGTGGTGAAAGTCCTCATTGGCTGTAGTTCATTGATGGGCGAGTTGTTGGTATGATTATGACCGAGGATTATTCGGTATAATCATAACCATTGATGATTACATGAATATCCTTGGTAGTAGTGCGGGGATGATTTGATTCATTTAATTTGAGTCTCGTGATAAAGTTGATGAAAAACTTTTAAATCATAGAAAATAGTAGATTTTATGCTACTTGACTCTTTAATAGATTGCTAGTTCATTGCGATTAAACTTGTTGTACATTATATTCTATCGGTTTAACATTGTTGAAGGCTAATGATAATTTATTACGCATTATCTTAGTCATAATATTTCTTCTTTGGGCTAGTTGAGCTCACCCTTTCTTTCCTTTGTTCTCTTGAAAATGAGAACATAGCGAGGACTAGTCGGGGAGCGGGTGACGGTCGGATGATAGCATTAGTAGTCCTCACTATTACATTAAATCGTGTGACAATAAATGTAATGAGGACTCCATTGAGTGTGGATATTGTCTAGATGACAATATTCTTATTAAAACTCTTAGATTATGTTTAGTCGTATTTTACACGACTGTTGTATAATTAAGTTGTGATGCCCCCAAAATAGGTATACATCACCCATCTTGAGTCGCCAAATACATGTTACAGAATACAAATACAAACTTAATTATACAAACGTCGTGTAATATACGACAAAACATAGTTGAGAGTTTAAACAGGAATATTGCCTTTTAGACAATATCCACTCTCAAATAGAGTCCTTATTACATTTATTGTCACACTATTTTATAGAATAGTGAGGACTACTATAACACCATCTCGAACCATCACTCCGTTCCCCGACTAGTCCCGGCTACGTTCTCATTTCCTGAAGAGAACAATGAAAGCAAAAGGATGAGCTCAACTAGCCCAGTAAGAAATATTATGACTAAGATAATGCAGGATAAATTGTCATTAGCCTTCAACAATGTTAAACTGATAAAATACAATAGACATCAAGTTTAAGCTAGCATTTGAATAAGCAATCCATTAGAAGAGTCAAGAAGAGCATGATATCTACTATCTTCTATGATTTAAAATGTTTTCATTAATTTTTATCGCTGAGACTTAGCTTAATAAATAAACCAGATCATTGAGTCATCCCTGCATTATGGGCCAAGGATATTCATTAAATCATCAATGGTCATGACTATACCGAATAATCCCTGGTCATAATCATACCAAAAACTGTCCATCAATGCACTACAGGCCACTGAGGACTTTTACCACATCATTAATAACATTACAGGTCCTAATTATACCGAATGATCCCTGGTCATAATCATACCAAGTCCATCTATGCACGTAAGCCAAAGATGACTTTCATCACAATATAAGCATGAGGATGATGACAATGACATAATAATTCAATAAAACAAGTTCAAGAATAAATTTTAAAGATTTATAAGTTAATTTATCGTGAAATCAATTACGCCCAAATTGTCAACACATGATCTTGCTTTGTGGAGTAAAATTCAAGAATGCTCAAAAGAATATTTCCATGAAAAGATACTTGGTTGAAGCGCAAATATCCGAGGATATTCTACTAATTTCATGGAGTATAGAAGCCAAAACTTTAACCAACCTGAGTATAATAGAATATATGAAACTACAAATGGATTTTCATTTCGCCATGCAGTAATCCACGAGATGATCATTTTCGCAATTTAATAAGGAATGAATACGAAGGATCATTCACCATGCATGCAGTAATCCATATGCATGTTATTCCAATGTAATAATAAAGAATGAAATAATAGAAGAATTCACCAGGCATGCGATAGACCGCACAGACAGGTTATTCCCAATAGAATAATAAAGAATGGAACCAGGTCATTCGTAATCCGCACAGATAGGATATTCCAACAGAATAATAAAGAATGGAACAAGGTCATACGTAATCCGCACAGACAGGATGTTCCAATAGAATAATAAAGAATGGAATCAGGTCATGCGTAATTCACACAAACAGGATATTCCAATAGAATAATAAAGAATAGAATAAGAATAGAATTCACCAGGCATGCGATAGACCGCATAGACAGGTTATTCCAACAGAATAATAAAGAATGAAATAACAGAAGAATTTCACCATGTATGCGGTACTTCGCATAGACAGGTTATTCTAATATAATAATAAAGAATGGAATAACAACCATTACGAGTATTGAAACAAAATAACTCTCTTCATGAATACGACGGAATAATACCCCTTAACTTAGAAGAAGATTGGATACTGGAATAGTGAGGTAGCAGACTTCTCTCCTTCTTTCTCTCTATAATTTCTCTCTATAATAATTGCTCTTATAGCTTTAGTGAATTGGTGAGAAATGAATGAAGGAAGAATGAGCCTCTATTTATAGGAAAATATAGTTTCGATAATTGCACATTTTAGGGCTCGAAATATTATAGAATAATACCTTCCTCTTTTCTTTTATTTTTAATTTAGTCCTGCAAGTATTATCAAACTTGCACCACCTCCCCTAATAGTAAATAATGTGAATCAATAGTTTAATCATGTGAATCAATAGTTATAATCATGTGAAAATACGAATTACAGTATAGTACCTCCATCTATACCTCCATTTTTAACTTTGTCATGCAAGTATTATCAATCTTGCACCACCTCCCCTAATAGTTCAAGAATGTGAATGAATAGTACACACATATGAACAAATAGTTATAATCATGTGAATTAATAGCAATTAATTCCTCATTTATCTGATTAATTACATCATTGGTCAATATAACCTCTAGACATCAATTATTATCGAAATAAATGTCGATTTCCACTAAGACTAATAATTCCAACATAGTGGAACTATCAATTTCATCTTTAATCAACATGAACTTATTCATCATTAATATTATAATTCACAATATTTAACAACCGAGATCGCTTTCGAGAAAGAGGGGGCTTTTCGATAAGGATTTCTCCTTATCAAAAGTGCGCAATTAGGTGACCAAACCTCTCCTTGACAGAACTTCTAGACATTGTCAATATTACAAATAATAATATGAATAACTTTGTCGTCTCAATTATTGATTTAATAATATAAAATATTATGAAGATGATAATGTGACAATAATTGAATCAATAATATGAGAGATATGATGCAGCAATTACTGTAGCAATAATTGAGTATAACTGAGTGACTTCTCACATAAGCATTAATAACCAATACTGCAGTGTGCTACTATGCAACCACGCGTAGACATTGTACTTTTACTATCGGGTAGTTCAGCAGCTTTTAATAAAGTAACACTTAAAAGTCGTTATTTTTATAAAAAGATAATTACATCGCATTTTCTTACTACGACAATATTTCCGTTGTGGGGTCCACCAATGATTGTGCCACCGTACGAATATTCCCTGTTAAAATGAATATTCCCCGACCAATCGAATATTATATAACCACTTGCTTACTTTGCAAAGTTTATAAATATTACCCACAACTATAACATTATATCAAATCCACACCATAATATTCAAAAATATATTTGGAGAAAATTATTCTTTATTCATAAAAGTTGGGGTCTTACATAAGTTCTATTTGAATTTTGTACCATGTATTTGGCGACTCAAGATGGGTGATGTATACCTATTTTGGGGGCGTCACAGTTGGTATCAAAGCTTAGGGATATGATCCCTGGCTGAGATGTGAGACAAGAACTAGGAGGGGAGAGGCAGGGAATTCCTTCGCTAGTATGACCTACCTAAGTTCATTTGGTATTTAATTGGCCGGTCAGAGTATAGAGATAATATGTGATATGTTAATTAACCCTTGTTTTGTGGTAGTGTTTGAAAATGGCAACTAAAAATGTTAACAATGGAGTGAATGAGACTGTTGAGACATCTTTAATCACTAACCAAGTTAATGTGATGTCAGACGAAGAAGAAATTAGAGATATCTACGTGATGAGTGAAGAACTAATAGTTGCACCCGAGCTAGTTACAGAGGTAGCAGCTGAGAGTGAGGAATAAGAGGAACCTGGGGAGAATTTATTAGAAGAATTTTATGATCGAAATTTAGAATTACAAAATTATATTCATGAGTTGGAAGAGCAGGCTGAAGAACGGCATGCGGTCGTGGAGCAAAGAGATGTAACAATTCATTATCGTGTTACCCAATGTGCGATGCTTGAACAGAAGCACTCTTTGGCAGAGTATAAGATATTAGAGCTGGAATCTGAGAATGCTATGATCAAACTTCTGATGAAAGAAGAAGCAACTGAACGAATGAGAATAAATGATGCATGGGTAAAAGCCGCACGACGCGTTGATATTGTAGAAAAGACGTCCAATCCAATAAGGTCAAACTAGATGAAATAGATTTCGCTTTTTGCACAACAATTGGGAGAATCCAACATCGAGTTCGGAATTACCCTGTGCTGAGCGGTCAACCCCAATTCGATAAGGATCGGAGAGTAATGATTCGAATCATGGATCAGGAATGTGACGAAGAAATTAAGGGTGGAATGTACTCTATAGCAAAGTCAAATTTGGTAGTTTAAGTGAGAGCGTTTATCGAGACCCGAACGAAGTTATTACAGGTAAGTTAATTATAAATTCTTGCGAAGTCTATACCTTATTCGATACCAATTCTACCCACTCTTTTATTTCTCCTACTTGCGCTCAATGTTTAAATTTGACTCCGGAGAAATTAGACTTTAATTTATCTGTTGAAACTCTGTTGGGAGAAACCTTCGTTACCTACACTATTTATAAATCTTGTTTGATTCAAATCAACACTTTCACGTTACCTGTCGATCTTATCTCTTTGAAAATACTTGCATTTGATGTAATTTTAGGGATTGATTGGTTAACTACTCATCAAGATTTTCGTAAGGTTGTTAGCTTTTATATTCCTAACCAACCTGTTATGTGAATTCAAGCAACCAAACCACTAAAGTCAATCACTGTCATATCAAGCCATAAGTAAAGAGCCCCGAGCCTTTCGCTGGTGACTTCCTTGTGTAGAAGGCACCGAAGCCAGACTATCCATAGGGGACGTTGTGAATAACGATGGCAAGTTGATAGGTATCAATGTGACGTACTATCCAAGTCTTGGATGAGAGTCACAATTTTGAATGATATTTCTATTGTTAATAAATTTCCTGACGTATTCTTGAAGAACTTCCTAGCCTACCCCTAGAGCGTGAAATCAAATTTTGTATTGACCTCACTACAAAACCCTTTCTAAAACCCTTAAATATTTCTTCACCTAGAATGAACGTATTATGCGCCAAAGATGTTGGCTCGAGCTGTTGAAGATTACGACTATACCATTCAATATCATCGTGGAAGAGCGAACGTGGTAGTTGACGCGTTGAGTAGAAGATCGTATGCGTTTACGAGTGCGATGTTGTTAACACAAAAACCCATTTTGTATAACTTACAAATGATGAAGATAGAGTTAAAGACTCTAGGGACCCACGTGAAGATAACGAATATACGAGTAGAATTGACTTTAATCGATAAAGTTAAAGCCACTCAAGCTACACACCCGAATCTGATGAATGTAAAGAAGAAGGTTCAAGAAGGTGTTATCTTAACCCTCAATTTAATTGACCCATTTGAAATCCTCGATTGAGTAGGAACTGTGGCCTATAGACTCTTTTTACCGCCAAGTATGTCGCGTGTTCATAACGTTTTTCACGTATCCTTGTTAGTAAAAACTTAGTCTTTGGGGACTTTGGAGCCAAATTTCGGAATAATTAAAGAATCTGAAAATTATGAAATCATATGGGTTTTATAGAGCATGTTACAAGCTTTCCATAGCCTCAAAAACGGACTAATTCCGATAACGGATGAAGAAGTTATGAAGATTTGAAGTATGTGTGTCAAAAGTTGCAAAATCTGGAAAATTGGAGTTAAGTGCCAATGGTCGAGCGCCTAGGAACTAGGCTCAGTGCTTAGAATCTGTTCTCGGGCACCTAGGCGCTTGCCCAAGGACAAATTTGGGTGCCTAGGCGCTGGTCAAGTGTTAAGCCAAAATCTGTCCGGACGTCCTTTAGTAAATTGAGCATAACGTTTTCATACAAACTCCGATTGAGGTGATTCAGGATGATTCAGACAGATAATGAGTAGACCTAAAACTTTTATTCTTTATAATTTGAGATTTGAGGTCGGTATGAAGGCCTAAAATGGCTATTTTAGGGACTGCTGTGCATTCAGAGGCAATCGGAGGACATCGGGCATGCACGTATGCAACATATAATGTTTTCGACGATAAAGGTATTCAAGGTATCCTCACCTCTTTGGCATACCAGGTACGTACGTTAATTTCAAGGACGAAATTTCATAAGGAGGGGAGATTGTGAGACCCCAGATTTTATGAATAAAGATTTAAATTTCTCGAAATATTTTTTTTGAAAATTATGGTGTGGATTTGATATAATGTTATAGTTGTGGGTAATATTTATAAATTTTGCAGAGTAAGCAAGTGGTTATATAATATTCGATTGGTCGGAGAATATTCATTTTAGCAGGGAATATTCGTACTAAGGCATAATCATTGGTGGACCCCACAACGGAAGTTTTGTCGTAGGTAAAAAACGACACAAATATCTTTTTATAAAAATAACGGCGAAAGTTTTTAGTTAAACCGTTGAAGCGCCCATTGATAAAGAAATACTGATGTCTGGCGTGGTTGCATAGTAGCACACGGTATTAATTATTGATGCTTACGTGAGAAGTCACTCAGTTATACTCAATTATTGCTATAGTAATTGCTGCATAATATCTCTCATATTATTGATTCAATTATTATCACAATATTAATATTTTATATTATTAAATTAATATTTGAGACGACAAAGTTATTCATATTATTATTTGCAATATTGTCGATGTCTAAAAAGTTCTATCGAGAGAGGTTTGGTCACCTAATTATGCTCCAATAGGGAGAAATCCTTATCGGAAAGCCTCCTCTTTCATGGGAATGATCTGGTTGTTAAATATTGTGAGTTATAATATTAATGATGAATAAGTTTGTGTTGATTAAAGATGAAATTGATAGTTCCATTGTATTGGGATTATTAGTGTTAGCGAAAATCGACATTTATTTCGATAATAATTGATTTTTGGAGGTTATATTGATCAATCGGGTAATTAATCGGATAAATGAGAAATTAATTGCTATTAATTCACATGCTTATAACTATTTGTTCACATGTGTGTACTATTGATTCACATGCATGTACTATTAGGGTAGGTGGTGCAGGATTGATAATAATTGCATGACTAAATTAAAAATAGAGGTATAGATGAAGGTATTATACTATAACTATTTTTGTCACATGTATAGAACTATTGATTCACATGAATGTACTATTAGGAGAGGTGGTACAAGTTTGATAATACTTACAGGACTAAATTAAAAATAAAGGAAAAGATGAAGGTATTATACTGTAATATTTTGAGCCCCAAAACATGCAATTATCGAAACTATTTTTTTCTATAAATAGAAGCTCATTCTTCCTTCATTCTCACCAATTCACTAAGACTCACAAGAGCAATTATAGAGAGAGAAGCTATAGAGAGAAAGAAGAAGAGAAGTCTGCTACTTCACTATTCCAGTATCCAGTCTTCTTCTGAGGTAAGGGATATTATTTTGTTCAGTATTCATAGGAATAATATTTTCTTTCATACTCTGTAGTATGTTAGTAATATTATTTTGTCTCATATTCCTGATTATACCCTCATTCTGTTAAAGTATTGCTTCTATACTCCGTGAAATTAGTAGAATATCCTTGATATTTGCGTTTCATCCAGTATCTTTTCATGAAAAATATTATTTTGAGCTTTCTTGATAATTATTGATCTTTTCATACCGAAATACTATTCATGAGTTACTATTTATGGGTTACTATTTACCTGGTTACTATTCTCTTAAATATTATTCACTCGGGTATTCGGGGCACTTTTCATGCCGGAGTACTATTTACGAGTTACTATTCATGAGTTACTATTCACTCAGATATTTTGGGCACTTTTCATGTCGGGGTACTATTCATGAGGTAATATTCCCGAAGTACTATTCACAAGGTACTATTCACGGGATATTATTCACCCAAAAAATATGATTCTTTTTTGTCCAAATTAATTTTTGATACATGAATATTATTCTTGAATCATGTTAACAATTTAGATATTCTTGAACTCTAGATAAATTGTATTATAAATATTTAATATTTATCCTTTATCTCATTTGATTGATTCTTTATATCATTGTCATGATCCTCATGATTATATTGCGTTAAAAGTCATCTTTGGCCTATAGTGCATAGATGGATTGTTGGTTATTGGTTTTACAGTTATATGTCTTTGGCTTGTAGTGCAAAGAAGAACTTTTGATTGATATCTGTGGTCATAGTGCAAAGATGAACTGTTGATTGATAGCTTTGGCTCGTAGTGCAAAGATGGACATGTGTATAACATGATCATGACCACTGGTGATACTAACGAATATCTTTGGTCGTAGTGCAGGGATAATTCGATGATGTGATTGGCATGATCATGACCATTAGTTAACAGTTGAATGTCTTTGGTCGTAGTGCACTGACAGGCAATTGATTGGTATGATCATGACCATTGGTTTTATAGTTGAATATCTTTGGCCCGTAGTGCAAAGATAGACAACTGATTGGTATGATCATTGTTATTACACTTGAATATCTTTAGCCTTTAGGGTAAAGATATTGAGTAAATGTTCTATTAAGCCTTTATGGCAAGGAGGAACTGTTGATTCACATTATTATAAACATGAATTGTGAATTTAACTAAAATCTTTGGTGGTTCAGGTGAAGACAGGTGATGAAAATTATCTTTGTCCTGAGTGCGAAGAGGAATTTAGAATCACAATTATGATTATGAGTTATTCACATGATTGTGATGAGGAGGCTGTTGATTGATATTCTGAGGAAAAAAAATATTTTTGATGGACTTTTAACGTGGAGAAGATAATAACCTTTATGGTCTATTTGATTCTTCTAATGGATTGCTCGTTCCGCTGCCACTATGGTTGAAAAGTTTTATAATCTACCATATGTTCTAAATCTCTGATTTATTACTGACGAAGGCTATTGATAATTTAATTATATTTAGTCATGATATTCTTTACTGAGCTAGTTGTGCTCACCCTTTTGCTTCATAGTTCCTTTCAGGTAATAAGAGTGTAGCTGGGTCGAGCGGGGGTAGTAGGGGAATAGAACGATGGTCTATAGCTGTTGAGGTTTCCCCTAAAACAGTATGAAAATATTTTTTTGAGAATTTTAGATAAGTGTGTCATATTTTATACGTCATTTTAACCGTTGATTTTAGTGAACCGAATAGGGTGAGGTGAACCCAACTTTGGAAGGGTGTTGTGCCACTATCATATAAGATGTCTAATGACAGACGACTTTGTGTTATCATAAGACAGGGTTGTGCACATGCACTTGCTGATTATATTTATGAGCACTACCTATATAATCTTGGAATTTGGTTGAAATATAATTCTCAATTGGAGACAATGGAGATAATTATATGTCAAGAGAAGACTCACCATTGGAAAGAACATGACAGTAATCTTCTCATTTTTCTTTGGGATCTATTGGGTCAACCAAGGATAATTCTCGAGTCATATGATATCTATCATAACTTAGATACATGGCCTCCCATGTACGAAGGTTTCCTTGAGCATTTTCCAAAGATTTTAATTTCTAAAAGCAGGTTATTATTTGTACTTTTTATGTAAAGTACCATTGTAAGGTGTTGTGGTCGAGGCACCATGAGAGTTACATATATTTGTATTAAAACTCACGACTTATGTGTTGTCGTACTTTTGCATTGACGATTCAACGACAGTATAAATGAAGTTTGTATTTGATTTCTGTAGTGTGATATCTGGCGACTCAGAATGGGTCGTGTGGACCTATTTTGGGGGCGTCACACAATTATTGAATCAATAATATAAAATATCAACGCAACAATTATTAAATCAATAAAATAAAATATTGAACAGTAATTACTGTAACAATTATTTAGTAGTGCCTTATTACGTAAGAATCAATAATTCAAGAATACTGTGCAATACCGTGTGCTACTGTACAACCACGCGTATTATTGTATTTTAACCACCAGATATTCCAACAGTGTTAACGGTAACAACTATGCTAACATTTATAAAAACTCAAACTTGTTGTTTTCATCATCCGATCATTTTCCGTTATGGGGCCCACAAATGGCTGCGTCGTCGTACAAATATTCCCCGATAACAAGAATATTCCACGACCAAATGAATAGTCCCCGACAACAATGAATATTTTATAACCACTTGCTTATTTCGCAAAATTTGCACATTTTACTCATAACTAACCACATTAACCAAATCCACCCCTTACTATTTCAGAATAATTAATTGAGGAAATTCAATTTTATTTATCAAAAGTTGGGGTCTTATAGTAGCAGAGTTGGACAATTTCAGTTTTTTGTCATGCACGGTTTCTTACATGCTAGTTTAACATAGTTTAATGAACATGATATTATGTTGGACATGTAATAAGATGTCATTCTAGATTGTTAACGTACATGTGATGAAATTGCATAGTAATTTGATAATGAGAAGATGTAATGATGTTCAAAATTAAAATGTGATGACTTGTTAAGTGTTTTAAACAATAAGATAACATATTGTTGACATGTTTAAGATGATTTGAAATCTCATATCGGTATATTATATGTGTATATAAATATTTCATCATAGAGTATGATTTTGATAGTTTGAGTGTTATACTCGTATGATACGCATATTGTGAATTCATACTCATGTTATTAGGTTAATTAATAGGTTAACACTAAGAACCAAGTTGTAAGTTGAACTTTAACGAAAAGTTCAACAGTTGAACATAGAAGTTATGAAACTAATCGACGTCTTATGCATAATGTAATGTGTAGGACGTTGAGGGATTGAATTGTAACGATTTTTGTAGCTTCCGCTCGAGGCAAGTTCCTAAACCTTGTTTCATTACATAAAGGAAATTCTTTATTCTATCTTGGTTATTATTGTTCAAGTCAAGATTTCATATTAGATGTTATCATTCCTTAAAAGCATGATTCATGTTATACAATACTTATTCGATTGTATACCTCTTGAATTTTATTATTCAAATTGAATATCAATTATTGTTGAACCTTGTAAGACTTGCGAACCCTTAATTCGACTAGTCCATAGTTGATGAACATTCTAAATTTCAGAACCCTTGTTGAGCTTATCCAAACCAAACTTCCTTTGGTGCGGATTCTAATGTCAAACTGAGATGAACAACCTTGTTACAGGGAATTAATTATGCTTTAGCGTTAAGATATTGTGCACAGTATGGTACTAAGGGCTGATCCCCCTAAGTACGAGAAGAAGAATCCATAGTCTTATGACTGTTAAAGGTTTCAAGTATAAACACTTGTCAACCTAGGACATAGTTCAAGGTCTTATGACCCTCAGAAGTTCTTTTGATTCTTGTTCTTCATTCTTGATTCAAAAGTCAAGTTTTCTTATTTCAGAAGTCTTTGATTAACTCGTATATTATTATATTGTTGTTATATTATTATACTTGTGGGAAATTGTGCTCACTCTTGCGTAATAATAACATTGCAGTTCAGAACGAAAGGTTCGACGAGCCTTCTACTAGCAAAGGCAAGGGCAAAGTCAACAAGTGATGAAGACTTGTTTTTTATTTGATGTATTTATATTTCAGACTTATATTAATGTTGTGTAAGACTTAATATTTGTTTATGTTTCTGCATTTGAGATTTAAGGTTAGTATGACCTGGGATTTACGTATTTAATGTAAGACCCCAACTCTTATGAATAAAGATTAATTTCTCTCGAAATATATTTTTGAATATTATGGTGTGAATATAATATAATGTTATAGTTGTGGGTAATATTTACACATTTTGCAAAGTAAGCAAGTGGTTATATAATATTCGATTGGTCGGGGAATATTCGTTTTAACAGGAAATATTCGTGTGATGACACAATCATTGGTGGACCCCACAACGGAAGTATTGTCGTAGTTAAAACTGTTGAACTACCCGGTAGTAAAAGCATAGTAATACGCGTGGTTGCATAGTAGCACATAGTATTGGTTATTGATGCTTACGTGAGAAGTCACTCAGTTATACTCAATTATTGTTACAGTAATTGATGCATCATATCTCTCATATTATTGATTCGATTATTGTCACAGTATCATCTGCATAATATGTTAAATTATTAAATCAATAATTGAGACGACAAAGTTATTTATATTATTAAATTATAATATTTACAATGTCTAGAAGTTCTGTGAAAGAGAGGTTTGGTCATCTAATTGCGCGCCAATAAGAAGAAATCCTTATCGGAAAGCCCCCTCTTTTTTGGGAACGACCTGGTTGTTAAATATTGTGAATTATAATATTAATGATGAATAAGTTTGTGTTGATTAAAGATGAAATTGATAGTTCCATTATGTTGGAATTATTAGTGTTAGTGGAAATCGACATTTATTTTGATAATAATTGATGTCTAGAGGTTATATTGACCAATCGGGTAATTAATCGAATAAATGAGGAATTAATTGCTATTAATTCACATGATTATAACTATTTGTTCACTTGTGTGTACTATTGATTCACATTCTTGTACTATTTGGGGAGGTGGTGCAAGATTGATAATACTTGCATGACTAAGTTAAAAATGGAGGTATAGATGGAGGTACTATACTATAATTCGTATTTTCACATGATTATAACTATTGATTCACATTATTTACTATTAGGGGAGGTGGTGCAAGTTTGATAATACTTGCAGGACTAAATTAAAAATAAAGGAAAAGAGGAAGGTATTATTCTGTAATATTTTGAGCCCTAAAACGTGCAATTATCAAAACTATATTTTCCTATAAATAGAAGCTCATTCTTTCTTCATTTCTCACCAATTCACTAAAGCTTTATAGCAATTATTATAGAGAGAAATTATAGAAAGAAAGAAGAAGAGAAGTCTGCTGCCTCACTATTCCAATATCCAATTTCTCCTAAGGTAAGGGGTATTATTCTTTCGTATTCATGAAGTCAGTTATTTTCTTTCAATTCTTGTAAGAGTAGTTATTCCATTCTTTATTATTATGTTGGAATAACTTTTACACTGCAAAAGTACCGCATACATGGTGATATTCTTACTCGTTATTCCATTCTTTATTATTACATTGGAATAACCCGTATGCGTCTTGATTCTATCGCATGCCAGTGAATTCTGTTGTTATTCCATTCTTTATTATTACATTTGGAACATCATCGCCTTTGCGGATTACGCGTGACTGGTTCCATTCTTTATTATTTTGTTGGAATATCCACATGCATGCGGATTACGCATTGACTTGGTTCCATTCTTTATTATTACATTGGGAATAACTGTGTGTATGCGATCTATCGCATGCCGGTGAATTCTTCGTTATTCCATTCTTTATTATTCTATTGGAATAACCTGTCTATGTGGATTACCGCATGCATGGTGAATGATCCTTCTTATTCATTCCCTATTAAATTGTGGAAATGATCTGTCTACGTGGATTACCGCATGGCGGGCGAAAATCCATTTGCAGTTTCATATATTCTATTATACTCAGTTGGTTAAAGTTTTGGCTTCTGTATTCCATGAAATTAGTAGAATATCCTGTATATTTGCGCTTCATCCAGTATCTTTTCATGGAAATATTCTTTCTGAGCATTCTGGAAATTTACTCCACAAAGAAGTATCATGTTGACAATTTGGACGTTATTGATTTCTGGATAAACTAAAATTTTAAATCTTTAAAATTTATCTTTGAACTAGTTTTATTGAATTATTATGTCATTGTCATCATCCTCATGCTTATATTGTGATGAAAGTCATCTTTGGCTTACGTGCATAGATGGACTTGGTATGATTATGACCAGGGATTATTCTGTATGATCATGACCTGTAATGTTATAAATGATGTGGTAGAAGTCCTCAGTGGCCTGTAGTGCATTGATTAGTTTTTGGTATGATTATGACCAGGGATTATTCGGTATAGTCATGACCATTGATGATTTAATGAATATCCTTGGCCCGTGAGTGCGGGGATAACTTCGATGATGTGGTTTATTTATTGTCGAGACTCAAATGATAAAAATTGATGAAAACATTTTAAATCATAGAAGATAGTAGATATCATGCTCTACTTGACTCTTCTAATGGATTGCTTATTCCACCGCAGATTAAACTTGATGTCATTGTATTTTATCGGTTTAACATTGTTGAAGGCTAATGATAATTTATTACGCATTATCTTAGTCATAATATTTCTTCTTTGGGCTAGTTGAGCTCACCCTTTCTTTCACTGTTCTCTTCAGGAAATGAGAACGTAGCCGGGACTAGTCGGGGGACGGAGTGATGGTCCAGATGATAGCATTAGTAGTCCTCACTATTCTGTTAAATAGTGTGACAATAAATGTAATGAGGACTCTATTTGAGAGTGGATATTGTCTAGAAGACAATATTCCTGTTTAAACTCTCAGCTATGTTTTGTCTTATATTACACGATGTTTGTATAATTAAGTTTGTATTTGTATTCTGTACCATGTATTTGGCGACTCAAGATGGGTGATGTATACCTGTTTTGGGGGCGTTACAGTTGGTATCAAAGCTATAGAAAAGAGCCCCGAGCCTTTATCTGGTGACTTCCAAGTCTTGGGATGCACCGAAGCCAGACTTTTCGTAGGGGACGCTGTGATTAACGGTGGCAAGTTGATAGGTATCATTGTGAGGTGCTATCCAAGTCTTGGATGCGAGTCACAGTTGGTATCAAAGCTTAGGGATATGATCCCTGGCTGAGATGTGAGACAAGAACTAGGAGGGTAGAGACGGGGAATTCCTTCGCTAGTATGACCTACCTAAGTTTATTTGGTATTTAATTGGTCGGTCAGAGTATAGGGATAATATGTGATATGATAATTAACCCTTATTTTGTGGTAGTATTTGAAAATGGCATCCAAAAATGTTGAGATAAGCAATGAAGCACATGAGACCGTTGAGTCACCAACGATTAATACCCAGGGTAATGTGCAATAGGAAGATAATAATCCTCATGTAAACAATAACACCGATGAAATGGTGAATGATGGGATGTTCATAGGCTTTATGTAATTCATACAACATCAGGCGAGAGCGGCTCCTATCCAAAATGCAGGTGGAAACACTGACAACTCTCGGACGGTCACCGCTAAGTAGTTCAAGGAGCTGGGACTGTGATGCCCCCAAAATAGGTCCACACGACCCATTCTAAGTCGCCAGATATCATACTATAAAAAAATCAAATACAAACTTCATTTATACAATGTTGAGCGTAAATGCGAGAATCGACCACAATTAAACTGTGAGTTTTAATACAAAAATATGTAACTCTCATGGTGCCTTGACCACAACCTTACAATGGTACCTTACATAAAAGTACAATCAATAATTGTTTTAGAAATTAAAATATTTGGGAAGTGCTTAAGGAAACCTTCGTACATGGGAGGCCATGCGTCTAGGTTATGATAGATATCATATGTACACAGAATTATCCTTGGTTTTCCCAATAGTCCCCAAAGAAAAATAAGAAGATTGCTATCATCCTCTTTCCAATGGTGAGTCTTCTCTTGACATATAATTATCTCCGTTGTCTCCAAGTGAGAATTATATTTCAAATAAACTCCAAGATTATATAGGTAGTGCTCGTAGATATACTCAACAAGTGGATGTGCACAACCCTGTCTTATGATAACACGAGGTTGTATGTCATTAGACATCTTGTATGATAGTGGCAAAACACCCTTCCAAAGTTGGGTTCACCTCACCCTATTCAGTTCACCAAAATTAAATATCAAATGACGTATACAATACGACACACTTATCTAAAGTTCTCAATAAAATTATTTCCATACTATTTAGGGAGAACTCTCAGCTATAGACCCATAGTTCTATTCTCTGTTATTACCCAGCTCAACCCAACTACACTCTTATTACACGAAAGGAATTGTGAAGCAAAAATGGTGAGCACAACTAGCCCCGAGAGAGAATATCATGACTAAAGATAATTTACATCATCAATAGCCTTTATCGGTAATAAATCGGAGATTTAGAACATATGGTAGATGATAAAACTTTTCAACCATAGTTGCGGTGAACGAGCAATCTATTAAAGAGTCAAATAGACCATCGTGTCTATTATATTCTCCATGTTAAAAGTCCACCAATAATGTTTTATCCTCGTAACATCAATCAACAATTCTCATCCACAATCATATGAATAAATCATAATCATAATTGTGATTTTAAATTCCTCTTCGCACTGGGGACGTAAGATAATTTTCATCGCCTATCTTCACCGAAACATCAAAAATCATGGTTATACCAAATCACAATTCTTGTTCATAATCATACTAATAAATTTATCTTCGCACCACGGGCCAAAGATATTCATCAACAATTCATCTTTGTTCTACAAGCCAAAGACATACAACTGTATATAGAAGAGTCAAGTAGAGCATGATATCTACGATCTTCTACGAATTAAAAGTGTATTATCATTATGTTATCGCAGATACTCAGCTTAATAATTAATCCACATCATCGAATCATCCCTGCACTACGGCCAAGGATATTCATTAGTATTACGACCATGAATTATCCATGCACTACGGGCCAAGGATATTCGTGTTTTCAACAATGGTCATGATTATACCGAATAATCCCTGGTTATAATCATACCAACAACTGCCCATCAATGCAAGTAAGCCAAAGATATACAACCAATAATCAACGGTCCATCTTTTCACATAAGCCAAAGATTTACAACTATAAAACCAATAATCAATAGTCCATCTTTGCACGTAAGCCAAAGATATACAACTATAAAACTAGTAATTAACAGTCCATCTTTGCACGTAAGCCAAGATGACTTTCATTACAATATAAGCATGAGGATGATGACCATGATATATGTAAGACCCCGAATTTTATGAAATAAAAGTATTCAATTTTTTTTTAATTACTATTCATAAGTTACTATTCATGAGTTACTATTCACGAGTTACTATTCACGAGTTACTATTCATGAGTTACTATTCACGAGTTACTATTCACTAGTACTATTCATGAAGCATGATAATTTTTTTTCGTAAAAAGGCATTACTCAATAATTATTACGAGTAATTCTTTATTCAATATTTTATTTTATTGATTCAATAATTGCTACGTTGAAATTTTTTATATTATTTTGTTCAATAATTGTCACTTACGATATTTTCCATTATCGAGACAATAATTCATATTATCTGAATAATATTATTGGATAACATTATTGGCAATGCCTAGAAAGTTACATCTAAGGAGAGGTTTGGTCACCTAATTGCTTGGCTTGAAGTAAGGAGAAATTCTTATTGGAAAGCCCGTCTTTCCGGGAGCGCACGGTTGTCAATATTGTGATTATGTAATATTATTTGTGAATAATTAATTATTGATTTTTATGATGAGAAAAATATTTATTTTATGTGGATATAGATGGAGAAAATTTTAAAGTGACAATTGTTGAAAATTAATATTTTATCTTTTTTGATAAAATAATTCATTTAAATATATTATTTTAATAATATATTAATGATGATATTTTTACGATGAATGTGGGATATATGAGTATATGTGGAGGAGAAGTATTTTTGTTACCAAAATATTTAAAACATGTTTATATGTGTGGTGGACCCCATTTCTTATTTGAAATTTGATTATAGCTTTTGTAAAATCGTCCGTTTGTGGATTTGGTCAATTTCTGTTTGGAATTTGGAAAAGCTTTCTTACGAAAAGTTGTAGAGAATTGAATTTCCTATAAAAATTTGCGAGATTCAATTTTCTAATAAAAGGCTATTTATTATGAATTATTGAAGTTCGAAGTTAGAAATAATTAATTTTGGAAGTTTTATTTATTTTATTAATAAAAATGTTTTTTATATTTTGTGGCCTCATTAAACATGTGCAAAATCAGCTGATTTCAAATGTCTAGAGGTGGGCTTGAAATTTGATAATAATATTATTATTATATTCAATTTTACGCTTTGGTGTTCTAAACAATTTCTATAAATAGGGTGCTTAGGTTAGAATTGAAAATCACTTTTTAAGCTGAAGTTTTTCTCTCTATATTATCGGCGTATTCTTGTGAGTATTTTGAGTATACTTTGAGTATTGCTATACGGTGAAAGTTAGATTCAAATAATTATATCAAACATTCAAAGATCTTGCTTTTTTGAGGTAAGGGATAGTAAGGGATTTTAAGGGTTATTATGTTTTTAGTTTCAAAATTTTTCTGAACCTTCAAAAATTCTGGAAAAATTTGAAATGATAGTTTGATGAGTTTTGTAGATTGTGTCCAAAAATGGCGATTTTTGGATGTATAGATTAGGAGTTATGGATTTTATGAGAAAAGACTATTTTAAAAGTAACTATTTATAACTCCTTGTGGTTAACTCCAAAATTGATGAAATTTTTATTGGGAGTACATCTATATAATATCAGTATACCGTATTAATTTTAGAATTTTTGGACAAAAGTACAATTTATGATAAATGTTTAAATATTCGGTGGTTTTGGCCATATGAAAAATAGTAAATGAATTTTTAAAATTTTGAGAAAAATATATGTTCAATATGGAACTATATTCTGCTAAATCCCAGAAAAGAAATATTTTTGGAACTAATTTGGTATTTTTCATGAAAATGTTCTAGTTATGAGTAAATGAATTAAATATGTTATGTGAAGTAAGAAAATTATAAAATATGATTTATTGGCTTGAGAATCTTATATGAGGTATATGCAGACTTTTATGAGGGTTTTGGTTAATGATAATGAAATCTTATGAGTTTGGCATTTTAGATGATTAAATGCATTAATTATTAAAGTGTAAATAATTGGATTAAATTATTTATAAGTTTAAGAAATGATTAAAATATTATTAAAATATTAATAATATTAGATTATGAGATTTCTAAGTGATTTATAACATTTGGATTAAGGTGTTATAAATATGGATATGAATTTTATTATGAAACTTTATCTTTTCGTGTCGAGGTTACTATGCACGTATACGGTACTATATACAAATACGGGGTACTATTCACGACAAATTGGTTTCTTCTCTGACCAAATTATCATTGATTTATGAATCTTACTCTTGAAATTAAAACCATGTTTTGATTATATTATTTTTATATAACATTCTTATAACCCTAATGATGATATTTCTCTTTGACTTGAGTGTAAAGATGAGTAGATTATTGGTATGATCGTGACTATAGGTTCTCTTTGGCGATGGTGCAAAAGTTGAATTGTTGGTTGGTATGATCATGACCATTGAATTTACAATTGAATATTTTTTAGCTTAAGTGCAAAGGTGAATTGATCAACATGGTTATAATTATTGTTATATAACCACGAAATGATTATGTATTTATTTGAGATATGAATATCTTTGGCTCGTAGTGCAAAGATGGCTTGTTAATGAATATCTTAGCTTTGTAGTGCAAAGATGAATTATTGATGAATATCTTTTTGCTCGTAATGCAAAGATGACACATGTTGAATATCTTTAGCTTTGTAGTGCAAAGATGAATTATTGATGAATATCTTTGGCTCGTAATGCAAAGATGATGACTGTTGTTGAATATCTTTTGCTTTGTAGTGTAAAGATGAGCTGTTGATGAATATCTTTGTAAGTGGTGCAAAGATGAATTTATTAGTATGATTATGAGCAGGGCGTGATTTGGTATAACCATGATATTTGATGTTTTGGTAAAGGCGGTGATGAAAATTATCTTCGTCTTGGATGAGAAGAGAATTTAGAATCACAATTATGATTATGAGTTATTCATATGATTGTGGAAAGGCTGTTGATTGATGTTCTGAGGATAAAATATTGTTGGTGGACTTTTAACGTGGAGAAGACAATAGACTTTATAGTCTATTTGACTCTTTTAATGGATTGCTCGTTAATTTGCAACTATGGTTGAAAAGTTTTATCATCTACCATATGTTCTAAATCTACGATTTATTATTGATGAAGACTATTGATAATTTATGTATCTTTAGTTATAATATTCTTTCTTGAGCTAGTTGTGCTCACCCTTTTGTTTCACAATTCCTTTCGGGTAATAAAAGTGTGCATTTGGGTTGGCGGGGATAACAAGGGAATGAAGCGGTGGTACATAGTTGTTGAGGTTCTCCCTAAAAAGAGGTGAGGTGAACCCAACTTTGGAAGGTGTTTTGTCACTATCATACAAGATGTCTAATGACATACAAACTCATGTTATCATAAGACATGGTTGTGCTCATCCACTTCTTTGAGTATATTTACAAGCACTACTATATAATCTTGGTGTTTGTTTGGAGTATAATACCCAATTAGAGGCAGTGGAGATAATGATATGTCGAGAGAGAAGACTCACCATTGGGAAGAATATGATAGTAATCTTCTCGTTTTTCTTTGGGGTCTATTAGATTGAACCAAGGATAATTTGCGTGGCCATATGATATCTACCATAACCTAAAAGCATGGCCTCCCGTATACGAAGGTTTCTTGAGCACTTCCCAAAGATTCTAATTTCTAAAACAGTTTTTGACTATACCTTTATGTAAGGTGTCATTGTGACGTGCTACAGTTGGTATATATTTGTATCCAAACTCACAGCATATGTGTTGTTGTATTTTGCACGACAATTATTGTAATAAAGTTGTAGTTGTTTTTCTGTACCATGTATTTGGCGACTCAGAATGGGTTGGATGGAATTGACCTATTTTGGGGGCGTCACAGTTGGTATCAGAGCCATAAGTAAAGAGCCCCGAGCCTCTCGCTGGTAACTTCCTATTTATGGGAGATGCATGAAGCCGGACTCTCCGTAGGGGGCCCAGATTCTGCGGTGGCAAACCGATAGTACCATGTGAGGTCTTTGTGGTTGAAGGTGTCGAGTTACATTTGGTATCGAGCTTAGGGATATGATCTCTGGCGAAGATCGGGATTAGAACTAGGAGGAGAGATGAGTAAATCCTTCGCTAGTGTGTCCTACCTAAGCTTATTTGTTGGTCGGTCATAATATCGGGATATTATGTGATATATTAATTTGTTAAATTAACCCTTGTTTTGAAAAGTTTGTATTCTAGAATGATATAAAATACTGAGAGATGAGCAATGGAGAAATCATGATGACAGGGGAGATAGAATCGAAATGAAAACAAGGTATTCTCGACTCTTTGAAATACCAGCACGTAAATTTGGGACGAAATTTCATAAGGAGGAGATTGTAAGACCGAATTTTATGAAATAAAAGTATTCAATTTTTTTTAATTACTTATTAATGAGTTATTATTCATATTCTTATTCACGAGTTCTTATTCACGAGTTACTATTCACGAGTTCTTATTCATGAGTTACTATTCACGAGTTACTATTCACACTATTAGTACTATTCATGAAGCATGATAATTTTTTTTTCGTGAAGGCATTACTCGATAATTATTACGGTAATTAATTATTCAATATTTTATTTTATTGATTTGATAATTCTTTACGTTGATATTTTATATTATTGTTGTTTTGATAATTGTCACGTATGATATTTTCCATTATCAGACAATAATTCATATTATCTGAATAATATTATTGGATAACATTATTGGCAATGCCTAGAAAGTTACTGTCTAAGGAGAGGTTTGGTCACACTAATTGCTTGCGCCGATGAGGAGAAATTCTTATTGAAAGCCCCTCTTTCTGAGGAGCGCTGCACGGTTGTCGATATTGTGATTATGTAATATTATTTGTGAATAATTAATTATTGATTTTTATGATGAGAAAATATTTATTTTATGTGGATATAGATGGAGAAAATTTTTAAAGTGACAATTGTTGAAAATTAATATTTTATCTTTTTACGATAAAATAATTCATTTAAATATATTATTTTAATAATATATTAATGATGATATTTTTACGATGAATGTGGGATATATGAGTATATGTGGAGGAGAAGTATTTTGTTACCAAAAATATTTAAAACATGTTTTATGTGTCGGTGGACCCCATTTCTTGGTGAAATTTGATTATAGCTTTTGTAAAATCGTCCAGTTTGTGGATTTGGTCAATTTTCATTTGGAATTTGGAAAAACTTTCTTACGAAAAGTTGTAGAGAATTGAATTTCCTATAAAAAACTCGCGAGATTGAATTTTTATGATAAAAGGGCTATTTATTATGAATTATTGAAGTTACGAAGTTAGAAATAATTGATTTTTGGAAGTTTTATTTATTTTATTAATAAAAACGTTTTTTTATATTTTGTGGCCTCATTAAACATGTGCAAAATCAGCTGATTTCAAATGTCTAGAGGTGGGCTTGAAATTTGATAATAATATTATTATTATATTCAATTTTACGCTTTGGTGTTCTAAGCAATTTCTATAAATAGGGTGCTTAGGTTAGAATTGAAAATCACACGAAGCTGAAGTTTTCTCTCTCTATATTATCGGCGTATTCTTGTGAGTATTTTGAGTATACTTTGAGTATTGCTTTGCTCTACGGTGCAAGTTAGATTTCGTTATATCAAACATTCGAAATCTTGCTTTTTTGAGGTAAGGGATAGTAAGGGATTTTAAGGGTTATTATGTTTTTAGTTTTGAAATTTTTTGAACCTTCAAAAATTCTGGAAAAATTTGAAATGATATTTTGATGAGTTTTGTAGATTGTGTCCAAAAATGGCGATTTTTGGATGTATAGATTAGGAGTTATGGATTTTATGAGAAAAGACTATTTTAAAAGTAACTGCTATTTATAACTCCTTGTGATTAACTCCAAAATTGATGAAATTTTTATTGGGAGTATATCTATATAATATCAGTATACCGTATTAATTTCAGAATTTTTGGATAAAAGTACAATTTATGATAAATGTTTAAATATTCGGTGGTTTTGGCCATATGAAAAATAGTAAATGAATTTTAAAATTTCGAGAAAAATATATATTCAATATGGGACTATATTATGCTAAATCCCAGAAAAGAAATATTTTTGGAACTGATTTGGTATTTTTCATGAAAATGTTCTAGTTATGAGTAAATGAATTAAATATGTTATGTGAAGTAAGAAAATTGGAAAATATGATTTATTGGCTTGAGAATCATATATATGAGGTATATCTGATTTTTATGAGGGTTTTGGTTAATGATGATGAAATCTTATGAGTTTGGCATTTTAGATGATTAAATGCATTAATTATTAAAGTGTAAATAATTGGATTAAATTATTTATAAGTTTAAGAAATGATTAAAATATTATTATAATATTAATAATATTAGATTATGAGATTTCTAAGTGATTTATAACATTTGGATTAAGGTGTTATAAATATGGATATGAATTTTATTATGAAACTTTATCTTTTTCGTATCGAGGTTCTTATACGCATTATCACGGTACTTATGTACGAATACGGAGTCTTATTCACGACAAATTGGTTTCTTCTCGACCAAATTATCGTTGATTTATGAATCTTACTCTTGAAATTAAAACCATGTTTTGATTATATTGTTTTATATAACATTCTTATAACCCTAATGATGATATTTCTCTTTGACTTGAGTGTAAAGATGGGTAGATTATTGGTATGATCGTGACTATAGGTTCTCTTTGGCGATGGTGCAAAAGTTGAATTGTTGGTGGTATGATCATGACCATTGAATTTACAATTGAATATTTTTAGCTTAAGTGCAAAAGGTGAATTGATCAACATGGTTATAATTATTGTTATATAACCACGAAATGATTATGTATTTCTTTGAGATATGAATATCTTTGGCTCGTAGTGCAAAGATGACTTGTTGATGAATATCTTAGCTTTGTAGTGCAAAGATGAATTATTGATGAATATCTTTTGCTCGTAATGCAAAGATGACTTTGTTGTTGAATATCTTTGCTTTGTAGTGCAAAGATGAATTATTGATGAATATCTTTGGCTCGTAATCAAAGATGACATTGTTGTTGAATATCTTTGCTTTGTAGTGTAAAGATGAGCTGTTGATGAATATCTTTGGGCGTGTAAAGTGCAAAGATGAATTTATTAGTATGATTATGAGCAGAGCTGTGATTTGGTATAACCATGATATTTGATGTTTGAGGTAAAGGCAAGTGATGAAAATTATCTTCGTCTGGATGAGAAGAGGAATTTAGAATCACAATTATGATTATGAGTTATTCATATGATTGTGGAAAGAGGAATTGTTGATTGATGTTACTGAGGATAAAACATTGTTGGTGGACTTTTAACGTGGAGAAGATAATAGACTTTATAGTCTATTTGACTCTTTTAATGGATTGCTCGTTCATTCATTGCTGACTATGGTTGAAAAGTTTTATCATCTACCATATGTTCTAAATCTACGATTTATTATTGATGAAGACTATTGATAATTTATTTATCTTTAGTTATAATATTCTTTTCTTGAGCTAGTTGTGCTCACCCTTTTGTTTCACAATTCCTTTCGGGGTAATAAAAGTGTGTGCATTTGGGTTGGCGGGGATAACGAGGAATAGAATAGGTGGTCTATAGTTGTTGAGGTAAAGAGGTGAATTTAACTTTGGAAGGGTGTTTTGTGTTTTATCATACAAGATGTCTAATGACATACAAACTCGTGTTATCATAAGACATGGTTGTGCTCATCCACTTCTTTGAGTATATTTACAAGCACTACTATATAATCTTGGTGTTTGTTTGGAGTATAATACCCAATTAGAGGCAGTGGAGATAATGATATGTCGAGAGAAGACTCACCATTGGGAAGAATATGATAGTAATCTTCTCGTTTTTCTTTGGGGTCTATTAGATTGACGAGGATAATTACGTGGCCATATGATATCTACCGTAACCTAAAAGCATGGCCTCCCATATACGAAGGTTTCTTGAGCACTTCCCAAAGATTCTAATTTCTAAAAGCAGGTTTTGACTATACCTTTATGTAAGGTGTCATCATTGTGGCGTCTTCTAGTTGGTATATATTTGTATCAAACTCACGACATATGTGTTGTTGTATTTTGCCACGACAATTGTTGTAATAAAGTTGTAGTTGTTTTTTACGTACCATATATTTGGCGACTCGAGAATGGGTTGGATGGAATGGACCTATTTTGGGGCGTTACATTTAATATCGAGCCTATAAGTAAAGAGTTGAGAGCCTCTCATTTGGTGACTTCACATTGATGGGGATGATGCGAAGCCGGACTCTCCGTAGGGGGCCTTTGATGGTTAATATTGGATGTGATGGAGTATCGATGTGTGTGAGGTCTTGACACAAGTTGGTGTGAAGCACCGGTTACAGGGTTTGGTATCGAGCTTAGGGATATGATCTCTGGCGGAGATCGGGATTAGAACTAGGAGGAGAGATGAGTAAATTCTTGGCTAGTGTGTCTACCTAAGCTTATTTGTTGGTCGGTCATAATATCGGGATATTATGTGATATATTAATTTGTTAAATTAACCCTTGTTTTGAAAGTTGTATTCTAGAATGATATACGAAATACGAGGAGATGAGCAATGGAGAAATCATGATGGCGGGGAGATAGAATCGAAATGAAAGCAAGGTATTCTCGACTCTTTGAAATACGAGTCACGTAAATTTGGGGGGACGAAATTTCATAAGGAGGGAGATTGTAAGACCGAATTTTATGAAATAAAAGTATTCATTTTTTTTTAATTTATTATTCATGAGTTCTTATTCATGATTTTATTCACGAGTTTCTTATTCACGAGTTTCTATTTATTACTATGAGTTTCTTATTCATGATTCTTATTCACGAGTTACTATTCACGAGTACTATTTATGAAGTATGATAATTTTTTTTTTTTCGTGAAGAAGGCATTACTCGATAATTATTACGGTAATTCTTTATTGATATTTTATTTTATTGATTGATAATTGCTACGTTGATATTTTATATTATTGTTGTTTGATAATTGTCACGTACGATATTTTCCATTATCGAGACAATAATTCATATTATCTGAATAATATTATTGGATAACATTATTGGCAATGTCTAGAAAGTTACATCTAAGGAGAGGTTTGGTCACCTAATTGCTTTGCCAAGATAAGGAGAAATTCTTATTGGAAAGCCCCCTCTTTCAGGAGGCGCACGGTTGTCAATATTGTGATTATGTAATATTATTTGTGAATAATTAATTATTGATTTTTATGATGAGAAAATATTTATTTTATGTGGATATAGATGGAGAAAATTTTTAAAGTGACAATTGTTGAAAATTAATATTTTATCTTTTTTTACGATAAAATAATTCATTTAAATATATTATTTTAATAATATATTAATGATGATATTTTTTACGATGAATGTGGGATATATGAGTATATGTGGAGGAGAAGTATTTTTGTTACCAAAAATATTTAAAACATGTTTTTATGTGTCGGTGGACCCCATTTCTTGGTTGAAATTTGATTATAGCTTTGTAAAATCGTTCTAGTTTGTGGATTTGGTCAATTTACATTTGGAATTTGGAAAAACTTTCTTACGAAAAGTTGTGAGAATTGAATTTCCTATAAAAACTCATGAGATTCAAATTTTCGATAAAAGGGCTATTTATTATGAATTATTGAAGTTACGAAGTTAGAAATAATTGATTTTTGGAAGTTTTATTTATTTTATTAATAAAAACGTTTTTTTATATTTTGTGGCCTCATTAAACATGTGCAAAATCAGCTGATTTCAAATGTCTAGAGGTGGGCTTGAAATTTGATAATAATATTATTATTATATTCAATTTTACGCTTTGGTGTTCTAAGCAATTTTCTATAAATAGGGTGCTTAGGTTAGAATTGAAAATCACACGAAGCTGAAGTTTTTCTCTCTCTATATTATCGGTATTATTCTTGTGAGTATTTTGAGTATACTTTGAGTATTGCTATACGGTGCAAGTTAGATGATTCGTTATATCCGACATTCCAATCTTGCTTTCTTTTGAGGTAAGGGATAGTAAAGGGATTTTAAGGGTTATTATGTTTTTAGTTTGAAATTTTTTGAACCTTTCAAAAATTCTGGAAAAATTTGAAATGATATTTTGATGAGTTTTGTAGATTGTGTCCAAAAATGGCGATTTTTGGATGTATAGATGAGAGTTATAGATTTTATGAGAAAAGACTATTTTAAAAGTAGCTATTTATAACTCCTTGTGGTTAACTCCAAAATTGATGAAATTTTTATTGGGAGTACATCTATATAATATCAGTATATACCGTATTAATTTCAGAATTTTTGGATAAAAGTACAATTTATGATAAATGTTTAAATATTAAATTGGTTTTGGCCGTATGAAAAATAGTAAATGAATTTTAAAATTTCGAGAAAAATATATATTCAATATGGGACTATATTATGCTAAATCCCAGAAAAGAAATATTTTTGGAACTGATTTGGTATTTTTCATGAAAATGTTCTAGTTATGAGTAAATGAATTAAATATGTTATGTGAAGTAAGAAAATTGGAAAATATGATTTATTGGCTTGAGAATCATATATGAGAGTATATATGCAGATTTTTATGAGGGTTTTGGTTAATGATGATGAAATCTTATGAGTTTGGCATTTTAGATGATTAAATGCATTAATTATTAAAGTGTAAATAATTGGATTAAATTATTTATAAGTTTAAGAAATGATTAAAATATTATTATAATATTAATAATATTAGATTATGAGATTTCTAAGTGATTTATAACATTTGGATTAAGGTGTTATAAATATGGATATGAATTTTATTATGAAACTTTATCTTTTCGTTATCGAGGTTTCTTTATGCGTATACGGTCTTATGTGCGAATACGGGTACTATTCACGACAAATTGGTTTTCTTCTCGACCAAATTATCGTTGATTTATGAATCTTACTCTTGAAATTAAAACCATGTTTTGATTATATTGTTTTTATATAACATTTTTATAACCCTAATGATGATATTTCTCTTTGACTTGAGTGTAAAGATGGGTAGATTATTGGTATGATCGTGACTATAGGTTCTCTTTGGCGATGGTGCAAAAGTTGAATTGTTGGTGGTATGATCATGACCATTGAATTTACAATTGAATATTTTTTTAGCTTAAGTGCAAAGGTGAATTGATCGACATGGTTATAATTATTGTTATATAACACGAAATGATTATGTATTTCTTTGAGATATGAATATCTTTGGCTCGTAGTGCAAAGATGACTTGTTGATGAATATCTTGCTTTTGTAGTGCAAAGATGAATTATTGATGAATATCTTTTGCTCGTAATGCAAAAGATGACACTGTTGTTGAATATCTTTGCTTTGTAGTGCAAAGATGAATTATTGATGAATATCTTTGGCTCGTAATGCAAAGATGACATTGTTGTTGAATATCTTTGCTTTGTAGTGTAAAGATGACTGCTGTTGATGAATATCTTTGGGCGTGGTGCAAAGATGAATTTATTAGTATGATTATGAGCGAGGCTGTGATTTGGTATAACCATGATATTTGATGTTTCGAGGTAAAGACAGTGATGAAAATTATCTTCGATCTCTGGATGAGAAAGAGAATTTAGAATCACAATTATGATTATGAGTTATTCATATGATTGTGGAAAGGCTGTTGATTGATGTTACGAGGATAAAATATTGTTGGTGGACTTTTAACGTGGAGAAGATAATAGACTTTATAGTCTATTTGACTCTTTTAATGGATTGCTCGTTCAGCTTTGCAACTATGGTTGAAAAGTTTTATCATCTACGTATATGTTCTAAATCTACGATTTATTATTGATGAAGACTATTGATAATTTATTTATCTTTAGTTATAATATATTCTTTCTTGAGCTAGTTGTGCTCACCCTTTTGTTTCACAATTCCTTTCGTAATAAAAGTGTGTAAATTTGGGTTGGCGGGGATAACGAGGGAATAGAAGCGGTGGAATTATAGTTGTTGAGGGTGAGGTGAATTTAACTTTGGAAGGTGTTTTGTCACTATCATACAAGATGTCTAATGACATACTACAAACTCGTGTTATCATAAGACATGGTTGTGCTCATCCACTTCTTTGAGTATATTTACAAGCACTACTATATAATCTTGGTGTTTGTTTGGAGTATAATACCCAATTAGAGGCGAGTGGAGATAATGATATGTCGAGAGAAGACTCACCATTGGGAAGAATATGATAGTAATCTTCTCGTTTTTTCTTTGGGGTCTATTAGATTGACCGAGGATAATTACGTGGCCATATGATATCTACCATAACCTAAAAGCATGGCCTCCCGTATACGAAGGTTTTCTTGAGCACTTCCCAAAGATTCTAATTTCTAAAAGCAGGTTTTTGACTATACCTTTATGTAAGGTGTCATTGTGACGACGTCTTCACAGTTGGTATATATTTGTATCAAACTCTGACATATGTGTTGTTGTATTTTGCACGACAATTGTTGTAATAAAGTTGTAGTTGTTTTTACGTACCATATATTTGGCGACTCGAGAATGGGTTGGATGGAATGGACCTATTTTGGGGGCGTTACATTTGGTATCGAGCTATAAGTAAAAGCCCCGAGCCTCTCATTTGGTAACTTCTATTTGATGGGGGATGCGAAGCGGACTCTCCGTAGGGGGGCTTGGATTCTGCGGTGGCAAACCGATAAGTACCATATGAGGTCTTTGACCACAAGTTGTTGAAGCACCACCGAGGGTTACATTTAGTATCGGAGCTTAGGGATATGATCTCTGGCGGAGATCGGGATTAGAACTAGGAGGAGAGATGAGTAAATCCTTTGCTAGTGTGTCTACCTAAGCTTATTTGTTGGTCGGTCATAATATCGGGATATTATGTGATATATTAATTTGTTAAATTAACCCTTGTTTTGAAGTTTGTATTCTAGAATGATATCGAAATACGAGGAGATGAGCAATGGAGAAATCATGATGATTTGGGAGATAGAATCTGAAATGAAAACAAGGTATTCTCAACTCTTTGAAATACCAGTGCAACGTAAATTTAGGGGACGAAATTTCATAAGGAGGAGATTGTAAGACCGAATTTTATGAAATAAAAGTATTCAATTTTTTTAATTACTATTCATGAGTTCTTATTCACGAGTTACTATTCACGAGTTACTTATTCACGAGTTACTATTCATGAGTTCTTATTCACGAGTTCTTATTCACGAGTTATTATTACTAGTACTATTCATGAAGCATGATAATTTTTTTTTTCGTAAAGGCATTACTCAATAATTGTTACGATAATTCTTTGTTCAATATTTTATTTTATTGATTCAATAATTTCTACGTTGATATTTTATATTATTGTTGTTTTGATAATTGTCACGCAAGACGATATTTTTCATTATGAGACAATAATTCATATTATCTGAATAATATTATTGGATAATATTATTGGCAATGCCTAGAAAGTTACATCTAAGGAGAGGTTTGGTCACCTAATTTGCGGCGTGATGAGGAGAAATTCTTATTGGAAAGCCCCTCTTTCACAGGAGCTATGCTGGTTGTCAATATTGTGATTATGTAATATTATTTGTGAATAATTAATTATTGATTTTTATGATGAGAAAAATATTTATTTTATGTGGATATAGATGGAGAAAATTTTTAAAGTGACAATTGTTGAAAATTAATATTTTATCTTTTTACGATAAAATAATTCATTTAAATATATTATTTTAATAATATATTAATGATGATATTTTTACGATGAATGTGGGATATATGATTATATGTGGAGAAGTATTTTGTTACCAAAAATATTTAAAACACATTTTATGTGTCGGTGGACCCCATTTCTTGGTTGAAATTTGATTATAGCTTTGTAAAATCGTCAGTTTGTGGATTTGGTCAATTTACATGTTTGGAATTTGGAAAAACTTTCTTACGAAAAGTTGTAGAGAATTGAATTTCCTATAAAAACTCATGAGATTTGAATTTTCTAATAAAAGGACTATTTATTATGAATTATTGAAGTTACGAAGTTAGAAATAATTGATTTTGGAAGTTTTATTTTTTTTATTAATAAAACGTTTTTTTTATATTTTGTGGCCTCATTAAACATGTGTAAAATCAGCTGATTTCAAATGTCTAGAGGTGGGCTTGAAATTTGATAATAATATTATTATTATATTCAATTTTACGCTTTGGTGTTCTAAGCAATTTCCTATAAATAGGGTGCTTAGGTTAGAATTGAAAATCACATTTAAAAGCTGAAGTTTTCTCTCTATATATCGATCGGCGTATTCTTGTGAGTATTTTGAGTATACTTTGAGTATTGCTATACGGTGCAAGTTAGATTTCGACGTTATATCAAACATTCGATCTTGCTCTTTTGAGGTAAGGGATAGTAAAGGGATTTTAAGGGTTATTATGTTTTTAGTTTGAAATTTTTCTGAACCTTCAAAAATTCTGGAAAAATTTGAAATGATATTTTGATGAGTTTTGTAGATTGTGTCCAAAAATGGCGATTTTGGATGTATAGATTAGAGTTATAGATTTTATGAGAAAAGACTATTTTAAAAGTAAGCTATTTATAACTCCTTGTGATTAACTCCAAAATTGATGAAATTTTTATTGGGAGTACATCTATATAATATCAGTATCGTATTAATTTCAGAATTTTGGACAAAAGTATAATTTATGATAAATGTTTAAATATTAAATTGGTTTTGGCCATATGAAAAATAGTAAATGAATTTTTAAAATTTCGAGAAAAATATATATTCAATATGGAACTATATTACGCTAAATCCCAGAAAAGAAATATTTTTGGAACCGATTTGGTATTTTTCATGAAAATGTTCTAGTTATGAGTAAATGAATTAAATATGTTATGTGAAGTAAGAAAATTATAAAATATGATTTATTGGCTTGAGAATCATATATAGGAGGTATATCTGATTTTTATGAGGGTTTTGGTTATTGATGATGAAATCTTATGAGTTTGGCATTTTAGATGATTAAATGCATTAATTATTAAAGTGTAAATAATTGGATTAAATTATTTATAAGTTTAAGAAATGATTAAAATATTATTATAATATTAATAATATTAGATTATGAGATTTCTAAGTGATTTATAACATTTGGATTAAGGTGTTATAAATATGGATATGAATTTTATTATGAAACTTTATCTCTTTTAGTATGGGAGGTTACTATGACGCATATACGGTACTATGTACGAATACGGGATCTTATTCACGACAAATTGGTTTCTTCTCTCGACCAAATTATCATTGATTTATGAATCTTACTCTTGAAATTAAAACCATGTTTTGATTATATTGTTTTATATAACATTCTTATAACCCTAATGATGATATTTCTCTTTGACTTGAGTGAAAGATGGGTAGATTATTGGTATGATCGTGACTATAGGTTCTCTTTGGCGATAGTGCAAAAGTTGAATTGTTATTTGGTATGATCATGACCATTGAATTTACAATTGAATATTTTTAGCTTAAGTGCAAAGGTGAATTGATCAACATGGTTATAATTATTGTTATATAACCACGAAATGATTATGTATTTATTTGAGATATGAATATCTTTGGCTAGTAGTGCAAAGATGGCTTGTTAATGAATATCTTAGCTTTGTAGTGCAAAGATGAATTATTGATGAATATCTTTTGCTCGTAATGCAAAGATGATGACTGTTGTTGAATATCTTTGCTTTGTAGTGCAAAGATGAATTATTGATGAATATCTTTGGCTCGTAATGCAAAGATGACTGTTGTTGAATATCTTTGCTTTGTAGTGTAAAGATGAGCTGTTGATGAATATCTTTGGCCCGTGGTGCAAAGATGAATTTATTAGTATGATTATGAGCAGAGGCTGTGATTTTGGTATAACCATGATATTTGATGTTTTGAGGTAAAAACGGTGATAAAAATTATCTTCGTCTCTGGATGTGAAGAGGAATTTAGGATCACAATTATGATTATGAGTTATTCATATGATTGTGGAAAGGAACTGTTGATTGATGTTACAGGGATAAAATATTGTTGGTGGACTTTTAACGTGGAGAAGACAATAGACTTTATAGTCTATTTGACTCTTTTAATGGATTGCTCGTTCTGCTGCAACTATGGTTGAAAAGTTTTATCATCTACCATATGTTCTAAATCTCTGATTTATTATTGATGAAGACTATTGATAATTTATGTATCTTTAGTTATAATATTCTTTACTGAGCTAGTTGTGCTCACCCTTTTGTTTCACAATTCCTTTCGGGGTAATAAAAGTGTAGGCATTTGGGTTGGCCGGGGATAACAAGGGAATAGAGCGGTGGTCTATAGTTGTTGAGGTTCTCCCCTAAAGAGGTGGGCGAATCCAACTTTGGAAGGTGTTTTGTCTCTATCATACAAGATGTCTAATGACATACAAACTCGTGTTATCATAAGACATGGTTGTGCTCATCCACTTCTTTGAGTATATTTACAAGCACTACCTATATAATCTTGGTGTTTGTTTGGAGTATAATACCCAATTAGAGGCAGTGGAGATAATGATATGTCAAGAGAAGACTCACCATTGGGAAGAATATGATAGTAATCTTCTCGTTTTTTTTTTGGGGTCTATTAGGTTGACCAAGGATAATTACGTGGCCATATGATATCTACCATAACCTAAAAGCATGGCCTCCCATGTACGAAGGTTTCTTGAGCACTTCCCAAAGATTCTAATTTCTAAAGCAGGTTTTGACTATACCTTTATGTAAGGTGTCATTGTGACGTCTTCTGAGTTGGTATATATTTGTATCCAAACTCACGACATATGTGTTGTTGTATTTTGCACGACAATTGTTGTAATAAAGTTGTAGTTGTTTTTTACGTACCATGTATTTGGCGACTCAGAATGGATTGGATGGAATGGACCTATTTTGGGGGCGTCACAATATAAGCGAAAACAAGGATATATATTAATGACTTTAAATTTATCCAAATATTATCAATCACTTAATAAACTCATAATCTAATATTATTAATATTATAACAATATTTTAATCACTTCTTAAACTTATAAACAATTTATTTCAATTGTTTACACTTTATCAAATAATGCATTTTAATCATTCAAAAATGCCATACTCATAAGATTTCATCACCAATGATCAAATCCCTCATAAAAAATCTACATATACCCTATATAGAATTCCCAAGCCATAATATCCTATTTTCCAATTTTGTTACTTCACATAACATATTTAATTTATTTACTCATAACTAGTTCATTTTCATGAAAAATACCAAATCAGTCCCAAAAATATTTCTTTTCTTGGATTTAGCAGAATATAGTCCCATATTGAACATATATTTTTCTCGGAATTTTTAAAATTCATTTACTTTTTTTCATATGGCCAAAAGCGCCAAATATTTAGACATTTATCATAAATTGTACTTTTGTCCAAAATTTCAAATTTACTGAGGTATACTCTGTTATATACATGTACTCCCAATACAAATTTCACCAATTTTGGAGTTAACCACAAGGAGTTATAAGGGTTTACTTTTAAAATAGTCTTTTTCCATAAAATCCATAACTCTTAATCTATACATCCAAAAATCTCCATCTTTGGACACAATATAGAAAACTCATCAAATTATCATTTCAAATTTTTCCAAAATTTTTGAGGGTCAAAAAAATTACAAAACTGCAAATGGATTTCACCCGCTATGCGGTAATCCACGTAGACAGATCATTTCTACTATTTAATAAAGAACGAATGTAAAGGATCATTCACCATGCATGCGGTAATCTACATAGACAGGTTATTCCAACATAATAATAAAGAATGGAATAACAGAAGAATTCCCCATGCATGCGATTGACTGCACAGACAGGTTATTCCCAACAGAATGATAAAGAATGGAACCAGGTTATGCGTAATCCGCACAGAAAGGATATTCTAACAGAATAATAAAGAATGGAATAACAACAGAATTTATCAGACATGCGATAAATCGAACAGACAGGTTATTCCAACAGAATAATAAAGAATGGAATCAGGTCATGCGTAATCCGCACAGATAGGATATTCCAACAGAATAATAAAGAACGGAACCAGGTCATACGTAATCCGCATAGACAGGATATTCCAACAGAATAATAAAGAATGGAATAATAGAAGAATTTCACCATGTATGCAGCATAGACATGTTATTCCAACATAATAATAAGGAATGAAATAACAATAGCTCTCTTCATGAATACGAAAGAAATAATATCCCTTACTATAATAATAATATCCCTTACCTTAGAATAAAACTGGATACTAAAATAGTGAGGTAGTAGACTTCTCTTCTTCTTTCTCTATATAATTTCTCTCTATAATAATTGCTCTATAGCTTTAATGAATTGGTGAGAAATGAAGGAAGAATGAGCTTCTATTTATAGGAAAATATAGTTTCGATAATTGCACGTTTTGGGGATCGAAATATTACAGTTCAATACCTTCAACTTTTCTTTCATTTTCAATTTAGTCATGCAAGTATTATCAAACTTGCACCACCTCCCCTAATAGTAAATCATGTGAATTAATAGTTCATTCATATGACTTAATAGTTATAATCATGTGAAAATACGAATTACGGTATAGTACCTCCATCTATAGCTCCATTTTTAACTTAGTCATGCAAGTATTATCAATCTTGCACCACCTCACCTAATAGTACATGAATGTGAATCAATAGTACACACATGTGAACAAATAATTATAATCATGTGAATTAATAGCAATTAATTTCTCATTTATTCGATTAATTACCCGATTGGTCAATATAACCTCTAGACATCAATTATTATCGAAATAAATGTCGATTTCCACTAACACTAACAATCCCAACACAATGGAAATATTTTTCTCAAAAATTTCATTTTTGAAATTTCGAAGTTTGACTTTTTTTAAAAAAGTCAACTGTTGACTTTTTTGACCAAAATGTCAACCCCAGCAAATTTTGTGTTTATAGTCTATTTCTATTAATTTCATTATTCCGGACTCAAATATCATGTCCGCGTCTCCAAATTCAACTCCAAACTCAACTTCGATTTTTAATAACATTCATCATTAATATTATAACTCACAATATTTAACAACCAGGTCGTTCCCAGGAAAGAAGGGGCTTTCCGATAAGGATTTCTCCTTATTGACGCACAATTAGGTGACCAAACCTCTCCTTAACAGAACTTCTAGACATTTTCAATATTGCAAATAATAATATAAATAACTTTACCTTCTCAATTATTGATTTAATAATATAACATATTATGCAGATGATATTGTGATAATACTTGAATCAATAATATGAGAGATATGATGCAACAATTACTGTAGCAATAATTGAGTATAATTGAGTGACTTCTCACATAAGCATCAATAATCAATACCGTGTGCTACTATGCAACCACGCGCATTACTGTTCTTTTACTACCAATTATTTTATGACAACTTGCTTACTTTGAAAAAATTTCAAATATGACCCTTAACTTTAAACTTTTATCAATTTAACTATTTATCAAAATAGAAAAATTGAATACTTTTATTTCATAAAATTCGGGATCTCACAGGGATCACCGCAGTTTTTTGGAGAGCCAAAACCACTTAAGGCGGAGACGTGGATAAAGCAGATCAACAAGATATTTGATGTATTGGGATGCTCCTAGGAGCAAAAGGTTCCCTTTGCCACCTTCATGTTGCGAGCAGAGGCAGATTACTGGTGGAAATCTGTAATACGTACTCAACCTGCCGCACTTAAAATGTCTTGGGAGAAGTTCCAAGAGCTGTTCAATGACAAGTACTTTCCTAAAAGTATTCGTCACATAAAGGAGGTAGAGTTCATCAAGCTTGAGCAAAACAATATGACCGTGGCGCAGTACGAAGCTAAGTTTGCCGAGTTATCTCGATTTGCGTCCCACTTGGTTGATAATGAGGAGAGAATGATGCGGATGTTTCTAAGAGGTTTGAAACCCGAGATACGTCAATATCTTATCTCTCATAAACTGTGTTTGTATTCAGATGTTGTGAATAGGGCTCAATTATTGGAGCGCGATAATGAGTTAACCCAACCAAAAGAGAGCAACCGGCAAGTCGATAATACCAGTGGTAGCAGTCATCGAAGCGGTGACAACAAACGTGGAGGAAATTAACATGCCATAAATGGTACTCACTTCAGTGGTAATCATGGCCATGAAAATAAGAGTGAACATTTCTAGAAGAGGAGATTCAATAATGATGGAAAGACGTCAACACCAGCACCTGTTGTTAAGGAATGAGAACGACCGCCAGTCGTATATTACAAATGTGGAGGGGAAGGACACACAAGTCCAAACTGCACGATGCAGTCCAAAGCATGTTACAATTGTGGAAAAGAAGGTCACCTAGCCCGATTTTGTCGTGCACCAAAGTCAAGTCCAGTTGGGATAGAGGCATCCAAGGGTGTCCCAGACAAGACAAAATCGGTAGTTCAAGGGAGAGCGTTTGTCGTAACCTCCCAACAAGCGAGGAATCCGAACGTGGTGACCACGGGTAAGCTAATCATAAACTCTAGCGAAGTTTATACTTTATTTGATACCGGTTCTACCCATTCCTTTATTTCTCCCACTTGCGCTCAACGTTTAAATTTGACTCCGGAGAAATTAGACTTTGACTTATCTGTTGAAACTCCGTTGGGAAAAACCTTCATTACATCCACAGTTTATAAGTCTTGTTTGATTCAAATCGATAACCGCACGTTACCTGTCAATCTTATTTTCTTGAAAATACTTGCATTTGATGTGATTTTAGGGATTTATTGGTTAACTACTCATCATGCTAAAATTGATTGTTTTCGTAAGGTTGTTAGCTTTCATATTCCTAACCAACCTATTATGCGAATTCAAGCAACCAAACCACTAAAATAAAGCTATTCGTTTATTGAAAAATGGATGTCAACCTTTCTTAGCCCATATCACGAATTTAAATAAAAATACGTCAGATTTGAATGATATTTCTATTGTTAATAAATTTCCTGACGTATTCCCTGAAGAACTTCCTGGCCTACCCCCAGAGCGTGAAATTGAAATTCGTATCGACCTTGAATCTGGTACAAAACCCATTTCCAAAGCCCCATATCGAATGGCTCATATTGAACTTTATGAGTTAAAAACCCAACTACAAGAATTGTTAGATATCGGTTTCATTCGTCCTAGTACGTCTCCTTGGGGTGCTCCTGTTCTATTCGTGAAGAAAAAAGATGGAAGTATGCGACTTTGTATTGATTATCGGGAGTTGAATCATGTCACCATCAATAATAGGTACCCGTTGCCTCGCATTGATGACCTGTTTGACAAGTTGCAATGAGCCAAATTCTTTTTAAAGATTGATCTTCGTTCTAGATATCATCAGTTGAAGATTAAAACTGATGACATTCCAAAGACTGCTTTCAAAACTCGGTACGGGCATTATAAATTCCTAGTCAAGTCTTTTGGATTGACTAATGCTCCTGCTGCCTTCATGGACATGATGAATCGAGTATTCAAGGAATATTTAGATCACTTTGTGGTCGTCTTTATTGATGACATCCTCATATACTCCAAAACTTGTGAAGACCATGAGCAATACTTGAGGCTGATACTCCAAAAGCTTCGTGAAAACAAGCTATATGCCAAGTTAAAGAAATGTGAGTTCTGGCTTGAGGAAGTTGCATTCCTTGGGCATGTGATATCAAATCATGGAATATCTGTTGACCCGACAAAGATTAAAGTAATTCAAAGCTGAAAGCAACCTAAGTCAGTGATCAAAGTACGTAGCTTTCTCGGCTTAGCTGGTTATTATCGGAGATTCGTAGAAGGGTTTTCTCGAATCGCTACTCCATTAACTCAGTTGACTCAAAAAGATACAAAATTCAGTTAGATCGAGGAATGTGAAAAGAGTTTTCAAGAACTCAAGAGGAGACTCATTTCAGCACCTGTTCTGACAATACCATCTGGCTCGGAGGGATTTGTCATCTATAGTGATGCTTCAGGAAAAGGGTTAGGATGTGTTCTCATGCAACATGGGAAAGTCATAGCCTATGCCTCGCGACAACTCAAAGAATATGAGAGGAATTATCCTACTCATGATCTAGAGTTAGCGTGATCGTTAACGCTTAAGATTTGGAGGCATTACTCGTATGGAGAGAAGGTGGAGATCTATACGGATCATAAAAGCCTCAAATATTTCTTCACTCAAAAGGAACTCAACATGCAGAAACGACGATGGCTTGAGTTGTTGAAAGATTATGATCATACCATCCAATACCATCTTGGAAAAGCGAACGTAGTAGCTGACGCATTGAGTAGAAGATCATATGCGGATACGAGTGCAATATTATCAACGCAAAGGCCCATTTTGTATGACTTGGAAAGGATGGAGATAGAGTTAAAGACTTCAGGGACCCATGTGATGATGGCGAATATACGAGTAGAACAGACTTTAATCGATAAAGTTAAAGCCGCGCTCAAACTACGGACACACGGAGTCGATGATGCATATGAGGAAGAAAGTGCAAGAAGTTGCTATTTCAGAAGTAAGAATCGATGAAGAAGGAATACTTCGAGTCAACTCTAGACTTTGTGTTCCTAACGATTCAGACTTGAAGTATAAAATCATGATGGAGGCGCACAACACACCATTTGCAATCCATCCTGGGAGTACCAAATGTATCGTGATCTTCGATATACATTTGGTGGAACAATATGAAGAGAGAGATAACGGGGTTTATCTCAAGGTGTCTAACTTGTCAACGAGTCAAAACAGAGCATCAAGTGCCAAAAGGTCCTTTACAACCACTTGAAATTCTAGAATGGAAGTGGGAGCACATTATCATGGATTTCGTTACTGGTTTTCCCAAGGTTTCTCAAGGTATAGATGCAATTTGGGTCATTGTTGATAGATTGACCAAGTCTTCTCATTTCTTACCGATACGAGAAACTTTTACTCTTGAACGTCTTGCTAGTATGTACATAAACGAGATCGTAAGATTGCATGGTATGCCAGTATCCATAGTTTCTGATTGAGAGTCTCAAGATTTGGGTCATTTTTGATAGATTGACCAAGTATCAATTCGAAACCCAAGAGTCACTTCAAGATTTTGGGTTAGTTTGCAAAAAGCTATGGGCACGGATTTACGATTTAGTTCGGCATATCATCCTCAAACGGATGGGCAATCGGAAAGGACTATTCAAACTCTTGAAGATTTATTAAGACTCTATGTCCTTGACTTCAAGGGAAGTTGGGATAAGTTCTTACCATTGGTGGAGTTTTCCTACAATAACAGTTATCAAGCAAGTATTGGCATGGCTCCATTTGAGGCATTGTATGGAAGAAAGTGTCATTCTCCAGTATGCTGGGATGAGGTGGGTGAAGCAACGTTGTTGGGATCAGATTTGGTACGTATGACTACGGAAAAGATTCAAACGATCCAACAACAAATAAAAACCTCACAAGATCGACAAAAGAGTTATGCTGATCTTCATCGAAAGGACGTGGAATTCAATATTAGAGATCATGTGTTGTTACGTGTTACTCCATGGAAAAGAGTTATAAGATTTTGAAAGAGAGGAAAGCTCAATCCTCGATTCATTGGCCCATTTTTAATCCTCGATCTAGTAGGAACTATGGCCTATAGACTCGCCTTACCGCCAAGTATGTCTCGTGTTCATAATATTTTTCACATATCTATGTTACGTAAATATGTGAAAGACCCGAACCACATTATTGAATTAGAACCAGACGAGATAGAGGAAGATTTAACGTATGAAGAATTACCTGTTAAAATCTTGGATAAGAAGGATCATATTCAATGCTCCAAGGTTATACCTCAAGTCAAAGTTTTGCGGAGAAACCACGATGTGCAAGAAATGACCTAGGAGTTAGAATCTGAGATGAAGTCAAAATATCCTCACCTCTTCGATATAGCAGGTACGTACCCTAATTTCGAGGATGAAATTTCATAAGAAGGGGAGGTTGTAAGACCCCAACTTTATGAATAAAGATTAATTTCTCTCGAAATATATTTTTGAAAATTATGGTATGGATATAATATAATGTTATAGTTGTGGGTAATATTTACACATTTTGCAAAGTAAGCAAGTGGTTATATAATATTCGATTTGTCGGGGAATATTCATTTTAACAGGAAATATTCGTACGAAGGCACAATCATTGGTGGACCCCACAACGGAAGTATTGTCGTAGTTAAAATTATTGACCTACCCGGTAGTAAAAGTATAGTAATACGCGTGGTTGCATAGTAGCACACGGTATTGGTTATTGATGCTTACGTGAGAAGTCTCTCAGTTATACTCAATTATTGCTACGAAGAATTCTTGCATCATATCTCTCTCATATTATTGATTCGATTATTGTCACAAAGATCATCTCGCATAATATGTTATATTATTAAATCAATAATTGAGACGACAAATTTATTTATATTATTAAATTGCAATATTTACAATGTCAAAAAGTTTTGTCAAGGAGAGGTTTGGTCATCTAATTGCACGCCAATAATGAGAAATCCTTATCGAAAAGCCCTCTCTTTCCTGGGAACGGCCTGGTTGTTAAATATTGTGAATTATAATATTAATGATGAATAAGTTCGTGTTGATTAAAATGAAATTGATAGTTCCATTGTGTTGGAATTATTAGTGTTAGTGGAAATCGACATTTATTTCGATAATAATTGATGTCTAGAGGTTATATTGACCAATCGGGTAATTAATCGGATAAATGAGGAATTAATTGCTATTAATTCACATGATTATAACTATTTGTTCACATGTGTGTACTATTGATTCACATTCTTGTACTATTAGGGGAGGTGGTGCAAGATTGATAATACTTGCATGACTAAGTTAAAAATGGAGGTATAGATGGAGGTACTATACTGTAATTCGTATTTTCACATGATTATAACTATTGATTCACATGATTGAACTATTAATTCACATTATTTACTATTAGGGGAGGTGGTGCAAGTTTGATAATACTTGCAGGACTAAATTAAAAATAAAGAAAAAGAGGAAGGTATTATTCTGTAATATTTTGAGCCCTAAAACGTGCAATTATCGGAACTATATTTTCCTATAAATAGAAGTTTATTCTTCCTTCATTTCTCACCAATTCACTAAAGCTTTAGAGCAATTATTATAGAGAGAAATTATAGAAAGAAAGAAAGAAGAGAAGTTTGTTACCTCACTATTCCAATATCCAGTTTCTTCTAAGGTAAGGGGTATTATTCTTTTGTATTCATGAAGAGAGTTATTTTCTTTCAATACTCGTAAGAGTTGTTATTCCATTCTTTATTATTATGTTGGAATAAACTGTCTATGCGAAGTACCGCATATATGGTGAAATTCTTCTGTTATTCCATTCTTTATTATTCTGTTGGAATAACCTGTCTGTTCGGTCTATCGCATGCCTGGTGAATTTTGTTGTTATTCCATTCTTTATTATTATGTTGGAACATCCTATCTGTGCGGATTACGCATGACCTGGTTCCATTCTTTATTATTCTGTTGGGAATAACCTGTCTGTGCGGTCTATCGCATGCTTGGTGAATTCTTCTGTTATTCCATTCTTTATTATTCTGTTGGAATAACCTGTCTATGTGGATTACCACATGCATGGTGAATGATCCTTCGTATTCATTCCTTATTAAATTGTGAAAATGATATGTCTACGTAGATTACCGCATGGTGGGCGAAAATTCATTTGCTGTTTCATATATTCTATTATACTCAGTTAGTTAAAGTTTTGGCTTCTGTACTCCATGAAATTAGTAGAATATCCTGGATATTTGCGCTTCATCCAGTATTTTTTCATGGATATATTCTTCTGAGCATTCTTGAATTTTACTCCACAAAGAAGTATCATGTTGACAATTTGGACGTTATTGATTTCTGGATAAACTAAAGTTTTAAATCTTTAAAATTTATCCTTGAACTTGTTTTATTGAATTATTATGTCATTGTCATCATCCTCATGCTTATATTGTGATGAAAGTCATCTTTGGCTTACGTGCATAGATGGACTTGGTATGATTATGACCAGGGATTATTCGGTATAATCATGACCTGTAATGTTATAAATGATGTGGTAAAAGTCCTCTGTGGCCTGTAGTGCATTGATGGATAGTTTTTGGTATGATTATGACCAGGGATTATTCGATATAGTCATGACCATTGATGATTTAATGAATATCCTTGGCCCGTAATGCAAGGATAACTCGATGATGTGGTTTATTTATTAAGCTGAGTCTCAACGATAAAAATTGATGAAAACATTTTAAATCATAGAAGATAGTAGATAACATGCTCTACTTGACTCTTCTAATGGATTGCTTATTCCGCTGCAGTTAAACTTGATGTCTATTGTATTTTATCAGTTTAACATTGTTGAAGGCTAATGATAATTTATTCTGCATTATCTTAGTCATAATATTTCTTACAGGGCTAGTTGAGCTCACCCTTTCTTTCACTGTTCTCTTCAGGAAATGAGAACGTAGCCGGGACTAGTCGGGGGACGGAGTGACGGTCCAGATGATAGCATTAGTAGTCCTCACTATTCTGTTAAATAGTGTGACAATAAATGTAATGAGGACTCTATTTGAAAGTGGATATTGTCTAGAAGGCCATATTCCTGTTTAAACTCTCAGCTATATTTTGTCGTATATTACACGACATTTGTATAATTAAGTTTGTATTTGTATTCTGTACCATATATTTGGCCACTCAAGATGGGTGATGTATACCTGTTTTGGTGGCGTCACAATTACATTCAGATGTTGTAACTCCATAAGGAGAGGATTTAACTCTATCTATTTTATGGTTTTCATTTATTATGGGTAGATAGACTTATGATGTTTTTTCAGTGAACACCAAATCTCGTGGGAATCGAAGTACCCGAATTTGGGGGTGTCACAGGTTGGTATCAAAGCTGTAGGTTATGAACCTTAGGTGGGGAAAAAGCCTTAGGTAGTAGCCTTATAGGAGATTGAGAACATAGTGGTGATAAACTCTTATTGAGTTCTAAGAAATGAACTTCTTAATTTATTGAAGATAATAAAAGACTTTATGTGCTTATGTGATAAAATTATGTGCTCGCGAGTATCGATTAGTAACTAAAACTTAAAATCATGTTGTCAGGATGTCGGATGTTGGAGGACCTAGTTGAGCTGGGGAGGAGGAACCCCGAGTACCTAGAGAGGAGGAGTCCACGTTGTCCGGGAGCAGTTGGTACAGAGAGAGCCATCTCCATTGATCACTGTTGTGGGTCAGGAGCATGTGTCTGAGACTGATCCGGAGGAGGTTCCTGAGGAGGAAGATGAGTTCCCACCGAACTCTATTGATGCTCAGATGTATGACGAGGTGTAGGACTGAGCATTCGGTTATAACCGAACCGAATAATCTATTCGGTTATAACCGAAAACTAAAATTGCACTATTTTAAATATCCGAACAATTAACCAAAATACATGATAACCGAATAATCGAATTAATTATTCTGTTATTCGGTTAATAACCGAATTTAATAGTTTACAACTCTGCCTAACTTAACACTAACAGTACACAGTGATATTAACATCAGTGTTTACAAAACATATATTTTCCAAACATATATTACAAAAAATTAATAGCAGGTCAGCAGCAGCAAATAGCAATCAACAAGTCTAAACAGCAGCAATAATCAACAAGTCTCAATATCTCATAGTCTCAACAGTTCTTGCATTATTATTTGCCAAACTATAATGAATAAAAAGAAAGAAATTACATCAGTTGTTGTATTAGAATGCCTCTGGGATAGCTGTTTTGGCTCTAGAGCTAGTGGATGGTTTCAAGTCTGTTTTCAAGGCTCAAATGAAAGAACAATCAACTGCAACAATCACTATACCTCAAACTGAGTTGCTTAGATTCTCCCATCAGATTCCTTCTTCTCAAGAAATATGAACATAAAAGAAGGCATTGCTACATTAACAATCAATCAAAGATGTCCCCACTAGTATTTTAGATAATTCAAGAAATAGTAACATTAGTGTTAAAAAGTAATTTAAAATTTCAAAAGAACCCTTTTCATTGCAATCCAACAATCCTAATCTCAGTTTTACACATTTTAACCTCACTAAGATAATTTTTCAAACACCACAAGGGCATTAGGCATAGCTTAAATCACTTTATATAATAGAAAAACGAATATTAACAACAGAAATTAGTCTTTAAAAAATAAAGGAAATTATTTAATCGGTTAGAAATTCTACTTAAAATATGAGAGAATATATATATATATATATATATATATATATCAAAAAAATTTCTTATAATATCATCCTTATTTACTCTCTTTGAGAATAGCACTTACTGTTATAAATATTATTTCACCCGTCTAGTCTAATAAGAACAAGCACAAACAAAAGATGAATTTGAAAGGAAAATGTCCAAACACTTGTTGGTATCTCATCTCAATGAAAATGAAACAAACTTTCCCAACCAACCACCCTTGGGCTCAATAAACTTTGAAAACTAATAATATACTTTTACAAGGTAATCATTTTTACTAACAAGTACACTTAAAACAGGATGATGTGGATTGTAAACCACACAACATTATTGAAGGGCGGGGGAAGAATAGGAAAGGAATACAAAACTGAGAAAGAAACACTCTGATGTCCTCTTGCAACAAACTTAACAAGCTATATCTTTCCTAAAAAGTTCGGTTATACTAAAAGCCATCGGTCTTCGAGAATTTAGTAAAGGTAAATAACAAAATTACCTTAACAAATGGAAAGCTGTCGCCGACGCCGAGATCTGAGAGTTCGAGATGAAGGGTCGCCGGCGTCGAGAGTTCAAGAGTTTAAACTTCGAGACTTGAGGCTTGAGAGATCTCAGATCTGAGACTCTGAGACTAAGAGTTCGAGAAGACGAGACTGAGAGTCTGATAGTGCTGATCTGAGAAGATGAGACTGAGAGTTCTGATCTGAGAAGACGAGACGAGACTGAGAAGTGAGAGGCTTGAAAGAGATCTGATCTGAGAGACTCAGTCTGAGAGTTCGAGTCTTCTAGTAATGAATGGCTTGACTGAGACGCTGAGTGCTGAGAAATTAGTAAAGTAGTAAATTAGTAATTTATGTGATGCCCCCAAAATAGGTATACATCACCCATCTTGGGTTGTCAAATACATGATACTGAATACAAATACAAACTTAATTATACAACTGTCGTGTAACATACGACAAAACATAAGCTGAGAGTTTTAAAATGAATATTGTCTTCTAGACAATATCCACACTCAATGGAGTCCTCGTTACAATTATTATCACACTATTTCACATAATAGTGAGGACCACTAATACAACATCTCGGACCATCACTCCGTTCCCCGACTAGTCCCAGGCTCCCAGCTATGTTCTCATTTCCTGAAGAGAACAATGAAAGCAAAAGGGTGAGCTCAACTAGCCCAGTAAGAAATATTATGACTAAGATAATGCAGAATAAGTTATCGTTAGCCTTCAACAATGTTAAACCGATAGAGAATATAATGTATAACAAGTTTAAGCTGTAGTGGAACAAGCAATCCATTAGAAGAGTCAAGTAGAGCATGATATCTACTATCTTCTATGATTTAAAAAGTTTTTCATCAACTTTATCGCTGAGACTCAGCTTAATAAATAAACCACATCATCGAATCATCCATGCACTAAGGGCCAAGGATATTCATGTAATCATCAATGGTCATGATTATACCGAATAATCCCTGGTCATAATTATACCAATCAATAGTCCATTTATGCACGTAAGCCAAATATGACTTTCATCACAATATAAACATGAGGATGATGACAATGATATAAGCATTCAATTAAATGAAAGCAAATGATAAATTTTAAATATTTATAATTTAATTTATCCAAAGTTTAATAATATCCAAATTGTCAACATGATACTGCTTTGTGGAGTAAAATTTAAGAATAATATCCATGTATCAAAAATATTTTGGACAGAAAAGAAATCAATTTTAGGGTGAATAGTAATCCAATTGAATAAGTACCCATGAATAGTACTTTGTGAATAGTAACCCGGCATGAAAAGTACCCCAAATACCCGAGTGAATAATATTTGAGTGAATAGTAACTGGGTGAATAGTATCCCATGAATAGAAACTCGTGAATAGTACCCCCATCATGAAAAGTGCCCCGAATACCTGAGTGAATAATATTATAGTAAATAGTAATCGGGTGAATAGTAACCCATGAATAGTACCCCGGGTGAAAATATTGATATTTAATAAGAAAGTTCAGATCAATATTCCAATGAAACGATACTGGATGAAGCAAAAAAACTCAAGGATATTCCACTAATTTCAAGGATTATAGAAGCAATACTTACCATAGTAAGTTTAGATTAAAGAATATGAAAAGAATTAACATACGAAAACTGTAAATGGATTTTTACCTGTCATACGGTACGTAATCCGCGTAGACAGATTATTCTGACATATTAAAGAATGAATACAAAAAATAGTATTCCTTATAAATATGAAAGAAATAATACCCCTTACCTTAGTAGAAGACTGGATACTGCAATAGTGAAGTAGCAGAATACTCTTCTTCTTTCTCTCTATAGTTTCTCTCTCTATAGTGTCTCTTGTGAATCTCAGTGAATTGGTGAGAATGAAAGAAGAATTAAGCTTCTATTTATAGGAGAATAGAATAAATAGTAACTTATTCATTTAAGCGGTTTGATTGATTTACTATTAGAGCAGACATATCCATATTGATTACTATTAAAACCATAACCGACGGTCCAGATTGATTTACTTTTAAAACCACCACCGACGGTCCAGATTGATTACTTTTAAAACCACCACCGACGGTCCAGATTGATTACTTTTAAAACCACCATCAACGGTTAAGATTGATTTACTATTAAAACCACCACCGACGGTCTAGATTGATTTACTATTAAAACCACCATCAATGGTCCAGATTGATTTACTATTAAAACCACCACCAATGGTCTAGATTGATTTAACTTATTACACTTTGGTACCCCTAAAGTTTTCCAAGTTTGCATTATTCCCCTCTAACTTTTGTAATTCACTTATCTTCAATAAACACATTCTTAATACTTCAACAATTATTCATCATTAATATTATAACTCATAATATTTAACAACCAGATCTTTCCCAGGAAAGAGGGGGCTTTCCAATAAGGATTTCTCCATATTGGCGCGCAATTAGGTGACCAAACCTCTCCTCGACAGAACTTTCTAGACATCGTCAATATTGCAAATAATAATATGAATAACTTTGTTGTCTCAATTATTGATTTATTAATATAAAATATTATGTAGATGATACTGTGACAATAATTGAATCAATAATATGAGAGATATTGTGCAATAATTATTGTAACAATAATTGAGTATAACTGAGTGACTTCTTACGTAAGCATCAATAATCAATACCGTGTGCTATTATGAAACCATGCGTATTACTGTATTTTTACTACCAGGTATCTCAACAGTTTAACGATAAAACTTTCGCCGTTTTTTTATAAAAAGATATTTCTTTCGTTTTTTAACTACGACAATACTTCCGTTGTGGGGTCCACCAATGATTGTACCATCGTACGAATATTTCCTGTTAAAACGAATATTCCCCAACCAATCGAATATTCCCCGACACAACGAATATTTTATATTAACTTGCTTACTTTGCAAAATTTTCAAATATCACCCTTAACTTTTAACCTTTTATCAATTTAACCATTTATTAAATAGAATAATAATTATAAGAAAATTGGATACTTTTATTTCATATAATTCGGGGTCTTACAATTTAGTAAAGTGTTGTTCGGTTATTCGGTTAAATAGAATAACCCAAAAGTAAAACCCGTACAAACTAACTGAAAACCGTAAAAAATTTCAGATATAATCGAAATATTAAAAATAACCGAAATATCAGAAAATTTTGGTTAATTTATTTCGGTTCGGTTAGGTAATTTGGTTATACCCATTTTTTGCTCAGTCTTAACGAGGTGTATGACTGTAACATTGAGTTACAGAATAGAGTCAGAGAGTTGGAGGGATTGACAGATGCACGCCAGGCCACTATAGGTTGAAAGAATGAGGAAATCCAAGGGCTTGATGCACGTCTTGGAAATATGAAGTGGAAATTAGTTCACTTAGAGGGTGAAAATGAGAAGCTGGTGGCAGAGGTTTCAAAGATGAAGGATGATTTGAGAGAGGAGTCCGCCAAGAGGGCCATAGCTGAAGATGCTTACGAGCAGGCTTCTTAGAGAGCAGATGTAGCCGAGGAAGAGGTGCAAACAAAGAAGGTCAAGATAGTGGAGATGGATTGTGCATTCAACACTGCGATGAACAAAGCTCAGGATCGGGTTATATAATATCCAATTCAGTTCGAGGACTTACCTTGGTACATGCTGGATCGTAGGACGATGTTTCATATCATGGAAGAAGAGCGCATAGAAGTTGTTCGACGTCTTAATAGGCCGTGATAGAAACAGTATGAATTATGTGAATATCTATGGTAGTTAATGATGTAAATTCCAGTGTAAATAAAGTAATGGAATATAATGATTTAATTATGAAGATTCTTTATCTCGGGATAGTTGATGTAAATAGCAGTATTGCTATCGTATTATGCTAAAACTTTCGATTTAAATAAAATATCAGAGTTTATTTGAGATAATGTGTTATGTGATTATATTTAAATGTTTAAGTTAAGCCTTAAATATTTAAAGGATTGAATAAAGATCTAATATGTAAGACCCCAAATTATATGAAATGAAAGTATCCAATTTTCTTATAATTATTATTCTATTTAATAAATGGTTAAATTGATAAAAGGTTAAAGTTAAGGGTGATATTTGAAAATTTTGCAAAGTAAGCAAGTTGATATAAAATATTCGTTGTGTCGGGGAATATTCGATTGGTCGGGGAATATTCATTTTAACAGGTAATATTCGTACGATGGTACAATCATTGGTGGACCCCACAACGAAAGTATTGTCGTAGTTAGAAAACGACAGAAATATCTTTTTATAAAAAAACAACAAAAGTTTTACTGTTAAACTATTGAACTACCCGGATGTAAAGTAATAAAGAATGTACGCGTGGTTGCATAAGTAGCACACCAGTATTGATTATTGATGCTTATGTAAGAAGCCACTCAGTTTACTCAATTATTGCTACAGTAATTATTGCATAGTATCTCACGTTATTTGATTCAATTATTGTCACAGTATCATCTGCATAATATTTTATATTATTAAATCAATAATTGAGATAACAAAGTTATTCATATTATTATTTGCAATATTGACGATGTCTAGAAAGTTCTGTCGAGGAGAGGTTTGGTCACCTAATTGCGCGCTAATAGGGAGAAATCCTTATCGGAAAGCCCCATCTTTCCTGGGAATGATCTGGTTGTTAAATATTATGAGTTATAATATTAATAATGAATAATTGTTGAAGTATTAAGAATGTGTTTATTGAAGATAAGAGAATTACAAAAGTTAGAGGGAAATAATGCAAACTTGGAAAACTTTAGGGGTACCAAAGTGTAATAAGTTAAATTAATCTGGACCATTGGTGGTGGTTTTAATAGTAAATCAATCTGGACCATTGATTGTGATTTTAAAAGTAAATCAATCTGGACCATCGGTGGTGGTTTTAATAGTAAATCAATCTGGACTGTCGGTGGTGGTTTTAATAGTAAATCAATCTGGACCGTTGATGGTGGTTTTAAAAGTAATCAATTTGGACAGTCGGTGGTGGTTTTAAAAGTAATCAATCTGGACCATCGGTGGTGGTTTTAAAAGTAAATCAATCTGGATCGTCGGTTGTGGTTTTAATAGTAATCAATATAGATCGTCCGTTCTAATAGTAAATCAATTTGGACCATTTATGAATAAGTTACTATTTAGTCCATTCTCCTATAAATAAAAGCTTAATTCTTCTTTCATTCTCACCAATTCACTGAGATTCACAAGAGACACTATAGAGAGAGAAACTATAGAAAGCAAGAAGAAGAGTATTCTGCTACTTCACTATTGTAGTATCCAGTTTTCGACTAAGGTAAGGGGTATTATTTCTTTCGTATTCATAAGGAATACTATTTTTCGTATTCATCCTTTAATATGTCGGAATAACCTGTCTACGTGAATTACGTACCATATGACAGGTGAAAATTCATTTGTAGTTTTCGTATGTTAATTCTTTTCATATTCTTAAATCTAAACTTAATATGGTAAGTATTGCTTCTATAATCCTTGCATTAGTGGAATATCCTTGAGTTTTGCACTTCATCCAGTATCGTTTCATTGGAATATTGATCTGAACTTTTTTTATTAAATATCAATATTTTCACCCGGGGTACTATTTACGGGTTACTATTCTCCCGGTTACTATTCACTATAATATTATTCACTCAGGTATTCGGAGCACTTTTCATGCCGAGGTACTATTCATAAGTTACTATTCATGGGTTACTATTCACCCAGTTACTATTTACTCAAATATTATTCACTCGGGTATTTGGGGTACTTTTCATGCCGGGTTACTATTCACGAAGTACTATTCACGGGGTACTATTCACCCGATTACTATTCACCCAAAAAATTGATTTCTTTTCTGTCCAAAATATTTTTGATACATGGATATTATTCTTGAATTTTACTCCACAAAGTAGTATCATGTTGATAATTTGGATATTATTAAACTCTGGATAAATTAAATTATAAATCTTTAAAATTTATCCTTTTTTCATTTAATTGAATGCTTGTATCATTGTCATCATCTTCATGTTTATATTGTGATGAAAGTCATCTTTGGCTTACGTGCATAGATGGACTGTTGATTGGTATGTTTATAACCATGGATTATTCTGTATAATCATGACCATTGATGATTACACGAATATCCTTGGCCCATAGTACAGGAATGATTCTATGATGTGGTTTATTTATTAAGCCGAGTCTCAGCGATAAAGTTGATGAAAAACTTTTTAAATCATAGAAGATAGTAGATATCATGCTCTACTTAACTCTTCTAATGGATTGCTTGTTCCACTGCAGTTAAACTTGTTGTCTATTATATTCTATCAGTTTAACATTGTTGAAGGCTAACGATAACTTGTTCTGCATTATCTTTGTGATGCCCCCAAAATAAGTATACATCACCCATCTTGAGTCGCCAAATACATGGTACAAAATTTAAATACAACTTAATAATACAATTGTCGTGTAAAATATGAGAAAACATAAACTGAAAGTTCTAATACGAATATTGTCTTCTAGACAGTATTCAAACTCAAATGGAGTCCTCAATACATTTACTATCACACTATTTCACAGAATAGTGAGGACTACTAATGCTATCATCTGGACCGTCACTCTGTTCCCCGACTAGTCCCAGCTATATTCTCATTTCCGGAAGAGAACAATGAAAGCAAAGGGTGAGCTCAACTAGCCCAGTAAGAAATATTATGACTAAGATAATGCAGAATAAATTATCGTTAGCCTTCAACAGTGTTAAACTGATAAAATATAATAAACATCAAGTTTAACTGTAGCGGAACAAGCAATCCATTAGAAGAGTCAAGTAGAGCATGATATCTACTATCTTCTATAATATAAAAGGTTTTTCATCACTTTTATCGCTGAGACTCAACTTAATAAATAATCCACATCATCGAATCGCCCCTGCACTACGGCCAAGGATATTCTTTAGTATCACGACCACAAATTATCCATGCACTACGGGCCAAGGATATTCGTGTATTCATCAATGGTCATAATCATGCCAATAACTGTCCATCAATGCACTACGGGCCAATGAGGACTTTTACCACATCATTTATAACATTACGGTCATGATTATACCAAATAATCCCTGGTCATAATCATACCAAGTCCATCTATGCACCATGTGCCACGTGATGACTTTCAACATAATATAAACATGAGGATGATGACAATGATATAAGAATTCAATAAAACAAGTTCAAGGATAAATTTTTAAAGATTTATAATTTAATTTATCCTGAAATCAATAACGTCCAAATTGTTAACGTGATACTGCTTCGTGGAGTAAAATTCAAGAATAATATTGTACCAAAAATAATTTGGACCGAAAACGAATCAATTTTTATCATGAATAGTACCCCGGGTGAATAGTACTCGAGTGAATAGTACCCCATGAATAGTACTTCAGGAATAGTAACCCCGTGAATAGTACTCCGACATGAAAAAGTTAAAACTTATCAAGAATGCTCAGAATAATATTTTCATGAAAAGATACTGGATGAAGCGCAAATATCAAGGATATTCTACTAATTTCGTGTAGTTTAGAAGTCAAAACTTAACAAAACGAGTATAGAATTCAAAATCTGAAACAAAATAATATTACTTACATACTACAGAGTATGTAAGAAAATATTATTTCAAGCGAATATTGAACAAAAATAACATCCCTTACCTTGAAAAGAAGATTATTCCAACTGGTATAGCGGGGATATTCTTGAAGAAAACTTTCACTATTTTCTAGACTCAAAGCTTTCTAAAACTCGAAAGAAATACACTCAATATTATAGAAGAAGAATTCTCTGATTCTGTTGTGATTTTTAATTCTAACTAAGCATCCTATTTATAGGAGAATAGAAAGGATACTATTTGCAAAATCATGGATGTAACAGTAGGTTTTTAGTCGAACAAACTCACGGGTGGAAAAAAAATTCTTACGCATGTTTTTTTTAATTTATTAATATAATATTCAATAAAATATAATATATTCTATTTTTTCATAAAAAAACAAAACTTATTATTATTATTATTATTATTATTATTATTATTATTATTATTATTATTATTATTATTATTATTATATATAATCACAATATTTCAATTCCCTCCCGACCACTTCATCAGTTTTCTTCCCCCCTTCCCAAATGTCATACACCTGCGGGGCCCACTATATATATATATATATATATATATATATATATATATATATATATATAAACCAACACATGCTTTAAAAAAAATAACCTCCCTGTGACAATTTTTCATTCTTCCACCAATATGTGGTCCCCACCTGACCCACTCGTGGCCCCCACCATATATATATATACTGAATAACTTTCTACCGATTAATTTGAAAATGGGTAAATGGGGATCCATATAATAAACAAAATTTACACAAATACTTCATAAAAATCCTCTCAATATTTTTAACAACATTTATCATCATTATTATAATTCGCAATATTTAACAACCAGGTCGTTCCCAGGAAAGAGGTGGCTTTCCAATAAGAATTTCTCCTTATTGGCGCGCAATTAGGTGACCAAACCTCTCCTTAACAGAACTTCTAGGCATTGTCAATATTGCAAATAATAATATGAATAACTTTGTTGTCCCAATTATTGATTTAATAATATATAAAATATCGACAATATTTGAATCAAATAATGTGAGATACTATGCAGCAATTATTGTAGCAATAATTAAACAAAACTGAGTGACTTCTTACATAAGCATCAATAATCAATACCGTGTGCTACTATACAACCACGTGTGTAAGACCCCAACTTTTATGAATAAAGATTAATTACTCTCGAAATATATTTTTGAATATTATGGTGTGGATATAATATAATGTTATAGTTATAGGTAATATTTACAAATTTTGCAAAGTAAGCAAGTGGTTGAATAATATTCGATTGGTCGGGGAATATTCGTTTTAACAGGAATATTAAATGCGGCAAGACAATCATTAGTGGACCCCTACAACGAAGTATTATCGTAGTTAGAAAATGACATAATTATCTTTTATAAAAATAACGACGGAAGTTTTACCGTTAAACTGTTAAACTACCCGGTAGTAAAAGTACAGTAATACGCGTGGTTTCATAGTAGCACACGGTATTGATTATTGATGCTTACGTGAGAAGTCACTCAGTTATACTCAATTATTGCTATAGTAATCACGCATCATATCTCTCATATTATTGATTCGATTATTGTCACAAAGATCATCTGCATAATATGTTATATTATTAAATTAATAATTGAGACGACAAAGTTATTCATATTATTAAATTGCAATATTTACAATGTCTAGAAGTTCTGTCAAGGAGATGTTTGGTCATCTAATCATGGTGCCAATAAGAAGAAATCCTTATCTGAAAGCCCCCTCTTTCACGGGGAACGACTGGTTGTTAAATATTGTGAGTTATAATATTAATGATGAATAAATTTGTGTTGATTAAAGATGAAATTGATAGTTCCATTGTGTTGGAATTATTAGTGTTAGTGGAAATTGACATTTATGTCGATATTAATTGATGTCTGGAAGTATTACTGACCAGTCGGGTAATTAATCGAATAAATGAGCAATTAATTGCTATTAATTCACATAATTATAACTACTTGTTCACATGTGTGTACCATTGATTCACATTTTTGTACTATTAGGGGAGTTGGTGCAAGATTGATAATACTTGCATGACTAAGTTAAAAATGGAGGTATAGATGGAGATACTATACTGTAATTCGTATTTTCACATGATTATAACTATTGATTATGACCAGGGATTATTCGGTATAGTCATGACCATTGATGATTTAATGAATATCCTTGGCCCGTAGTGCAGGGATGACTCGATGATGTGGTTTATTTATTAAGCTGAGTCTTAGTGATAAAAATTGATGAAAATATTTTAAATCATAGAAGATAGTAGATATCATGCTCTACTTGACTCTTCTAATGGATTGCTTATTCTGCTGTAGTTAAACTTGATGTCTATTATATTTTATCAGTTTAACATTGTTGAAGACTAATGATAATTTATTCTGCATTATCTTTGTCATAATATTTCTTACTGGGCTAGTTGAGCTCACCCTTTTGCTTTCATTGTTCTCTCAGAAATGAGAACGTAGTCGGAAAGATGTCTGGCGTGGTAAAAAATGCGATGTCTGGCGTGGTTGCATAGTAGCACACGGTATTGATTATTGATGCTTACGTGAGAAGTCACTTAGTTATACTCAATTATTGCTGCAGTAATTGCTGCATCTTATCTCTCATATTATTGATTCGATTATTATCACAATATCATCTGCATAATAAGTTATATTATTAAATCAATAATTGAGACGCCAAAGTTATTTATATTATTAAATTGCAATATTTACAATGTCTAGAAGTTCTGTCAAGGAGAGGTTTGGTTATGTAATTCATGCAACATCAGTAGAAGGTGACTCCTGTCTAAATTGAAGGTGGAAACACTGATAACTCTCGGACGGTCACCGCTAAGCAGTTCAAGAAGCTGGGACCACCAGAGTTTTTTGGAGAGCCAAAACCACTTAAGGCGGAAACGTGGATAAAGCAGATCAACAAGATATTTGATGTCTTGGGATGCTCCGAGGAGCAAAAGGTTCCCTTTGCCACCTTCATGTTGCGAGCAGAGGCAGATTACTAGTGGGAATCTGTAAAGCTTACTCAACCTACCGCACTCAAAATGTCTTGGGAGAAGTTCCAAGAGCTATTCAACGACAAGTACTTTCCCGAAAGTATTCGTCACATGAAGGAGGTAGAGTTCATCAAGCTTGAGCAAAACTATGAGACCCCAGATTTTATGAATAAAGATTTAAATTTCTCGAAATATTTTTTTTGAATATTATGGTGTGGATTTGATATAATGTTATAGTTGTGGGTAATATTTACAAATTTTACAAAGCAAGAAAGTGGTTATATAATATCCGATTGGTCAGGGAATATTCATTTTAACAGGGAATATTCGTACGACGGCACAATCATTGGTGGACCCCACAACGGAAGTATTGTCGTAGTTAGAAAAGCTACATAATTATCTTTTATTAAAAATACTTGGTACGAAAGTGTTACCGTTAAAACCGTTGAACTACCCATTAGTAAAAAGTATAAGAATGTCTGGCGTGGTTGCATAGTAGCACTGCGGTATTGATTATTGATGCTTACGTGAGAAGTCACTTAGTTATACTCAATTATTCTTTGCGAAGAATTCTTTGTCAGATCATATCTCTCATATTATTGATTCGATTATTATCACAATATCATCTCGCATGATAAGTTATATTATTAAATCAATAATTGAGACGCCAAAGTTATTTATATTATTAAATTACAATATTTACAATGTCTAGAAGTTTTGTTAAGGAGAGGTTTGGTTATTTAATTCCGCGTCAATAACTATTGATTCACATTATTTACTATTAGGGGAGGTGGTGCAAGTTTAATAATACTTGCAAGACTAAATTAAAAATGAAGAAAAAGAGGAAGGTATTATACTGTAACATTTTGAGCCCCAAAATGTGCAATTATCGAAACTATATTTTCCTATAAACAGAAGCTCATTCTTCCTTCATTTCTCACCAATTCACTAAAGCTATAGAGCAATTATTATAGAGAGAAAGAAGAAGAGAAGTCTGCTACCTCACTATTCTAGTATCCAGTCTTCTTCTAAGGTAAGGGGTATTATTCTTTCGTATTCATGAAGAGAGTTATTTTCTTTCAATACTCGTAAGGGTTGTTATTCCATTCTCTATTATTATGTTAGAATACCCTGTCTATGCGAAGTACCGCATACATGGTAAAATTCTTCTGTTATTCCATTCTTTATTATTCTATTGGAATAACCTGTCTGTGCGGTCTATCGCATGCCTGGTGAATTTTGTTGTTATTCAATTCTTTATTATTCTGTTGGAATATTCTGTCTGTGCGGATTACGCATTACCTGGTTCCGTTCTTTAATATTATGTTGGAATATCCTGTCTGTGCGGATTACGCATGACCTGGTTACATTCTTTATTATTCTGTTAGAATATCGTGTCTGTGCGGATTATGCATGACCTGGTTCCATTCTCTATTATTTTGTTGGGAATAACATCATACGATACTATCGCATGCTCGGTGAATTCTTCTCGTTATTCCATTCTTTATTATTCATTGGAATAACATGTCTATGTGGATTACCGCATGCATGGTGAATGATCCTTCGTATTCATTCCTTATTAAATTGTGGAAATGATCTGTCTACGTGGATTACCTCATGGCGAGCGAAAATCCATTTGCAATTTCATATATTCTATTATACTCAGTTAGTTAAAGTTTTGGCTTCTATACTCCATGAAATTAGTAGAATATCCTGGATATTTGTGCTTCATCCAGTATCTTTTCATGGAAATATTCTTCTGAGCATTCTTGAATTTTACTCCACAAAACAGTATCATGTTGACAATTTGGACGTAATTGATTTCAGGATAAATTAACTTATAAATCTTTAAAATTTATTCTTGAACTTGTTTTATTGAAGTATTATGTCATTGTCATCATCCTCATGCTTATATTGTGATGAAAGTCATCTTTGGCTTACGTGCATAGATGGACTTGGTATGATTATGACCAGGGATCATTCGGTGTAATCATGACTTGTAATGTTATAAATGATATGGTAAAAGTCCTCAGTGGCCAGTAGTGTATTGATGGACAGTTTTTGGTATGATTATGACCAGAGATTATTCGGTATAGTCATGACCATTGATGATTTAATGAATATCATTGGCCCGTAGTGCAGGGATGACTCGATGATGTGGTTTATTTATTGTCGAGTCTCAAAGAATAAAATTGATGAAAACATTTTAAATCATAGAAGATAGTAGATATCATGCTCTACCTGACTCTTCTAATGGATTGCTTCTTCCGCTGTAGTTAAACTTGATGTCTATTGTATTTTATCAGTTTAACATTGTTGAAGGCTAATGATAATTTATCCTGCATTATCTTAGTCATAATATTTTTTACTGGACTAATTGAGTTCACCCTTTTGCTTTCATTGTTCTCTTCAGGAAATGAGAACGTAGTCGGGACTAGTCGGGGAATGGAGTGATGGTCCGAGATGGTGTTATAGTAGTCCTCACTATTATATAAAATAGTGTGACAATAAATGTAATGAGGACTCTATTTGAGAGTGGATATTATCTAGAATGCAATATTCCTGTTTAAACTCTCAGCTATGTTTTGTCGTATATTACACGACGTTTGTATAATTAAATTTAAATTTGTATTCTGTACCATGTATTTGGCGACTCAAGATGGGTGATATATACCTGTTTTGGGGGCGTCACAAAAATAATATGACCGTGGCACAGTACGAAGCTAAGTTTGCCGAGTTGTCTCGGTTTGCATCCCACTTGGTTGATAATGAGGAGAGAATGACGCGGATGTTTCTAAGAGGTTTGAAACCCGAGATACGTCAATACCTTATCTCTCATAAACTGTATTTGTATTCAGATGTTGTGAATAGGGCTCAGTTATTGGAGCGCGATAATGAGTCAACCCAACCAAGAGAGAGTAACCAGCAAGTCAATAATACCAGTGGTAGCAGTCATCGAAGCGGTGACAACAAACGTGGAGAGAATCAACATGCCAAAAATGGTAATCACTTCGGTGGTAATCATGGCCATGACAATAAGAGTGGATATTTCAAGAAGAGGAGATTCAATAATGATGGAAAGACGTCAGCACCAGCACCTGTTGTTAAGGAAGGAGAACGACCACCTGGTCGTATGTTACAAATGTGGAGGGAAGGACACATAAGTCCAAACCGCATCGATGCGGTCAAAGCATGTTACAATTATGGAAAAGAAGGTCACCTAGTTGCGATTTTGTCATGCACCAAAGTCAAGTCCAATTTGGGATGGAAGCATCCAAGGTGTCTCGCATAAGACAAAACCAAAGAGTTCAAGGAGAGCATTTGTTGTAACCTCCCAAAAAGGGGAATCGAACGAGGTGATCACGGGTAAGCTAATCATAAACTCTATGAAGTTTATACTTTATTTGATACGGTTCTACCCATTCCTTTATTTCTCCTACTTGCGCTCAACGTTTAAATTTGACTCCGGAGAAATTAGACTTTGACTTATCTATTAAAACTCCGTTGGGAGAAATCTTAATTACATCCACGATTTATAAGTCTTATTTGATTCAAATCGGTAACCGCACGTTACCTGTGGATCTTATTTCTTTGAAAATACTTGCATTTGATGTGATTTTAAGGATTGATTGATTAACTACTCATCATGCTAAAATCGATTGTTTTCGTAAGGTTGTTAGCTTTCATATTCCTAACCAACCTATTATGCAAATTCAAGCAACCAAACCACTAAAATCAATCACTGTCATATCAAGCCATAAAGTTATTCGTTTATTGAAAAACGGATGTCAAGCTTTCTTAGCCCATGTCACGAATTTAAATAAAAATACGTCAGATTTGAATGATATTTCTATTGTTAATAAATTACCTAACGTATTCCCTGAAGAACTTCCTGGCCTACCCCCAGAGCGTGAAATTGAATTTTGTATCGACCTTGAATCCGATACAAAACCCATTTCCAAAGCCCCATATCGAATGGCTCATATTGAACTTCAGGAGTTAAAAACCCAACTACAGGAATTATTAGACATCAGTTTCATTTATCCTAGTATGTCTCCTTGGGGTGCTCCTATTCTATTCGTAAAGAAGAAAGATGGAAGTATGCGACTTTGTATTGATTATCGACAGTTGAATCATGTCACCATCAAAAATAGGTACCCGTTGCCTCGCATTGATGACCTGTTTGACCAGTTGTAAGGAGCCAAATTCTTTTCAAAGATTGATCTTCATTCCAGATATCATCAGTTGAAGATTAAAACTGATGACATTCCAAAGACTGCTTTCAGAACTCGGTACGGACATTATGAATTCCTAGTCATGTCTTTTGGATTGACTAATGCTCCTGCTGCCTTCATGGACATGATGAACCGAGTATTCAAGGAATATTTGGATCACTTTGTGGTCGTCTTTATTGATGACATCCTCATATACTCCAAAACCCGTGAAGACGGTGAGCAACACTTGAGGCTGATACTTTAAAAGCTTCGTGAAAACAAGCTTTATGCCAAGTTGAAGAAATGTGAGTTCTGGCTTGAGGAAGTTGCATTCCTTGGGCACGTGATATCAAATCATGTAATATTTGTTGACCCGGCAAAGATTGAAGCAATTCAAAACTGGGAGCAACCTAGGTCGTTGATCAATCACGTAGCTTTCTCGGCTTTACTTGGTTATTATCGGAGATTCGTGGAAGGATTTTCTCGAATCGCTACTCCATTAACTCAGCTGACTCAAAAAGATACAAAATTCGGTTGGAGCGAGGAATGTGAGAAGAGTTTTCAAGAACTCAAGAGAAGACTCATTTCAAAGACTGCTCGACAATACCATCTGGCTCGGAGGGATTTGTCATCTACAGTGATGCTTCAGGCAAAGGGTTAGGATGTGTTGTCATGCAACATGGGAAAGTCATAGCCTATGCCTCTCGACAACTCAAAGAATATGAGAGGAATTATCCTACCCATGATCTAGAGTTGGCAGCAGTCATTTTTGCGCTTAAAATTTGGAGGCATTACCTGTATGGAGAGAAGGTGGAGACACTACAAGAAAAATCTCTAACAGCGACCGAATGTATCTATGATCGCACATTTTTGTCACTAATAACATTAACAGTGATCGACATTAGCGACGACAATGTAATTTAGTCACTATTAGTATTAGCGACCACACGCGGTCGCTAATAGGCATATACTCGGTCGCTAAACATTTTTTCCCTCCTAAAATTGGTATAAAATTAGCCCTAAGCAAGCCAAATAGCGATCGAGCCTAACAATGATCGCATGCAATCGCTAATAAAATACACGATTAAAATTCAATGATTGCGTGCAAGTCACAGAAAGCGATCACGATTCTATTGAATCTCAAACGAACCAAATGATCGGACAAAACATAAACGAAAGAGAAAGAAGGAGGGGAACGAAGGAGAAGAGGGAGAAGAAGGCGGGGAATATATCACTCACGCGTGCTCGTGATCGATTGAGGTAATGCGTTAGTATATCACTCTACTGTGCATTTTTTGCTAGAAGGGCTTTCAATTTTCATCTCAATCTAGAAAGGGTAAATACTAAATTATTTGGTTAAATTTCAAATTTTCATCTCTACTGTGCGTGGGTATTGTTGAACTAGTTCTAGTATATATATTTGGTTGATTTTAAAATTGTAATGTACTTTTGTGATGCTTTCTTTGGATTCTGTTTGATGAATTTTATCTGTGATATTTTGTTGAGTTATGTTCCACATATATTTTTGCCCTTTTGTTTATCTAGTTTTTTTGCTGTATTTGGGACTAGAATAATGATAATTAAATATAGTTGGAGAATCTTTTAAATGACTGCAGTTATAGTTCTTAATATTTTTTCTGTGAGGCCATTGCCTTATTTAGGTGCATAGAATGTATGTGATTCAAAGCCAGGATTTCATAATTTTGAGATAGGTGCCTTATTGAGGCCATTGCCTTATTTTATTTTTTAGAAAGTACTCACTTTAATTTTGAGATACAATAATTTCATTTACTATTAAAATATCAAATATCAATCAAATTTTATTACTCCAAACAAACATCACATAAAATCAAGATCACAACTAGAATAAGAAATAAATTGCCAAAAATGCTTCAAATAAAATCAAACAAATCTCAAGCCTCACATAAAAAAGAGGAAACAAAGTTTCAAATAAAAAATAAATTTATCCAAAATAAGAATCAAACTGAGATCTAAATGTCACAATAACTAAAACTTAAATGACAAAAAAAAATATTTTCTTCTACTACTAGTATTATATAGTAACTTAAAGTTAGTTAGGTATATTATTACCAATCTTTTTTTCTTTTTTCTTTTTTTTATAACAAAAGTTTCTCGATCGTAGTAGGATTTTGACAATTATATCAGCGACCGCCATATCCGGTCGCTGATAATTTAAAACCTTGCATCCTTAACTTTTAAGACATGAATACAAAGTATATAGCAAATAGATTCTGTGATAATGTTTAAAATTGAAGGCTTAGGAACTGTTATGTTTAAAATACCTTGCATCCTATGTAGAAGAGTTTTTGTTATGTTTAGATATGGACCCTGGAATATATAAAGGCAATGAGTATATGTGATGTTATGTTAATTGCTTATACATTCTTGTTGCTCTTATATGCCTAAAAATGGTCAAGTATGCATGCCCTCGTGCATGTGGATAGTCCATATTATAGGGGAGACTCACGAATTTTTTTTCGTTTGCGTGTAATTTAGACTTGTCCCAATGCATATGCAGACCATGCATGATGCAATGATTCATATTCTACCCCTAGGAATCTATTGGCTTTAGGTTGGTGTCAATTAAAATATGTAGGAATCTATTAGCTTTAAGCTGTGTAAATTTGTTTTGGCATGTATCCTTGTTCAATTCCCGAATAATCATATATATATGATGCACACTCATGTTATATATGTACATATATGGCATTGATCTGAATTGTAAAACTCTAACTAGGGAATACAATAATTCATGTCAACATAGGTACCGTGGTATCATGGACCTCTATTCAGATCGTAGTTGGATGAGACGACGAAAGTCAAGTGCCCAGATAGGTGCTACAGCAGAATTTAGAGCTGGTTGCCAAGTATTTCTAGATTATGCGTATAGTCACCCGGAATGTCTTAATAGTCAGAATAAGATAAGATGTCCTTGTTTGAAGTGTAAGAATATAAATTATATGGATAGAGATATAGTAAACTATCATTTACTCGTTTCTGGGTTCATAAACAATTATGAAGAATGTTGGTGGGCACATGGGCAGAGAAGAGATAGTGGCAACACACAAGTACACAATCCAAACAGCAATACCCATCGTATGAATGACATGGTTCATGATATTGCAAGGCCGGATTTTGATTGGGAACAAGGCAGAGAGCAACCTATGAATTCTGATGCCAAAGCATTCTTTAAGTTGTTAGACGAGGGTAATGAACCGTTGTGGCATGGTTGCACGAAGCACACTACATTGTCTGCAGTGGCGACATTACTTAACATCAAGGCTGATCACAACATGAGCCATGAGTGTTTTGAGTCACTCTTGAGGGCCATTAAGAGTATATTGCCTGTCGGTGAAAAATTGCCCGATAACTACTACTATTGTAAAAAAATGGTGAAGAAGTTAGGTCTTAGATATCAAAAAATTGATGCATATTCGAACGATTGCATGTTGTTTTATAAGGAAAATGAACAGAAGACAAAGTGCACATTTTGCAGTCATGATCGATTTAAGCCTAATAAAGAGGGTGTGACTACAAAAAAGACGAATATACCTTTTAAGATTTAAAGGTATTTTCCAATTACATCTCGGCTCAAAAGATTGTACATGTCTTTAAGAACAGCTGAACATATGACTTGGCATGCGAAATCTCCAACCAAAGATGGAGAACTGAACCATCCCGCAGATGGGCAGGCTTAGAAAGATTTCAACTTAGCACATCTAGGGTTTGCATTGGAACCTAGAAATGTGAGGCTTGGATTGTCCACTGATGGTTTCAACCTGTTCTACCACTCAATTGTTCCGCAGACTCACCGGTCTCGTGATTGTTACTCCATATAACTTGCCTCCTTGGATGTGTATGAAACAGCCATACTTGTTTCTTTCACTCGTGATTCCTAGTCCCAAGAGTCCTGGAAAGAACCTAGATGTTTACTTGAGACCTCTTATAGACGAGTTGAAGGTATTGTGGGAGGATGGAGTACAGTCTTGGGATGTTTCCACGAAAACAAATTTCAACCTTAGGGCAGCGGTTATGTGGACCATAAGTGACTTTCCTGCTTATGGTATGTTATCTGGATGGAGTACACACGAGAAGTTAGCTTGTCCATATTGTATGGGTCATACAAAGTCTTTCAATCTATCAAATGGTCGAAAGCTATGCTGGTTTGAGTGTCATCGTCGTTTCTTGCCGGTAGATCACCCGTTTCAAAGAAATAGAGAACACTTCATGAAAGGGAAAGTAGATCTTGATATGCCAGCGCCGCGACTGTCGGGGACAGAGATGCGTGACCATATGATGAGATTGTCGTTCATCCTATTCGGTAAGATTGCCTCTGACATCATCTATGGGTTTGGCGTGTCTCATAATTGGGTTCGGAGAAACATCTTTTGGGAACTACCTTATTGGTCTACAAATTTGATTCGTCATAATCTAGACGTGATGCATATTGAGAAGAATGTGTTTGACAATGTGTTTAACACCGTGATGGGTGTTGCGGGCAAGACGAAAGATAATGATAAGGCACGGTTGGACATAAAAGATATTTGTAAGTCATTCCGGATTATAACTTTATGAAACTACTAATGGTAAGATGGTCAAACCGCATGCAAGGTACACATTGTCCAAAAAGGTGTCAGTTGAAGACATGGATAAAGTCTCCAAACTACCAGATGGATATGCGTCAAACATTGCAAGGTGTGTTGGTGTGGAAATTGCAAAGGATGAAAAGTCACGATCGCCATGTGTTCATGGAGAGACTCATGCCTATAGCATTTTGGGACTTGCTTGATAAACCAATATGGGATGCTTTGACTGATCTTAGTCATTTCTTCAGAGACATATGTTTAAAAACGTTAAATGAAAAGGACATGTCTATACTTGAGAAGAACATCATTGAGATCACGTAAGCTTGAAAAATATTCCCTCTTGGTTTTTTTTCGACTCTATGGAGCATTTTCAAATCCATCTATCCTATGAAGCTCGTGTTGGTGGCCAGCTCAATATAGATGGATGTACCCTTTCGAGAGGGTCATGGAAACCTTAAGAGGAAGGTGAAGAATAGAGCTTATGTCGAGGGGTCGATATGTGAGGCATACATTTTCGATGAGATATCTACGTTGTCTTCTTAGACTATTTTCCGACGAAGTCTCGATAAAGGCCAATCGAGTCTCGAGACATGATGATGGGGAAATGTTGAACTAAATGGTTGGCTTTCTATATTTGGTTTATCGTCGTCGCAGTATGGAAAAGGAAAGTATATATTCCTTTTCTCGAGCAAGATTTATATGTCAAGATACTTACATTCTTCTCAATCATGAGGAGATTGATGAATTTGTGAGGTATACATGTAAAATTCATATGTATTAGACCTATATCTTAACCCGCAGCCTCATATTAATATATGTTAATATTTATAAAATTGTATAGAATATATGATGACGAAGTTAAAAGCAAATCAAATTTTAAGATCACCGATAAAGATATTCAAGTTAGTCGTGATAAAAAATTTGCTCTTTCGCTAAAGGACAAAGTAAGTTAAGTTAATTAAGAATGACATATATCGTATTAATTTATGAATGTATTTAATTCAATAAAATTTTTGTAGGCTCTTAATGAGGGAACTATTCCTCCAAATATACAAGTCCTAGCTATGGGTCCAGACAAGGACCAAGTCATTTGCAATGGTTACAAAATAAATGGATTTGAATTTCATACAAAGACATATACTTGCGGTAAAAGAACAACTAATATTGGAGTGTGTGTTCAAGGAGATTGTTACAATGGGCTTGGTAGTGCCTTTTATGGGGAGTTAGAGGAAATCGTAGAGTTATCGTACAAGGGCACGTACGGGGGTCATATTAACTTGTTCAAGTGTCGTTGGTTTGATTCAGAAAAAGGGATATGTGTTGACAAACATGGAATCGTCGATATTGACCTCCACATGTGTCAACAGACTCCAAACGAACCGTTTGTTTTACCATCACAAATAAGACAAGTATACTACACTCCTAGTCCCGTTAGAAAAGGGATGACCGCGCCACATGATTGAAAGTTGTAATTCATACCCGCCGCAATGTGTCCAAGTAATAGACAAGAGATTTCTACCAAGAGAGAGATGCTTCATAGACCTCTCGTAATAAATATAGAGGACAACAATGATGTAATCCAGCTAGAGGGTGGAGATGAACTCGATGAATCGATCCCGAGACGCTTATTGTGCTGTATGACAAGTGATAATCGAGGAAGAGTTATCGATCGACACCGGATACGTAATCAAGAAGAAGATGGTTATGAATCTCCGATACTTGTACAAAATGATTCTCGACTCGCATAACCATTTTCATTAAAATGTATGTTTAGTTTTAATCAGATTACAATGAATTACATATAGGAATGTTCTCTATAGTACCTTTCATTTATAGTTGTCGTAGTTAATTATTTTCTATATAATTTTCATGTACCTTTCTCTATAGTACCTTTCATTTCTCTATAGTACCTTTCTCTATACGATTTTCATGTACCTTTCATTTATAGTTGTCGTAGTTAATTAATTTCCAGTCATGTTCATGTACATTTTATTAATTGTCATTATTGTCCTTTTCTATAAAATGTATGTTTAGTTTTAATTATATTACATACAATTACATATCCTCTGATGTTCTATATACATGTTTATGTACCTTTCATTTATAACTCATACTAACATCCTAAATTTTTTATTTATAGATGTCTTCAACTCGCAAAGACGAAAAGCTGGGGTGGGGTCTGGGCCCTAATCATGTGTCAAGGCCCCACTAATCCGGATGATCACATTTTTATACGATCCATCCTCCTCTGTAAAGCACGTAAGTTAAATATCGTATATATATAAGGGTTTAATATTTCCATTGTTATAAATATAGTAGTGATTTAAATGTAAGGGTTTTAATGTAAATTATCAGATATTGTAGTAATTTTCAAGATAGTAAAATTGTGAAGTGCATTTCACAATTATGCTTACGTAATCGTTTCACGCCAGTGATTACATGGGCGAGCACGCCTCTCGCCCATAAGGATGCAACTTAATGAATTTTCGTATAATTTTTTATCACCGATAGATAATACATAGTTAATCAAATAATAATGTTTAGTAATATAACAGCTTTTAATATTATTATTGTTGTTTTATTTACAGAAACGGTATAGATGGGACGACGCACAGGCATCAGTTATTCAGACACTATTCTGGCAGAAGTGCGTCGTCCGAACTAAAGATAATTTGAACAAGGAACGACAAAAAGCCCTGCACAATGCTGAGATTGACCATCCAGATAGGGTGAGAAGATATGCACGAAGCATAGCCTCGGTGGTGTGCACAACCCATATACGGGTGCAGATGTGTGAAGTGGAGAGTCGAGAGTCGGGTCAAGAGGCCCAAGATCGCCGCCACTCGAATAGATCCTCGTGTATCGTATTTACTGAGAAGGCAAAAGGCATGTATCGGGGTGGCAAGATATCACAAAATGCATCACATTGCCGCTGTGGTACGTATGTTATGTTTATACCATCTTTTGTAGCTAAAATATCATATGTTTACATAATAATATGAGAAAATGAATTGTAGGAGTCTCAGTCTCAAGGTCAACCTATCAATTGGTTGGATGTGTATGTGGCCACCCGCGATGGTCTGCCTGAGGTTATTCAGATAGCGGTAATAAGTTCACTTTATCCTAATATGTTGTTTATAAATTGTGACGACCTTTTTTAGTATTTTTTAATTTATTTTTAACTATTTAATTGTTCATCTTCTGACAGGACACTTATAAGGGCTTAATGAACGAGCGCTATCCTGAAGGCACCCCGCGTTCGTCGATTGATCAAGAATTATGGGAGAGGGCGTCCATGGTGAAGAAAAATTATGTCAAAGGCCAAGGACAAAGACAATACCGACCATCGATGGCACGCGTAGCTGTAGCTCGCCACCCGCCACACACAATCATCAAAGTTATCCAAATTTATCATACTCCTCGCCGATCGTGTGAGAGCGATCCGTCAGATCGTGATCTTCTTCAGATATCAAGGCATCCGCAGCCTCTCGAGTCCCCGATGAGTCAAGGAGGCAAGGCAAGCAATGGCAAAAGAGAAACAAGAACAACGGAGCAAGAGCAAGCAAAGACAACAAATAGGAGCAGTATATATATATCGCTTATTATTTAGCTACATTGTCTTATATGTTTATAGTCTCTCGAAGTCACCGTCTTACTTATATGTAATATATATGTTTTATTACTTTGTTAATTACAGTGATCCTAATTTGATGATCCATGAAGAGCGCCTAGACTTTATTTTTTAGATTTTTAAAGCCTCAGTACTCTTTTAGATTCATTCTTCGACAATTGAATTGGTTTATATGGATGTTTATTTATATCGATCAGATTGTGGTGGATGAATGTTTTGTATTGTATTGGATGAATGTTTATTCATGGATGATCAATGTTTATTATATAGTAGTTATATCATGGATGGATGTTAATATGGATGCTTTTATATATATATATATATTGTTGTGTTTGGATTGAAAGCAGGTACAAAGCAGGTTATTTTTGGGAAATCAATAAAACAGGTAAAATTTAAAATAAAAAAAATCATCAGCGACCGCAGAATATGCTCCTTCTTATCCAAGATTTTAACAGGTACCTCTTCATACGTTAAATTTTTAGCTATCTTGTCTGGTTCTAACTCAATAATGTGGTTCGGGTCTTTCACATATTTATGTAACATAGATATGTGAAAAACGTTATGAACACGAGACATAATTGGCGGTAGAACGAGTCTATAGGCCACAGTTCCTACTCGATCGAGGATTAAAAATGGGCCAATGAATCGAGGATTGAGCTTTCCTCTCTTTCCAAATCTCGTAACTCCTTTCCATGGAGCAACACGTAACAACACATAATCTCCAATATCGAATTCCACGTCCTTTCGATGAAGATTAGCATAACTCTTTTGTCGATCTTATGAGGTTTTTATACATTGTCGGATCATTTGAATCTTTTTTGTAGTCATATGCACCAACTCCAGTCCCAACAACGTTGCTTCACCCACCTCATCCCAGCATACTGGAGAATGACACTTTCTTCCATACAACGCCTCAAATGGAGCCATGCCAATACATGCTTGATAACTATTGTTGTAGGAAAACTCCACCAATGGTAAGAACTTGTCCTAACTTCCTTTGAAGTCAAGGACACGGAGTCTTAATAAATCTTCAAGAGTTTGAATAGTCCTTTCTGACTGCCCGTCCGTTTGAGGATGATATGCCGAACTAAATTATAAATCTGTGCCCATAGCTTTTTACAAACTAACCCAAAATCTTGAAGTGAATCTTGGGTCTCGATCAGAAACTATGGATACTGACATACCATGCAATCTTAAAATCTTGTTTATGTACATACGAGCAAGACATTCAAGTGTATAAGTTTCTCGTATAGGTAAAAAATGAGCAGACTTGGTCAATCTATCAACAATGACCCAAATTGCATCTATGCCTTGAGAAACCTTGGGAAGACCAGTAACAAAATCCATGGTAATGTGCTCCCACTTCTATTCTTGAATTTAAAGTGGTTGTAATGGACCTTTTGGCACTTGATGCTCCGCCTTGACTCGTTGACAAGTTAGACACCTTGAGATAAACTGTGTGATCTCTCTCTTCATATTACTCCACCAAAATGTATGTCGAAGATCACGATACATTTTGGTACTCCCAGGATGGATTGAAAATGGTGTGTCAGGCGCCTCTATCATGATTTTATACTTTAAATCGTGGTCGTTAGAACACAAAGTCCGGAGTTGACTCAAGTATTCCTTCTTCATCGATTCTTGCTTCCAAGATAGCACCTTCTTGCAATTTCTTTCTCATACGCATCGCCTCCTGTGTCCGTAGCTTGAGCAGCTTTAACTTTATCGATTAAAGTCGGTTCTACTCATATATTTGCCATCATCACATGGGTCCCTTGAGTCTTTAACTCTATCTCCATGCTTTGTAAGTCATACAAAATGGGCCTTTGTATTAACAATATTTCATTCGTACCCGTATATAATCTTCTACTCAATGCGTCAGCTACTACGTTCGCTTTTCCAGGATGGTATTGGATGGTATGATCATAATCTTTCAACAGCTCAAGCCATCGTCATTTCCTCATGTTGAGTTCCTTATGAGTGAAGAAATATTTGAGGCTTTTATGATCCGTATAGATCTCCACCTTCTCTCCATACAGGTAATGCCTCCAAATTTTAAGTGCGAAGATAACTGCTGCCAACTCTAGATTATGAGTAGGATAATTCCTCTCATATTCTTTGAGCTGTCGTGAGGCATAGGCTATGACTTTCCTATGTTGCATGAGAACACATCCTAAACCTTTGCTCAAGCATCATCAGAGATGACAAACCCTCCGAGCCGATGGTATTGTCGTAACAGTCTTTGAAATGAGTCTCCTCTTGAGTTCTTGAAAACTCTTATCACATTCTTTGCTCCAACCGAATTTTGTATCTTTTCGAGTCAGCTGAGTTAATGGAGTAGCGATTCGAGAAAATTCTTCCATGAATCTCCGATAATAACCAGCTAAGCCCAGAAATCTACATACTTTGGTCACTGACTTAGGTTGTTCCCAGCATTGAATTGCTTCAATCTTTGACGGGTCAACATATATTCCATGATTTGATATTACGTGCCCAAAGAATGCAACTTCCTCAAGCCAGAACTCGCATTTCTTCAACTTGGCATAAAGCCTGTTTTCACGTAGCTTTTGGAGTATCAGCCTCAAGTGTTGCTCATGATCTTCACGGCTTTGGAATAAATTAGAATGTCATCAATAAAGACAACCACAAAATGATCCAAATATTCCTTGAATACTCGGTTCATCATGTCCATGAAGGCAGCAGAGCATTAGTCAATCCAAAAGACATGACTAGGAACTCATAATGCCCGTACCGAGTTTTGAAAGCCTTCTTTGGAATGTCATCGATTTTAATTTTTAACTGATTATATCCGGAACAAAGATCGATCTTTCAAAAGAATTTGGCGCCTTGCAACTGGTCAAACAGGTCATCAATACGTGGCAATGGGTACCTATTTTTGATGCTGACATGATTCAACTCCCGATAATCAATACAAAGTCGCATACTCCCATCTTTCTTCTTTACGAATAGAAGAGGAGCACCCCAAGGAGACGTACTAGGACAAATAAAGCCAATGTCTAACAATTCCTGCGCAATTGGGTCTTTAACTCCTCGAAGTTTAATAGAGCCATTCGATATGGGGCTTTGAAATGGGTTTTGTATCTGAAGTTCAAGGTCGATACAAAATTCAATTTCACGCCTGGGGTAGGCCATGAAGTTCTTTAGGAATACGTCAGGAAATTTATTAACAATTGAAATATCATTCAAATTTGACGTATTTTTGTTTAAATCTGTGACATGGGCTAAGAAAGCTTGACATCCATTTTTCAATAAATGAATAGCTTTATGGGTTGAGATGATAGTGATTGATTTTAATGGTTTGGTTGCTTGAATTCGTATAATAGGTTGGTTAGGAATATGAAAGCTAACAACCCATTTAAAATAATCAATTTTCGCATTGATGAGAAGTTAACCAATCAATCCCTAGAATTACGTCAAATGCAAGTATTTTCAATGAAATAAGATCGACAGGTAATGTGAGGGTACCGATTTGAACCAAACAAGACTTATAAACAGTGGATGTAATAAAGGTTTCTCCCAACGGAGTTTCAATAGATAAGTCAAAGTCTAATTTTTCTGGAGTCAAATTTAAACGTTGAGCGCAAGTAGGAGAAATAAAAGAATGGGTAGAACCGGTATCAAATAAGGTATATACTTCGCTAGAGTTTATGATAAGCTTACCCATGATCACCTCGTTTGGATTCCTTATTTTCTGGGAGGTTACGACAAGCGCTCTCCCTTGAACTACTAGTTTTGACTTTTCTAGAACAGCCTTTGGTGCCTCTATCCCAGCTGGACTTGGCTTCCCTGAACGACAAAATTGAGCTAGGTGACCTTCTCTTCCACAATTATAACACGTTTTGGACTGCTGCGCATAGTTTGGACTGATATGTCCCTTCCCTCCGCATTTGAAGCATATGATAGGTGGTCGTTCTCCTTCCTTAACAACGGTGTCTTGATGTCGACATCTTTCCATCATTGTTGAATCTCTCTTCTTGAAATGTCCATTCTTATTGTCTTCGCCATGATTACCACCAAGTGGTTACCATTTTCGCATGTTGATTCCTCCACATTTGTTGTCACCGCTTCGATGACTACTACGATCGGGTATTATCGATTTGCTTTTACTCTCTCTTGGTTGGGTTGACTCATTATCGCCCTCCAATAATTGAGCCCTATTTATAACATCTAAATACAAACACAGTTTGTGAGAGATAAGGTATTGACGTATCTCAGGTTTCAAACCTCTTAGAAACATCCGCGTCATTCTCTCCTCATTATCAACTAAGTGGGACGCAAACCGGGACAACTCGGCAAACTTGGCTTCGTACTACGACAAGGTCATGTTGTTTTGCTCCAGTTTAATGAACTCTACCTCTTTCATGTGACGAATACTTTCGGGAGAGTACTTGTCGTTGAACAGTTCTTGGAACTTTTCCCAAGACATCTTCAGTGCGGCAGGTTGAGTACGCTTTATAGATTCCCACCAAGAATCGCGCCTCCTCGCAATACGAAGGTGGCAAAGGAACTTTTGCTCCTCTGAGCATCCCAAGACATCAAATATCTTATTTATCCGCTTTATCCACATCTCCGCCTTTAAGTGGTTTTGGCTCTCCAAAAACTCCGTGGTCCCAGCTTCCTTGAATCTGCTTAGATGGTGACCGTCCGAGATTTGCCAGTGTTTCCACCTGCATTTTGAACAGGAGCTGCTCTCGCCTGATGTTGCATGAATTGCATAAAGCCTCTGAACATTCCATCGTTCATCATTTAATCGGTGTTGTTGTTTGCATGAGGATTATTTCCTTCCTGATGCACATTATCCTGATTATTGATCTATCGTGACTCAATGGTCTCCTGTGCTCCATTGTTACTCTCAACATTCTCGATGTCATTTTCAAATATCGCCACAAAAAAAGGGTTAATTGACATGTCACATATTATCCTATATACTCGATCGACCAATTAAATACCAAATAAACTTAGGTAGGTCATACTAGCGAAGGAATTTCTGCCTCCCTCCTAGTTCTTGCCTCATATCTCACCAGGATCATATCCTAAGCTTTGATGATATTAACCGCGACGCCCCCAAAATAGGTATACATCACCCATCTTGTGTTGCCAAATACATGGTACAAAATTCAAATACAACTTAATAATACAACCGCCAGGTAAAATACTTACAAAACATAAACCGAGAGTTCTAATAATAATATTATCTTCTAGAGCGAAAGATTCAAACTCAAATGGAGTCCTCAATACATTTATTATCACACTATTTCATGAATAGTGAGGACTACTAATGCTATCATCTCGACCGCCACTCTCTTCGCCCCCGACTAGTCCCAAATTTATATTCTCATTTCCTCAAGAGAACAATGAAAAGCAAATGGTGAGCTCAACTAGCCCAAGAAGAAATATTATGACTAAGATAATGCGTAATAAATTATCGTTAGCCTTCAACAAAGTGTTAAATGATAAAATATAATAAACATCAAGTTTAACTACAATGAACAAGCAATCCATTAGAAGAGTCAAGTAGAGCATGATATCTATTATCTTCTATGATTTAAAAGGTTTTTCATCACTTTTATCGCGAGACTCAATTTTAATAAATAATTCACATCATCGAATCACCCCCGCACTACTGGCTTAAGGATATTCTTTAAGATATCATGACCACAAATTATCTATGCACGAAGACGGGCCAAGGATATTCGTGTATTCATCAATGGTCATGATCATGCCAACAATCATCCATCAATGCACTACGGCCAATAAGGACTTTAACCACATCATTTGTAACATTACAAATCATGATTATACCGAATAATCCTCGGTCATAATCATACCAAGTCCATCTATGCACTACAGCCACATGATGACTTTCAACATAATATAAACATGAGGATGATGACAATGATATAAGAATTCAATAAAACAAGTTCAAGGATAAATTTCTAAAGATTTATAATTTAATTTATCCTGAAATCAATAACGTTCAAATTGTCAACATGATATTGCTTTATGGAGTAAAATTCAAGAATAATATTGTACCAAAAATAATTTGGACTGAAAACGAATCAATTTTTATCATGAATAGTACCCCGGGTGAATAATACCCCGTGAATAGTACTTCGGGAATAATAACCCCGTGAATAGTACTCCGGCATAAAAAAGTTAAAACTTATTAAAAATGCTCAGAATAATATTTCCATGAAAAGATACTAGATGAAACACAAATATCAAGAATATTCTACTAATTTCATGGAGTTTAGAAGCCAAACTTTAACAAAACAAGTATAGAATTCGAAATCTGAAACGAAATAATATTACTTACATATTACAGAGTATGTAAAAAATATTATTTCAAGCGAATATTGAACAAAAATAACATTCCTTACCTTGAAAAGAAGAGTATTCCAACTAGTATAGCGGGGATATTCTTGAAGAAAACTTTCACTATTTTCTAAACTCAAAGCTTTTTAAAACTCGAAAGAAATACGCTCAATATTATAGAAGAAGAATTCTCTGATTCTGGTGTGATTTTCAATTCTAACTAAGCATCCTATTTATAGGAGAATAGAAAGGATACTATTTGCAAAATCACGGATGTAACAGTAGGATTTCAGTCGAACAAACTCACGGTTGGAAAAAAAATTCTTACGAATGTTTTTTTTAATTTATTAATATAATATTCAATAAAATATAATATATTCTATTTTTTCATAAAAAACAAAACTTATTATAATATATATATATATATATATATATATAATCACAATATTTCATTTCCCTCCCGACCACTTCATCAGTTTTCTTCCCCCCTTCCCAAATGTCATACACCTGCGGGGCCCACTATACTATATATATATATATATAAACCAACACATGCTTTAAAAAAAACACAACCTCCCGTGACAATTTTTCATTCTTCCACCAATATGTGGTCCCCATCTCACCCACTCGTGGCCCCCACCATATATATATACTGAATAACTCTCTACCGATTAATTTGAAAAATAGGTAAATGGGGATCCATATAATAAGCAAAATTTACACAAATACTTCATAAAAATCCTCTCAATATTTTTAACAACATTTATTATCATTATTATAATTCGCAATATTTAACAACCAGGTCGTTCCCAGGAAAGAGGGGGTTTTCCAATAAGAATTTTTCCTTATTGGCGCGCAATTAGGTGACCAAACCTCTCCTTGACAGAACTTCTAGACATTGTCAATATTGAAAATAATAATATGAATAACTTTGTTATTCCAATTATTGATTTAATAATATATAAAATATCGACAATAATTGAATCAAATAACGTGAGATACTATGCAGCAATTACTGTAGCAATAATTGAACAAAACTGAGTGACTTCTTACATAAGAATCAATAATCAATACTGTGTGCTACTATGCAACCACGCGTATTAATGTACTTTTAACACCAGTTATTCCAACAATTAACGGTAAAACTTCCGTCGTTATTTTCATAAAAAGATATTTCTGTCATTTTCTCATTCCGACAATAATTACATTGTGGGGTCCACCAATGATTGTGCCGTCGTACGAATATTCCCTGTTAAAACGAATATTCCCCGACCAATCGAATATTTTATAAGAACTTGCTTACTTTGCAAAATTTATAAATATTACCCACAACTTTAATATTATAACAAATCAACACCATAATTATTCAAAATGATGTTTATAGAAAAATTCATTTTTATTCATAAAAGTTGGGGTCTTACAGTCTTAGTCATAATATTTCTTTCTGGGCTAGTTGAGCTCACCCTTTTGCTTTCATTGTTCTTTTTAGGAAATGAGAACATAGCAGGGACTGGTCGGGGAACGAGGTGATGGTCCGAGATGGTGCATTAGTGGTCCTCACTATTCTGTGAAATAGTGTGATAATAATTGTAATGAGGACTCCATTGAGTGTGGATATTGTCTAGAAGTCAATATTCATTTTAAAACTCTCAGCTTATGTTTTGTCGTATGTTACACGACAGTTGTATAATTATGTTTGTATTTGTATTCAGTACCATGTATTTGGCGACCCAAGATGGGTGATGTATACCTATTTTTGGGGCGTCACAGTTGGTATCAAAGCTTAGGGATATGATCCCTGGCTGAGATGTGAGACAAGAACTAGGAGGGGAGAGACGGGGAATTCCTTTGCTAGTATGACCAACCTAAGTTTATTTGGTATTTAATTGGTCGGTCAGAGTATAGGGATAATATGTGACATGTCAATTAACCCTTGTTTTGTGGCACTGTTTGAAAATGGCATCTAAAAATGTTGAGATCAACAATAAAGCACATGAAACCGTTGAGTCACCAACAATCAATGCCCAGGATAATGTGCAACAGGAAGATAATAATCCTCAGGTAAACAACAACACCGATCAAATGATAAACGATGGGATGTTCAGAGGCTTTATACAATTTATGCAACATCAGGCGAGAGCGGCTCTAGTTCAAAATGCAGGTGGAAACACTGGCAACTCACAGATGGTCACTGCTAAGTAATTAAAGGAGTTGGGACCATCGGAGTTTTGGGGAAAGCCAGAACCACTTAAGGCGGAGACGTGGATAAAGCAGATCACCAAGATATTTGATGTCTTGGGATGCTCCAAGGAGCAAAAGGTTCCCTTTGCCACCTTCGTGTTGAGAGGAGAAGCAGATTACTGATGGGAATTAGTAAAGCATACTCAGCCTGCCGCACTCAAAATGTCTTGGGAGAAGTTCCAAGAGCTATTCAACAACAAGTACTTTCCCAAAAGTATTCGTCACATGAAGGAGGTGGAGTTTATCAAGTTGGAAAAAAATAATATGACAGTGTCGCAGTACGAGGCTAAGTTTGCCGAGTTGTCCCAGTTTGCATCCCATTTGGTTGATAATGAGGAGAGAATTACGCGAATGTTTCTGCGAGGTTTGAGACCCGAAATACGTCAATATCTCATTTCTCACAAACTTTGTTTGTATTTAGATGTTGTAAATAGGGCTAAGTTATTGGAGTGTGATAATGAGTCAACCCAACCTAGAGAGAGCAGCCGACAAGTCGATAATACCAGTGGTAGCAGTCATCGAAGCGGTGACAACAAACGTGGAGGGAATCAACATGCCAGAAATGGTAACCACTCCGGTGGTAATCATGGCCAAGATAATAGAAGTGGAAATTTTAAGAAGAGGAGATTCAATAATGATGGAAAGACGTTAGCACCAACACCTATTGTTAAGGAAGGAGAACGACCGCCGGTCGTATGTTACAAATGTGGAGGGGAGGGACACATCAGTCCAAAGCATGTTATAATTGTGGAAGAGAATGTCACATAGCCCGATTTTATCGTTCACCAAAGTTAAGTCAAGCTGGGATGGAGGCATCAAAGGTCGTCCCAAACAAGACAAAACCGGTAGTTCAAGGGAGAGCGTTTGTCGTAACCTCCCAAAAAGCGAGAAATCCAAACGAGGTGATCATGGGTAAGCTAATCATAAATTCTTGCAAAGTTTATACCTTATTTAATATCGGTTCTACCCATTCTTTTATTTCTCCTACTTGCGCTCAACGTTTAAATTTGACTCCGAAGAAATTAGACTTTGACTTATCAGAAACTCCGTTGGGGGAAACCTTTATTACATCCACTATTTATAAGTCTTGTTTGATTCAAATCGGTAACCGCACGTTACCTGTCGATCTTATTTCCTTAAAAATACTTGCGTTTGATGTGATTTTAGGGATTGATTGATTAACTACTCATCATGCAAAAATTGATTGTTTTCGTAAGGTTGTTAGCTTTCATATTCCTAACCAACCTATTATGCGAATTCAAGCGACCAAACCATTAAAGTCAACCACTATCATATCAAGCCATAAAGCTATTCGTTTATTAAAAAACGGATGTCAAGCTTTCTTATCCCATGTCACAATTTAAATAAAAATACGTCAGATTTTAATGATATTTCCATTGTAAATAAATTTCCTGACGTATTCCTTGAAGAACTTCCTGGCCTACCCCCAGAGCGTGAAATTGAATTTTGTATCGACCTTGAACCCGGTACAAAACCCATTTCCAAAGCCCCATATCGAATGGCTCCTATTGAACTTCAGGAGTTAAAGACCCAACTGCAATAATTGTTAGACATCGGTTTCATTCATCCTAGTACGTCTCCCTGGGGTGCTCTTATTCTATTCATAAAGAAGAAAGATGGGAGTATGCGACTTTGTATTGATTATCGGAAGTTGAATCATGTCACCATCAAAAATAGGTACCTGATGCCTCGTATTGATGACCTGTTTGACCAGTTGCAAGGAGCCAAATTCTTTTCAAAGATCAATCTTCGTTTCGGATATCATCAGTTAAAGATTAAAACTGATGACATTCCAAAGACTACTTTCAGAACTCGGTATGGGAATTATGAATTTCTAGTCATGTCTTTTGGATTGACTAATGCTTCTGCTGCCTTCATGGATATGATGATCCGAGTATTCAAGGAATATTTAGATCATTTTGTAGTCATCTTTATTGATGACATCCTCATATATTTCAAAAGCCGTGAAGATCATGAGCAACACTTGATGCTGATACTACAAAAGCTTCGTGAAAACAAGCTTTATGCCAAGTTGAAGAAGTGCGAGTTTTGGCTTGAAGAAGTAGCATTCCTTGGGCACGTGATTTCAAATCATGGAATATCTGTTGACCTAGCAAAGATTGAAGCAATTTAAAGCTAGGAGCAACCCAAGTCAGTGACCGAAGTACGTAACTTTTTGGGCTTAGCTGGTTATTATCGGAGATTCGTGGAAGAATTTTCTCGAATTGTTACTCCTTTAACTCAGCAAACTTGAAAAGATACAAAATTCGGTTGGAGCGAGGAATGTGAGAAGAGTTTTCAAGAACTGATCAAGAGGAGACACATTTCAGCACCTGTTCTGACAATACCATCTAGCTCGGAGGGATTTGTCATCAACAGTGATGCTTCGGGAAAAGGGTTAGGATGTGTTCTCATGCAACATGGGAGAGTCATAGCATATGCCTCTCGATAACTCAAAGAATATGAGAGAAATTACCCTACTAGTGATCTAGAGTTGGCAGCTGTCATCTTTGCACTTAAAATTTGGAGGTATTACCTGTATGGGGAGAAAGTGGAGATCTATACGAATCATAAAAGCCTCAAATATTTCTTCACTCAAAAGGAACTCAACATGCGAAAACGACGTTGGCTTGAACTGTTGAAAGATTATGATCATACCATTCAATCCCATCCTGAAAAAGCCAACGTGGTAGCTGTGAGTAGAAGATCATATGCGGGTATGAGTGCGATATTGTCAACGCAAAGGCCCATTTTGTATGACTTGTAAAGGATGGAGATAGAGTTAAAGACTCCAGGGACCCACATGATGATGGCAAATATACGAGTAGAACCGACTTTAATTAATAAAGTTAAAGCTGCTCAAGCTACGGACCTGGAGCTGATGCGTATGAAGAAGAAAGTATAAGAAGGTGTTGTTCCAGAAGCAAAAATTGATGAAGAAGGAATACTTCAAGTCAACTCCAGACTTTGTGTTCCAAACGACTCTGATTTAAAGTATAAAATCATGATGGAGGCGCACAACACACCGTTTGCAATCCATCCTGGGAGTACCAAAATGTATCGTGATCTTCGACATACATTTTGGTGGAGCAATATGAAGAGAGAGGTAGCAGAGTTTATCTCAAGGTGTCTAACTTGTCAACGAGTCAAGGCGGAGCATCAAGTGCCAAAAGGTCCATTGCAACCACTTGAAATTCCAGAATGGAAGTGGGAGCACATTACCATAGATTTCGTTACTGGTCTTCCCAAGGTTTCTCAAGGCATTGATGCGATTTAGGTCATTGTTGATAGATTGACCAAGTTTGCTCATTTCTTACCCATACGAGAAACTTATTCACTTGAACGTCTTATTCATATGTACATAAATGAGATTATAAGACTACATAGCATACCAGTATCCATAGTTCGGGATATCATCCTCAAACAGACGGGCAGTCGGAGAGGACTATTCAAACTCTTGAGGATTTATTAAGACTCTATGTCCTTAACTTCAAAGGAAGTTGGGATAAGTTCTTGCAATTAGTTGAATTTTCCTATAATAACAGTTATCAAGCAAGTATTGGCATGGCTCCATTTGAGGCGTTATATAAACGCAAATGTCGTTCTCTAGTATGCTGGGACGAGGTGGGTGAAGCAACATTGTTGGGACCAGAGTTGGTATGTATGACTACAGAAAAGATTCAAACAATCCAACAACGTATAAAAACCTCACAAGATCGACAAAAGAGTTATGTTGATCTTCATCGAAAGGACTTAGAATTCAATATCGGAGATCATGTGTTGTTACGTGTTGCTTCATGGAAAGGAGTTACGAGATTTGGAAAGAGAGGAAAGCTCAATCCTCAATTCATTGGCCCATTTGTAATCCTCGATCGAGTAGGAACTGTGGCGTATAGACTCGCCTTACCGCCAAGTATGTCTCGTGTTCATATCGTTTTTCACATATCTATGTTACATAAATATGTGAAAGACCCGAACCACATTATTAAATTAGAACCGGACGAGATAGCGGAAGATTTAACATATGAAGAGGTACCTGTTAAAATCTTGGATAAGAAGGATCATATTCTATGCTCCAAGGTTATACCTTAAGTTAAAGTTTTGTGGAGAAACCACGATGTAGAGGAAATGACCTGGGAATTAGAATCCGAAATGAAATCAAGGTATCCTCACCTATTCGACATACTAGGTACGTACTCTAATTTCGAGGATGAAATTTCATAAGGAGGGGAGGTTGTAAGACCCCAAATTATATGAAATGAAAGTATCCAATTTTCTTATAATTATTATTCTATTTAATGAATGGTTAAATTGATAAAAGGTTAAAGTTAAGGGTGATATTTGAAAATTTTGCAAAGTAAGCAAGTTGATATAAAATATTCGTTGTGTCGGGGAATATTCGATTGGTCGGGGAATATTCGTTTTAACAAGGAATATTCGTACGATGGTATAATCATTGGTGGACCCCACAACGAAAGTATTGTCGTAGTTAGAAAACGACAGAAATATCTTTTTATAAAAAAAACAACAAAAGTTTTACTGTTAAACTATTGAACTACCCAGATGTAAAAGTACAGTAATACGCGTGGTTGCATAGTAGCATACGGTATTGATTATTGATGCTTATGTAAGAAGCCACTCAGTTTACTCAATTATTGCTACAGTGATTGTTGCATCAAACGTTATTTGATTCAATTATTGTCACAGTATCATCTGCATAATATTTTATATTTTAAATCAATAATTGAGACAACAAAGTTATTCATTTTATTATTTGTAATATTGACGATGTCTAGAAAGTTCTATCGAGGAGAGGTTTGGTCACCTAATTGAGCACCAATAGGGAGAAATCCTTATCGGATAGCCCCCTCTTTCCTGGGAATGATCTGGTTGTTAAATATTATGAGTTATAATATTAATGATGAATAATTATTGAAGTATTAAAAATGTGTTTATTGAAGATAAGTGAATTACAAAAGTTAGGGGGGAATAATGCAAACTTGGAAAACTTTAGGGTTACCAAAGTGTAATAAGTTAAATCAATCTGGACCATTGGTGGTGGTTTTAATAGTAAATCAATCTGGACCATTGATGGTGGTTTTAATAGTAAATCAATCTGGACCGTCGGTGGTGGTTTTAATAGTAAATCAATCTGGACCGTTGATGGTGGTTTTAAAAGTAATCAATCTGGACCGTCGATGGTGGTTTTAAAAGTAATCAATCTGGATCGTCGGTGTTGGTTTTAAAAGTAAATCAATCTGGACCGTCGGTTGTGGTTTTAATAGTAATCAATATGGACCATCCATTCTAATAGTAAATCAATCTGGACCGTTCGTTAATAAGTTACTATTTAGTCCATTCTCCTATAAATAGAAGCTTAATTCTTCTTTCATTCTCACCAATTCATTGAGATTCACAAGAGACACTATAAAGAGAGAAACTATAGAGAGCAAGAAGAAGAGTATTCTGCTACTTCACTATTGCAGTATCCAGTCTTCTACTAAGGTAAGGGGTATTATTTCGTTCGTATTCATAAGGGATACCATTTTTCGTATTCATCCTTTAATATGTCAGAATAACCTGTCTACGCGGATTACGTACCGTATGACAGCTGAAAATCCATTTGCAGTTTTTGTATGTTAATTCTTTTCATATTCTAAAATCTAAACTTACTATGGTAAGTATTGCTTCTATAAACCTTAAAATTAGTGGAATATCCTTGAGTTTTGCGCTTCATCCAGTATCATTTCATTGGAATATTTATCTGAACTTTCTTATTAAATATCAATATTTTCACCTGGGGTACTATTCACGGGTTACTATTCACCCGATTACTATTCACTATAATATTATTCAGTCGGGTATTCGGGACACTTTTCATGTCGGGGTACTATTCACGAGTTACTATTCATGGGTTACTATTCACCCAGTTACTATTCACTCAAATATTATTCACTCAGATATTTGGGGTACTTTTCATGCCGAATTACTATTCACAAAGTACTATTCATGGGGTACTATTTACCCGATTACTATTCACCCGAAAAATTGATTTCTTTTCTGTCCAAAATATATTTGATACATGGATATTATTCTTGAATTTTACTCCACAAAGCAGTATCATGTTGACAATTTGGATATTATTAAACTTTGGATAAATTAAATTATAAATCTTTAAAATTTATCCTTTGCTTTCATTTAATTGAATGCTTATATCATTATCATCATCCTCATGTTTATATTGTGATGAAAGTCATCTTTGGCTTACGTGCATAGATGGACTGTTGATTGGTATGATTATGACCAGGGATTATTCGGTATAATCATGACCATTGATGATTACCTGAATATCCTTGGCCCGTAGTGCAGGGATGATTCGATGATGTGGTTTATTTATTATTGTCGAGTCTCAAATGATAAAGTTGATGAAAAACTTTTTAAATCATAGAAGATAGTAGATATCATGCTCTACTTGACTCTTCTAATGGATTGCTTGTTCCGCTGTAGTTAAACTTGTTGTCTATTATATTCTATTAGTTTAACATTGTTGAAGGCTAACGATAACTTATTCTGCATTATCTTAGTCATAATATTTCTTACTGGGCTAGTTGAGCTCACCCTTTTGCTTTCATTGTTCTCTTCAGAAAATGAGAACATAGCTGGGACTAGTCGGGGAACGGAGTGATGGTCCGAGATGGTGCATTAGTGGTCCTCACTATTATGTGAAATAGTGTGATAATAATTATAATGAGGACTCCATTGAGTGTGGATATTGTCTAGAAGATAATATTCATTTTAAAACTCTCAGCTTATGTTTTGTCATATGTTACACGACAGTTGTATAATTAAGTTTGTATTTGTATTCAGTACCATGTATTTGGCGACCCAAGATGGGTGATGTATACCTATTTTGGGGGCATCACATAATAAACGTATATCTTAACAGAAATATACCGCCGAGAAGAAGACCAAACCGTTAACCGGCCCAAGAAGGGTCGACGAACAACAACAATGATGCCAATGTTGATCATGTTCAGCAGTTGGTGAACTTACTGGCTGGAGCAATTAACAATCAACCTTAAACTCCACCAAATATGATGTTCAAGGACTTCAGGACAGTGGGACCGCCAGGGCTTAAAGGCTCCATGAACCTGATAGAAGCTCAAACTTGGGTTATGGAGATGGAAAATTTTTTTGATGTCGCCAAAGTTAGAGATGACCAGAAAACCGCCTATGCAACTTTCATGCTGAAGTCAGAAGCCAGTTATTGGTGGCAAGCAAATAAGGTTTGTGCAGGAGAAGGTGTGATCACCTGGGTGAGGCTCAAGGAGATGTTCTTCGAGATATATTTCCTGACAAGCTCGCAGAACCAAACGGAGGTACAATTTCTGGAATTGAAGCAAGACAATATGTCCGTACCAGACTATGTGGCAAAATTCAATGAGTTGGCTAGGTTTGCCCCGTATCAAGTACACACGGATGAGATGAAAGCAAGAAGATTTGAACAGGGACTGAAGCCTTGGTTATATAGCAAAGCGTCAATGTTTCAGCTGAACACTTTTGTTGGAGTACTGGAGAAGGCCATCCTCGATGAAGGTGGAAGCGATGCGGTGACTAAGTAAAATCAGGATCAGAAGAAGAAGAAGAGTAAAAATGAGGGAAATAACAAGGCCAGTGGCAGCAACACGGGAGGAAGTAACAATCAGAAAAGAAGGTGGACTGACAATTTGTCAACTGGAAATCAGCAATGAGGTAAGAAAAAGGGGATTGAAGCATGCCCGACTTGCGAGAAAGCTCACCTAGGGGTTTGTATGAAAGGAAAAAGAGTCCGCTATAATTGTGGTCAGGAAGGACACATAGCACCTAACTGCCCCAACCCAAAGAAGGGCACCTGCTTCACATGTGGGTAGAAGGACTACTTGGCTAGGGACTGTCCAAAGAAAGGATTTGGAAGGGCAGGAACAAGGGAAGCAGCGGTGGCAATGCTTTAACTATCACGGGATCAACCGCAACCAATCGACCAACCACCAGGACATTCAACATGACAGTACATGATATTGTGCAGTCTCGTGATGTGGTGTCAGGTATCATACCGATCAATAAAGTTAATGCTTATGTATTATTTGATTCGGGTGCTACTTGTTCATTTATATCCGATAACTTTGCTAAGAACTTGGAATTGCCTAAGGATGAGTTAGAATACCCCATGAATATAGAGATTGCAAATAGAGAAGTAATCCCTGTTAAGTACGTACATAAGAACTATAGGGTGGATATTAAGGGTAACATTATGAACGTAGATCTTATCACTATTAAACTTTGGGAATTTAACGTTATCTTGGGAATGGATTGGTTATTCAATTACGGGGCTGTAATTGATTGCCAGAAAAAATGTATTAACCTTATGAATCCATCAAAGGTTGTGTTTTATGGCAATAAATCGCCTAGACAAGCGAGTTGTCTGACGATGATGCAGGCCAGGAAGTTGTTAAGACAAGGCTGTGTAGGATATTTAGCCTACATAGTCGAAAGTCATAAAGAGAACCCAGAGATGGAGGAGATATCAGTAGTGATGGACTTTGCAGATGTATTTCCAGATGATCTGCCAGAACTTTCACCAGACGGAGAGGTTAAGTTTGTGATTGATTTGGTGTCAGGAATGGCTCCAATATCGAAGGCACCGTACCGGATGGCTCTGGTAGAGATGAAAGAATTGACGGTATAACTGCAAGAGTTATTGGACAAGAAATACATTCAATCGAGCGTATCGCCGTGGGGAGCGCCGGTGTTATTTGTGAAGAAGAAGGACGAGACGATGCGACTCTGTATCAATTACAGAGAACTAAATAAGGTCACGATTAAGAATAGATATCCATTACCGAGGATCGATGAACTGTTTGATCAATTGAAGGGTGCGAGATACTTTTCAAAGATAGACTTGAGGAGTGGTTATCATCAACTGAAGGTGAGGCTAGAGGATGTACCAAAGACAACATTTAGGACTCGATATGGTCACTACAAATTTTTGGTGATGTCATTTGGTCTAACAAATGCTCCTGATGAACAGGGTATTTAAACTATTTTTAGATAAATTAGTGGTGGTGTTCATCGATGACATTCTGGTATACTCGAAAACTAAGGAAAAACATGTAGATCATTTGAAGGTAGCGTTAGAGGCGTTGAAAAGGGAAAAGTTGTATGCCATGTTTTCAAAATGCGAATTTTGAGCGGGTGTAATTTCTCAGACATGTGATTGATAAGGATGGAATTTCGGTAGATCCCTCCAAAGTCGAAGCTGTGATGAACTGGGATCAGCCGAAAAAATTGTCGAAAGTGAGAAGTTTTCTTGGATTGGCAGGTTATTATAGAAGATTCATTCAGGATGTTTCCAAGATCGCAACCCCGCTAACGAATTTGACTAGGAAAGCTGTGAAATTCGTTTAGACAGAGAAGTGTGAGGAAAGCTTTCAAGAACTTAAGAAGAGGTTGAGTATAGCACTTGTGTTATCTCTTCTGGATGACACAGGAAATTTTGTGGTTTATAGTGATGCATCGCATAAAGGACTTGGTTGTGTGCTTATGCAAAATGACAAGGTCATTGCGTATGCGTCACGACAATTAAAGGACTATGAGAAGGGGTATCCAACCCATGACTTGGAGTTAGCTGCAGTGGTATTCACCTTGAAAATCTGGAGACACTATCTCTATGGGAAGAAGTGTGAAATATATATAGACCAAAAGAGTTTGAAATATATTTTTACACAGAAGGACTTGTATATGCGCCAGAAAAGGTGGCTGGAGTTAATTAAGGACTATGATTGCGAGATTTTATACCATCCGGGTAAAGCAAATGTGGTTGACAATGGTTTAAGTAGAAAGGGTCGGGAAAAAGTGATGATGTTGACTGCTTAGGAGGAGCTAGTTTCAGCAATGGAGAAGCTGGAATTGAAAGTGAAGTATCCTATGGAAACTGACGAGAAGTAGTTCCAGATGCAAGCTGGTATAACTTTGCTAGATAAAGTTAAGGAGGCTCAGCTTCAGGACGAAGAATGTGAGAAGGTGAAAAAGAAGAGGGAACCGAACCGAGATTTAAGATAGACAGTGAGAGACTATTGAGATTTGAGAGCGGAATTTGGGTACACCGCCAATGCTAGAGATTAAGAAAGACATTTTGAGCAAGGCTCATAACTCACGATATTCGATTCACCCTGGTAGTACCAAGATGTACCAAGATCTTCGACAACATTTTTGGTGGCTAAATTTGAAACTAGATGTTGTAGAGTGTGTTGCCCAGTGTCTGACATGTCAAAAAGTGAAAGCAGAACATCAGAGGCCGAGTGGGTTGCTACAACCTTTAGAGATCCCAGAATAAAAATGGGAACATATTACGATGGATTTTGTGGTTGGCCTTTCAAAAACTCAGAAAGACTATGACACAGTATGGGTTATCATTGACCGATTGACAAAATCCGCACAATTTCTTCCGATCAGAATCAAATTCAACTTAGACCAGTTGGTAAGGTTATATGTGAAAGAGATTATTTCGAGGCACGGAGTTCCGGTGTCAATTGTTTTTGATAGGGATCCACGCTTTTCATCAAACTTCTGGAAGCGACTACACGAATGCATAGGGACGCAGTTGAAAATGAGTACAACATATCACCCTCAGACAAACGGGAAGAGTGAAAGGACCATCTAAACATTAGAGGATATATTAAGACCTTGTATAATGGACTTTAAAGGAAATTGGGATGATAATCTTCCATTGGTGGAATTCGCTTACAATAACAGTTACCACGCTAGTATTGGCATGCCGCTTTACGAAGCGTTGTACGGTAGAAAATGCAGAACTCCATTATATTGGGATGAAGTTGGGGAACGCCAACTACTAGGACCATAATTGGTGCAACAGACCACTGAGATTGTCAAGGTGATCAGGACAAGATTGATAGCTACTCAAGACAGACAGAAGAAATATGATGATCACCACTGACATAATCAAGAATTTGAACCTGGTAGCTACATTTTCTTAAAAGTGTCTCCATGGAAGGGAAAGATCCGATTTGGCAAGAAAGGAAAATTGAGCCCGAGGTTCATTGGACCCTTGATGCGAAAAATTGGTGAAGTTGCCTATGAGGTAGCCTTACCTCTAGCCTTAGAGCATATCCATAAGGTTTTTCATGTTTCTGTCTTACGACCATATAAGCCCGATTACAAGCACGTTATCGAATATGAACCCCTGCATTTTGAGAAAGATCTGTCCTATGAAGAAGTTCCTATTCAAATTGTTGACAGGAAAGAGCAAGTTCTCCAAAATAAAGTAATTTCCTCCGTTAAGGTAATTTGGAGGAACCACAACGCTGAAGAAGCTACGTGGGAACTCGAAGAGTATATGATGAAGAATTGCCCACATTTATTTACTTAATCTATGTAGCAATTCAGGGGACAAAATCTTTTTAGGGGGGAGAATGTAACGGGATAAATTGATTGAGTCATGATTCTGGGGACAGAATCCTTTTAAGGGGGAAACATGTGACGAACAAGATTTTTATAATTTAATTTGATTATTTATTGAATTAAATAAATACTTTTCGATGATTTAATTATTGGGTTAAATAATTAATTGATTAAGTTGTGATAGATTAATTTAATTATATGTGTTACATTGATTAAATTAATGTGGAGAATTTATTATTCAAAGTATGTATTTAATTGAGCTTATTTAATAAGTATAATGTTATTCTAATTAATTTAATAATTAATTAGAGATTTAATGATTTGACATAATTAATAAATGAGAATTTAATTATGTGACTATGTGACTTAATGTGGAATTATTATATTTAATTGAATTAAATAAGATATTTGATTAATTGCGTAAATGGGTATGACATTATTAAACTATATAATAAGAGTTTAATAAAAATAAATGAAAAGGAGCCTAGGCTAGCCAAACATGGCCCTAAGGGGAGTTGGCGAGTTAACCCACTAAGGGATAAACCGACCATGACAACGCCAGTATGCGCATGATATATCAGCTCCCTTTTTCTTTCATTACGTACATTTTCTTTAAACCTAAACTTGAGAAACAAAGAGTATTTGGAGAGAAAAATTAAGGGAAAATGTGAATTGAAGAAGAAATAGAGAAGAATTTTATCATCATTGAGTCTTATACACAAACTAGCAGGGTAGTCTCTTCAACCCAAACTTCAATTTACTTTCTTGAAGTTTATTTTAGTTCTCTATAAACTAAAATTTATGGCCAATGTGTTAGGAAATTGATTGTATATGTTTATTAGCATGCATAATTCAATTCTATATGATTTGTATGTGATTAGAGTAATCAATTTCATATAAATATGTCGTAATTGAATTTTTGAAGTTACAGAATATGAAAGTTGTATAAATGGCTCTTATGAGAAATTGTATGCCATGAATTATTTGTTTAACTTAAAATTGACAGTAGATTATGATAATACATGTTAAAACGAAGAAAACAAACTTTGAACGGGCAGATTTGGAGTTATAACGAATTCGTAATGTCAAATTTCATGTTTTTCCTCAAAACTTTCAAAAACACCAAGAGCAGTGAAATTATATGATTTGATTCAAGTAATTTCATGATTTAAGGTAATAAAAACATGTTAGTAACATTGTATGATGTTTCTATGAATTTTATACTTCATAGAAATCACGATATTAGTTTAATTTTCATTTATTTGGAATTATTTGGGCTACGATCGTCAAAATCATGAATCGCAAAAATTGTATGGTGGGTGATCCCCCTACGCAGAGATGTTGTCGAGCCTTTTACCCCCGCTTCAGCACCACCTTCGCCCTAACGGGCATTACTAGGTTATATTACCCCGCCCCGGTGGGCATTTCTTCAGCTAAAAGCCCCGCCCCGGCGAGGGTAGCAGAGTTGAACAGTTTCAATTTTTTGTTATGTACAGTTTCTTACATTCTAGTTTAACATAGTTTAATAAACATGATATTATGTTGGACATATAATAAGATGTCATTCCAGATTGTTAACGTACATGCATGTGATGAAATTGCATAGTAATTTGATAAGTTATATAAGGACTAACGTGATATCCATGAGAAGATGTAATGATGTTCAAAATTAAAATGTGATGACTTGATAAGTGTTTTAAACAATAAGATAACATATTGTTGAAATGTTTAAGATGATTTGAAATCTCATATCAGTATATTATGTGTGTACATAAATATTGCATCATAGAGTATGATTTTGATAGCTTGAGTGTTATACTCGTATATACGCATATTGTGAATTCATACTCATGTTATGAGGTTAATTAATAGGTTAACACCAAGAACCAAGTTGTAAGTTGAACTTAAATGAAAATTTCAACAATTGAACATAGAAATTATGAAACTAATCGACATCTTATGCGTAATGTGAGACCACAAATTTTATGAATAAAGATTTAAATTTTTCGAAATATTTTTTTAATATTATGGTGTGGATTTGATATAATGTTATAGTTGTGGGTAATATTTATAAATTTTGTAAAGTAAGCAAGTTGTTATAAAATATTCGTTTGGTCGGGGAATATTCTTTTTATCGGGAAATATTCGTACAACGGCACAATCATTGGTGGACCCCACAATGGAATTATTGTCGGATTAAGAAAATGACAAAAATATTTTATGAAAATAACGGCGGAAGTTTTACCGTTAATTTGTTGAAACACCCGGTGTTAAAAATGCGATGTCTGGCGTGGTTGCGTAGTATACTTGCGGTATTGATTATTGATGCTTACGTGAGAAGTCACTCAGTTTTGTTCAATTATTGCTACAGTAATTGTTGCATAGTATCTCACGTTATTTGATTCAATTATTGTCAATATTTTATATATTATTAAATCAATAATTGAGATGATAAAGTTATTAATATTATTATTTGCAATATTAATGATGTCTGTAGAAGTTACATGTCAATGAGAGGTTTGGTCACCTAATTGCGCGCCAATAGGGAGAAATCCTTATTGGAAAGCCCCCTCTTTCCTGGGAACGACCTGGTCGATTAATATTGTGAATTATAATAAAGGTGATAAATGTTGTTAAAATTATTAAGGTAATTTTTATGAAGTTTTGCTTATTTTATGGACCCCCATTTACCCATTTTTCAAAATAATCGGTAGAAATTTCTTAAAAGGTGGACCCATATGTGGGGCCCACGAAAGAAAAATGGGGGGGGGGGGGAATATGGGAAGTCACGGAAGTTTATATATATATATATATATATATATATATATATTGTTTTATTATTATTATTATAACTGTAATAAAACAGAAAACTTTTTATATAAAACAGAATACTTTTTATAAAATTTTATTTTATTTGATTATAAATAGAATATATTATATTTTATTATGTATAGTGCCTGCATAGTGTTTGCATAGTAAAATCTTTTTATAAAGTTTTGTTTTATTTGATTATAAATAGAATATATTATATTTTATTATGCATAGTGTTTGCATAGTAAAATTTTTTTATATAAAGCAGAATACTTTTATAAAGTTATTTATTTTATTAGATTTTAAATAATATATATATATATATATATATTATAAATTTTGTTTTATTATATAATTATAAATATATTATATTATATTTTATTGCATAGTATCATTTCCATTCTCCTATAAATAGGATGCTTAGTTAGAATTGAAAAACACAACAGAAATTCAGAGAATTCTTCTTCTATAATCTTGAGCATATTTCTTTAGAGTTTAAGAAAGTTTTGAGCATAAAAAATAGTGCAAGTTTTCTTCAAGTATATCCCAGCCCTACCCATCGGAATACTCTTCTTTTTAAGGTAAGGGATATTATTCTTTCGTATTCATGAAGAGAATTATTTTCTTTCAATATTCGTAAGGGTTGTTATTCCATTCTTTATTATTATGTTGGAATAACTCCATACATCCAAATCGCATACGTGGTGAAATTTTTCATTATTCCATTCTTTATTATTACGTTAGAATAACTTTTGTCGGTCTTGATCTATCGCGTGCACAGTGAATTACTGTTGTTATTCCATTCTTTATTATTACATTTGGAACATCACATGCATGCGGATTACGCGTGATCGATTTCATTCTTTATTATTTGGAACATCACATGCGTGTGGATTACGCATGACTGGTTCCATTCTTTATTATTACATTGGAATATCTCATGCATGCGGATTACGGCGACACTGGTTCCATTCTTTGTTACTCTGTTGGAATAACTTTATCATGTGGATTCCGCATGCGTGGTGAATGATCCTTTGTATACATTCCTTATTAACTTGTGGAAATGATGCATCTACGTGGATTACCGCATGGTGGCGAAAATCCATTCATAGTTTCATATATTCTATTATACTCGGTTGGTTAAAGTTTTGGCTTCTATACTCTATGAAATTAGTAGAATATCCTGGATATTTGCGCTTCATCCAGTATCTTTTCATAAAAATATTCTTCTGAGCATTCTTGAATTTTTACTCCACAAAGCAGTATCATGTTGACAATTTAGACGTTATTGGTTCCTGGATAAATTAATTTATAAATCTTTAAAATTTATTCTTGAACTTGTTTTATTGAATTATTATGTCATTGTTATCATCCTCGTGTTTATATTATGTTGAAAGTCATCTGTGGCCTGTAGTGCATAGATGGACTTAGTATGATTATAAACAGGGATTATTCGGTATAATCATAATCGTAATGTTATAAATGATGTGGTAAAAGTCCTCATTGGCCCGTAATGCATTGATGGACAGTTGTTGGCATGATCATGACCATTGATGAAAACACGAATATCCTTGGCTCGTAGTGCATGGATAATTTGTGGTTGTGATTAATGAATATCTTTGGTCGTAGTGCAAGGATGATGTGGATTATTTATTGAGTTGAGTCTCAGCGATAAAAGTGATGAAAAACCTTTTAAATCATAGAAGATAGTAGATTTTATTCTCTACTTGACTCTTACAATGGATTGCTTGTTCATTGCGAGTTAAACTTGATGTTTGTTATATTGTATCAGTTTAACACTGTTGAAGACTAACGATAATTTATTATGCATTATCTTTGTCATAATATTTCTTACTGGGCTAGTTGAGCTCACCCTTTTGCTTTCATTGTTCTCTTGTGAAATGAGAGCGTAATGAGGACTAGTCGGGGAGCGGATTGACGGTCCAGATGATAGCATTAGTAGTCCTCACTATTCTATGAAATAGTATGATAATAAATGTATTGAGGACTTATTTTGAGTTTGAATACTGTCTAGAAGACAATATTTGCATTAAAACTCACAGCTCATGTTGTACATTTAAGATTGTATTTGTATTCTGTACCATGTATTTGGCGACTCAGAATAGGTGATGTATACCTATTTTGGGGGCATCACAGTTGGTATCAAAGCTTAGGGATATGATCCCTGGCTGAGATGTGAGACAAGAACTAGGAGGGGAGAGACGGAAAATTCCTTCGCTAGTATGACCTACCTAAGTTTATTTGGTATTTAATTGGTCAGTCAAAGTTTAGGGATAATATGTGATATGTTAATTAACCCTTGTTTTGTGACAGTGTTTGAAAATGGCATCTGAAACTATTGAGATCAGCAATGAAGCACATGAGACCGTTGAGTCACCAACGATCAATACCCAGGATAATGTGTATAGGAAGACAATAATCCTCAGGTAAATAACAACACCGATCAAATGATGAACGATGAGATGTTCAGAGGCTTTATGCAATTCATGCAACATCAGGCGAGAGAGACTCATGTTAAAAATTCAGGTGGAAACACTAGCAACTCTCGGATGGTCACTGCTAAGAAGTTCAAGGAGCAAGGACCGCCGGAGTTTTTGGGAAAGCCAGAACCACTTAAGGCAGAGACGTGGTTAAAGTAGATCACCAAGATATTTGATGTCTTGGGATGCTCCGAGGAGAAAAAGGTTCCCTTTTGCCACCTTTATGTTGTGTGAAGAGTCAGATTAATTACTGGTGGGAATCTGTAAAATGTACCCAGCCAGACGCACTCAAGATGTCTTGGGAGAAGTTCCAAGAGCTGTTCAACGACAAGTACTTTTCCGAAAGTATTCGATAAAAATTATTAATGAAAATATTTTAAATCATAGAAGATAGTAGATATCATGCTCTACTTGACTCTTCTAATGGATTGCTTATTCCGCTGCAGTTAAACTTGATGTCTATTGTATTTTATCAGTTTAACATTGTTAAAGGCTAATGATAATTTATCCTGCATTATCTTAGTCATAATATTTCTTACTGGGCTAGTTGAGCTCACCCTTTTGCTTTCATTATTTTTTTCAGGAAATGAGAACGTAGCCGGGACTAGTCGGGGAATGGAGTAATGGTCCGAGATGGTGTTATAGTAGTCCTCACTATTCTATAAAATAATGTGACAATAAATGTAATGAGGACTATATTTGAGAGTGGATATTATCTAAAAGGCAATATTCCTGTTTAAACTCTCAGCTATGTTTTGTCGTATATTACACGACGTTTGTATAATTAAGTTTGTATTTGTATTATGTACCATGTATTTGGTGACTCAAGATGGGTGATGTATACTTGTTTTGGGGGCGTCACAGTAATGTTATAAATGATGTGGTAAAAGTCCTCATTGGCCCGTAGTGCATTGATGGACAGTTGTTGGCATGATAGTGACCATTGATGAAAACACGAATATCCTTAGCCCGTAGTGCATGGATAATTTGTGGTTGTGATACTAATGAATATCCTTGGCCGTAGTGCAGGGATGATGTGGATTATTTATTGAGTTGAGTCTCAGCGATAAAAGTGATGAAAAACCTTTTAAATCATAGAAGATAGTAGATTTTATTCTCTACTTGACTCTTCTAATGGATTGCTTGTTATTTGCTATGATTAAACTTGATGTTTGTTATATTGTATCAGTTTAACACTGTTGAAGGCTAACGATAATTTATTCTGCATTATCTTAGTCATAATATTTCTTACTGGGCTAGTTGAACTCACCCTTTTGCTTTCATTGTTCTCTTCAAGAAATGAGAATGTAGCAGGGACTAGTCGGGGAACGGAGTGACGGTCCAGATGATAGCATTAGTAGTCTTCACTATTCTATGAAATAGTGTGATAATAAATGTATTGAGGACTTATTTTGAGTTTGAATACTGTCTAGAAGACAATATTTGTATTAAAACTCACAGCTCATGTTGTATATTTAAGATTGTATTTGTATTCTTAACCATGTATTTGACGACTCAGAATAGGTGATGTATACCTATTTTGGGGGTGTCACACGTAATGTAAAGTGTAGGACGTTGAGGGATTGAATTGTAACTATTTTTGTAGCTTGCGCTCGAGGCAAGTTCCTAAACCTTGTTTCTTTACATAAAGCAAGTTTCTTATTCTATCTTGGTTATTATTGTTCAAGTCAAGATTTCATATTAGATGTTATCTTTTTTTAAAAGCATGATTCCTGTTATAAAATACGTATTCGATTGTATACCTCTTGAATTTTATTATTCAAATTAAATATCAATTATTGTTGAACCTTGTAAGACTAACGAACCCTTATTGATTCGACTAGTCTATAATTGATGAACGTTCTAAATATCAGAACCCTTGTTGAGCTTATCCAAACCAAACTTCCTTTGGTGCGAACTCTAATGTCAAACTAAGATGAACAACCCTGTTATAGGGGATTAATTATGCTTTAGCGTTAAGATATTGTTCACGCGAGATGGTACTAAAATTTGATCCCCAAGCACGAGAAGAAAAGTCCATAGTCTTACGATCATTAAAGGTTTCAAGTATAAACACTTGACAACCTAGGACATAGTTCAAGGTGACCCTCAGAAGTTCTTTTGATTCTTGTTATTCATTCTTGATTCAAAAGTCGAGTTTTCTTATTTCAGAAGTCTTTGATTAACTCATATGATATTATATTGTTGTTATATTATTATACTTGTGGGCAATTATGCTCACTCTTGCGTAATAATAACATTACAGTTCAGAACGAAAGGTCTGACGAGCCTTCTACTAGCAAAGACAAGGGCAAAGTCAACAAGTAATGAAGACTTGTTTTTTATTTGATGTATTTACATTTCAGACTTATATTAATGTTGTGTAAGACTTAATATTTGTTTATGTTTCCGCATTTGAGAATTAAGGTTAGCATGACATGGGATTTATGTATTTACATTCAGATGTTGTAACTCCATAAAGAGAGAATTTAATTTTATCTATTTTATAGTTTTCATTTATTATGGGTAGATAGACTTATGATGTTTTTTCAGTGAACACCAAATCCCGTGGGAATCGAAGTACTCGGATTTGGGGGTGTCACAGGATAAATATTAGTGGTAATCTTTTTAGATAAATGTGTAATAATTTGGACCCTCCTATAAATCCTACCAATCCCATGTATTGATAAGTTTAATTGTATTTTGATATAAATTTATAGCAATACATAACAGAACTCTAATAATAATTTGAAATGAATAATAAATGAGTATTACAAAAGGTGAGAACGGATCTAAAGTACTCTCACTTAAATATCACTCTCTCTTAAATAGCACTTCTTTATTAAAACTACGTCGTTTTGGAGATTCCTTTAAAAAATAAGTGGGGCCACGGGTGACATTTTTGTAAATAAAAAGAAAGCAAGTGGGACCATTCTATTTTAATATTATTTTGTACTATTTTAAAAGAATCTCCAAAATGACGTAATTTTAATAAAGGAGTGCTATTTAAGAAAAAATATTATTTAAGAGGAATGCTATTTAAAAGGATATATTATTTAATTTAAGTGTTTTAGATCCATTTTGTACATTATACTTGCAATGGGATGGGACTAATGAATTCATTCAAAATTGGATTCGAAAATTGCCAACTGGAGAAAGAGGTTTTTTTTTTGACTTCCTGCAATTGAATTGGTATTAAAATAAACTATAATTATATGACGAAAATTGTTTATTTAAGTGTGGTTCCATTTTTAAGGTGAGATAGAGTCTAAAATATATGAACCTCAATAAGAAATTTTGAATTAGTTTAGAAAATAACTTTTTGCCTCCCCCACGGCCCACCCCAAAAAAATATAAATAAAATCACTTAAATTTGCTTAAAAGTTGAAAAGCACACCCTAAACCACTAGTTGCTTAGGAAAAACAACAATAATTTAGATCTAAATTAGGTTTTCAAACAAAATTTGCAGGTGACAAGCTGGGCCTTCTGAATTTCAACCGTGCTACTTTTCTAGTTCTGTATTTTTACTAACCTTTGTTTGAAATCTAACCCTCAGAGCATTCATAACAGTTTCTCCAATAGACTTTCTATCCCTAATTTTGAAGAATATATCAACAAATTATTATCCAACAGTTTCCTTATCCTTATTTAATTCTCTATTTCAATCTCTATATAGGATTTTACTCCTCGGGATGAGAGAATCAAAAGACCGTTCTCTATGTATACAAAATGACATTTCACACCCTCATTTAAGTGGACAACTCATTAATCATTATCCAATTTATTTTCATTTTCAAATTATAAAATTAATATTGACTTATTTTTAAAAAATTAATTTCAAACGTATTCAAATTTAAAATTGATATAAATTTATTTAATTAATGTTAATATAATTATAAATATTATAAAAGCACTATTAATTATAAAATTTATTATTTTCAAAATTTAGATGAATCATATTAAATTTAAATTTAAAATATCATAAATTAACTTTTAAAAGTTAATATTGATCTTATGTACATTTTAAACTAAAATTCATTCAATACTCACTACATAAATTACTTAAAATTTAAAACAAAATAAAAGTTATTTTATGGTGGAATCTGATTGATAAATTTTACTCTCTTTTATAAATTATAAGATTATTATTAATTTTTATAAGTCGATTTGATGCATTCTCAAACTTAATAATTTTGCTAAAAATTATAGTAGTTTTTTTTTTCTAAATAAGTTACAATATGTATTGATTAAATTTAAAAATATCAAATACTTACTTTAAAAAAATTAATAAATTAATAGCGATTTTATAATTAAAAGCAAGAGGTTGTAGTTATAACGGTCAAAATCCACCATCTGCTGGAGGTTCATACCACCGAAAGAACCCACATCCATGATGAAAGAATTGAAAAGTTTGTTACTCCCAAACGGTAGCTTAACATGATGCAGAAGAAGAAGAATAATAAGATTTCTGATAAGAAGAATAATAAGAAGATTTCTGAGAAGAAGAAGAATAAGAAGATTTTTGGGAAGATGAAGAATAAGAAGATTTCTGGGAAAGCTTACCCCTACGGATTGGCAAGCTAGAAACCTTATCCCCGGATTTTGCTCGGTGTATGATGTTCTCAATAATGTCGGAATATGACAGCGGCAAAACACTACATCTATTGAAGGTTTGTAACTTTGGTTCTTTCTTCCTTTCCTTCTCTACCCTGACATGGGTTTTCTTTTGCTCTTATGTAGATGTATATATATGTTATATATATATATACATCTACATATGATTTGGCGGGAAATGAACACAGTGATTGGAGGGAACTGATATTGGAAGGAGTTATTTATTGTATTACTTGATACTAATCTACTACTTAATATAATTAATCAGGAGGAAGTCAACTTGTATTAGTAAATATTAAGGTTTAATATAGACAACTATATAAAAATCTGGTCAAATCTGTATTATACATAGACCACCGGACACGTGACAGTTTCCGGTAACTTTTTTGGCCAAAATATACAAAAGGGTCACTTATGCTTACTTATGTGTACTTTGGGTAGCGGGATGGGAGCGTTTAAACATTAGGGTACGAATGGTAAAAAGGTGTATACTTCGGGGTGAATTTTGCAATTAACCCTTCTGTATATGTATATACATATGGGTGTATTGTATATACCTAGCTAAATTTATGTGTTTGCTTTTCTCTCTTCAAACATATCTATATTTGATTTAAATAGACTTGGAAGAGATCAATTGAAGGAGGAGATCAATTTCTATTGGGTTGAATTTGAATATTTTAGGAGAATTTGGGGATCTGGCAAGGTGGCGGAAGAGTATTAGGGGTGTTTGGTTATGGATAGGGGAGTGGGGGAGAGAGAAAGATGGGGAGTTAGTCCACTCAAGAGGGTTGTCAGGCCGCTGCAAATTATTTTAGAGATGTTGGTAATAAATGCACAAAAGTTAGGGGTGGCCACCAGTGCTTGGGATTCGGTGGAGCCGCCATTGGCGGTGGTTGTGGATTGGGGGTTTGTTATCGGGAATATTGCTAATTGTGATTGGGAAGCCATTACTAACAACTGATGGTTTGATTAAGGGGTTAATTGATATTTTGGTCAATGTACTAAGGGTTAATTTTTATTGTGGTTACCAAAAAAAAATTTTGTACAAGCACATTACTGTACTCAAAAAATGTTATAAAATGATCATAACTTAACATTTCGTCCAAAAAAGTAAACGAAAATACTAACTAGACTAACGGTTAACAAGTGTTAATTATGTGGCATGTGATGTGAATCGAGTTAATTGATGTTTTGGTCATTGTACTAAGGGTCGATTTTCATTTTTGTTACTGAAACTTTTTTTGTTACATTCTCGCTATCGAAGTACCAAAACTATTACAAATTAGTGATTTTGTAATTTAAATCCATAAATTTTTTAAAATCATATTTAATTTGGAACCTTCTAAACACCAATTAATCAAACTACAAAATAAAGGAGAAAATGACCTAATAAACCTCCTTAGATCTGTCGACTACTGCAAAAATCGATTTAAAAGAAACTATTTTGCTCTCATTCGAAGTGAAACAAGTAATTTTGGACGCCGCCATCATCAATTTGTCGTTCTTCTTTTCTCCGTTTTTTTTACAAGTATACAGATGTATAAGAGGAACTTATTTTTTAAACTAGATTTTTGACGAGAGGCTGTAGTTCCGACTTGATCCACGATGAGAGAAAGAGTTGATGTACATAAGGTGTAGAACACCGTTTTTTCTAATAAGTCCGTCGTTCGTGGTTTGAATAGGAAGATGAACATTGATTTTTAATTACTTTTGTTTCTTTAAATTATGTTCATTTTCTTAAAACTATAATTATCTTCTTAGAATATTATCCATTATTAAAATAATTAGTCTAACTTTATCTTTTTTCTTTTCTTCTAGGTGAACATTTTATTTAATTTCTACAAACTAACCCATATATGTTATCTTATTAGAATATTCCACATCTATATGTCAAATGTTTGCCAAGTAAGCTTTTTCGTTAATATTTTGGATGAAAAATTATAAAATCACTAATTTGTAATATTTTTAGTATTTCGATAACGAGAGTGTAACAAAAAAAAATCAGTAACCAAAATGAAAATTGACCCCTAATACAATGATTAAAACATCAATTAACTCGATCCACATCACCTGTCACATAATTAGCACATGTTAACCGTTAGTCTAGGTAGCGCTTCCGTTCACTTTTTTGGACGGAATGGTAAGTAACGACCATTTTGTAACTTTTTCTGAGTAAATTAATGTGTTTGTAACAAAAAAAGATTCGATAACCACAATGAAAATCGACCCCTAGTACAATGATCAATACATCAATTAACCCTTTGATTGGGGGTAGAAAAATAGAAATCCATGTCATAATTTTCATATAGGATAAAAAATGATAAAAAATAATTTGAAAAGCCATGTAATTAAAAATGGATAGTCAAACTTGGTCAAGTAACTTAAACTTGAAAAATTTATACTTAATTGGTTAAAACAAAAAAATTTGTGCAAGTTGATTGGTTTTAGCCCGTGTAGTTTATTTCAAGAAAATATTTGTTTTGTTTCCCAAATTTTCCACTAAAAAAGCTTGGAAAACAAGGTAACTGTTATAATATGATTCCCTCGTGAGGAGAGAACCCGTGAACCCCTTTCCCTCTTCTTTCTTCTTTCTTCTCCTCTTCTCGTGAACTTCTTCCCCTCCCCCGTGACTCTTCTGCTTGCCTATATAAGTGAATGAATACTGAAGGAAATAATAAGAAAAACTTCTCTGAAGGTTTCTCTCTCTTTTCTCTTACTTATTCTCTCTAAATTTTTGCAGCAATTATAAGAGTATATTTCGATACTTTGCTAAGGTTTTATAACACGTTATCAGCACGAAACTCTAACCAACTAAAACGGTAAAATTAAATTCTTGCAATTTATTATTGTACTACCAGTTTGGCTATGCCACCAATGGTATAATGTTATTCTTACAATTGGTCTGGCTTTGCCGCCTATTATATTCTTTAACTGTTAAGTTATATTTATGTTTTATTGTCCATATAAAATTATTTTATTTACAGAGGTACCATCTATCCTTATTGATCTTATAAGAATTGGTGGGAACCTTTTTCTCTTATTAAATTATGGGAATAACCTGTATATACGGAATACCGCATACCTGGTGAATATCCTTTGTATTCATTTCTTATTAAATTGTGGGAATAACCTGTATATGCGGAATACCGCATACATGGTGAAATTCTTCTGTTATTCCATTATTTATTATTCTGTTGGAATAACCTGTCTATGCGAACTACCGCATACCGGGTGAAGATCCATTTGCATTATGCTAATAACATAAATATAAGAATATTTATATTTGCATTTTATCACCACTTGAGGTCGTGACTTTGTTTATTTTTCTATATCATACATGCAATTATTTATTGTTTTAATAAATAATAATTGTGTTTTAACCCAGAATAGATGGCAAACTTGGCAAAAAATAGATTTTTCTATTTTGAAAATCTCTGGAGACAACTATTTGGCTTTGGCACTTGATGCGGAATTGCACCTTAGTGCAAATGAGTTAGAAAAGACCATTGAATCAGGAAATACAGCTACTTCGGCACAAAATGCAAAAGCCATAATTTTTCTTCGTCACCATATTGATGAAGGATTAAAGACTGAGTATTTAACAGTCAAAGATCCTTTGTCTTTATGGACACAACTGAAGGAAAGATTTGACCACCAAAAATTGGTTGTTCTCCCTAATGCCAAATTTGAGTGGCTTAATTTAAGGCTACAATATTACAAATTAATTACGGAATATAGTTCCAATGTTTATAGAATAACCTATACTTTGGCTTTGTGCGGAGATCCAGTTTTTGAAACCCAAATGTTAGAGAAAACACTCTCAACTTTTCATCCCACCAACATGATTCTGTCACAACAATATAGACAGAGTAAGTTCACAAAATTCAGTGACTTATTGTCTATCCTCCTTGTTGCAGAAAAGAATAATGAATTGTTGTTGAAAAACCATCAAGTACGGCCAACGGGTGCTACACCATTGCCAGATATTAATAGCACGTCATTCCAGCAGAATAAACATGACAATAGATGGTTGTATAATAAGAAGCCTTGGGGGCGAAAGAATAAACGAGGCCATCATAACAACAAATTTCAGAACCGCGACAATTCAGGCCACCAGAAGTGGCAAGTGTCTGAGTCGGGTAAAAATAAAGAAAATGCAACACAGATAAAGAACAAACCAGATGTTTGTTTTAGGTATGGGATGAATGGGCATTGGTCACGTACCTATCATACGCCGAGGCATCTGGTTAATTTATTCTAGGAGGCTCAAAAGAACAAAGTGATGGAGGAAGAAAAAAACTTTGTTAATCATCAATTGGATATTGTTGATGTTCCACCAATGACCAACAATGAGAAAAGTGTTGTTGATATTACTGAACCTTCTGAAAGTATCTTTTGGGATATCGTTTAATTTTTGTTTTAATTAAACACCCTGAATGTATAATATTATTAGTTTTCATTCTATAAGTAGTATGTGTTTATCATGAATAAAATTATATATGAAATGTAACTTTTCTTATTTATGTTTTTACATGTGTCAGACCATCTTTAATGAATATCTTCTCATCACTTCTACTATTCCTGAAAAATAGAATATTCTAGAAAAACTTCATTCAATTTCTTCTAGATTATATACTATGAAAATTAGAGCAATTGAGTCTCATACTGTTATGATTCCAAAAATCCTAGATCCCAAATCCTTTATTCTTTGGCATAAAAGACTCAGTCATCCAGGTACTTTTGTGATGCGTCGTATTATTGAAAATTCTATTGGTCATCCTCTCAAAATAAGAAGGTTTTTCCTAGTAGTAAATTTCCTTGTGCTGCGTGTTCGCAAGAAAAATTAATTGTTCGACCATCACCAGTAAAAGTTTATAAAGAAGCCCCAAAATTCCTAGAGAGAATTCAAGGAAACATTTGTGGACCTATTCACCCATTGTCTGGCCTATTTCGATATTTCATGGTTTTAATAGATGCTTGAACTAGATGGTTTCATGTTTGTCTTCTCTCTTCTCGAAATTTTGGCTTTTCAAAACTTCTTGCTCAAATAATCAAGTTACGGACTCAATTCTCGGATCATCCAATCAAGTCAATTCGACTTGATAATGCAGCTGAATTTTCATCAATGACTTTTAATGATTTTTGTATGACTATTGGAATCTCCATTGAGCTTTTAACTGGAGATGTTTTTACTACATGTTATGTAGATTGTCATTTTGATGAATTTGTATTTCCACCATTAGAAAGAGGGAAAGTTTTAAATAAAAAACCCTCTGACATATTATGTAATGCATCAGAATTAAATTCACTTGATCTTCGTACAGGACAATGTGAAATTGAAGTTCAAAGAATTATTTATTTATAAAATATTGTAAATCAAATGCCAGATGCATTTAATGATGCTAGAGTCACATACACATGCAGTGAATACTCCAGCAAGGATAGAAATACCTATTGAAAAATCAATTCCTGGAGAATTGACGAATAAGGTAATAGAAGAATCTAAACCACGCCAGAAGCGTGGAAGACCTGTTGGTGTAAAAGACATTGTACTACGAAAATCAAAAGCAAATAAGGGAATCCCAGAAGGAATACCCGCTCCAAAAGTAGCACATATTCCAAGAGTGGGAATAGCCCCAGAAGAGGTTCAAAATCTCAGTGAAGGGATAAGAGATGAACACCAAGAGATCTCAATAAATTATGTACATGATGAAAAAATATGGGATCGAAGCAAAGTCATGATTGATGATATATTTGCTTTCTCTATAGCATCAGATATTACTTTAATTCCTGACACGGATCCTGAACCACAAAACGTGGAAGACTGTCGGAAAAGAAAAGATTGGCCAAAATGGAAAGATGCTATTCAAACTGAGCTACAATCTCTATTGAAAAGAGAAGTATTTGGACCAGTAGTTCAAAAACCGCTGGGTGTAATCCCGGGTGGAAATAAAATCTCTATTGAAAAGAGAAGTATTTGGACCAGTAGTCCAAACACCGCTGGGTGTAATCCCGGTTGGAAACAAATGGGTATTTGTAAGAAAGCGAAATGAGAAAAATGAAATTGTGAGATATAAAGCCCGACTTGTAGCTCAAGGGTTTTCACAAAAACCTGATATTGATTATCAGGATACAGACTCTCCAGTACGTAATGGATGGAGTCATTTTTTGCTTTTTGATAGGTATGTCAACCATGGAAGGTTTAGAAACACGTCTAATGGATGTGGTAACAGAATACCTATATGGCTCGCTTGACAGTGAGATTTACATGAGAATCCCTGAAGGATTGAAAATGGTTGAATCAAAAAAGCCCCGTCATATATATTCAATCAAGTTACAACGCTCGTTGTATGGGTTGAAACAGTCTGGTCGTATGTGGTATAATCGACTTAGTGATTATTTAATAAAAGATGGATATATAAATGATCATGTATGTCCATGTGTTTTTATTAAGAAATCACAAAGTGGATTTTCCATCATTGCTATATATGTGGATGATTTGAATTTTGTAGGTACTCCTGAAGAACTCACAAGAACTGCTACTTATTTAAAAGATGAATTTGAAATGGAAGATCTTGGAAAGACAAAATTCTGTTTGGGAATACAAGTGGAGCATTTAGCATCTGGAATTTTTTTGTTCATCAATTCACATATGCTGAAAAGATTCTCAGTCGTTTTTATATGGATAAAGCTCATTTTGACTTCAGCATTTACCCAGATGGTTGTTCGATCTTTAGAAGTTGATAAAGATCCATTTCAGCTTCTAGAAAGTGGGGAAGAAGTTCTTGGACCTGAAGTTCCATACCTAAGTGCAATGGAAGAAGTTCTTGGACCTGAAGTTCCATACTTAAGTACAATAGGGGCTCTTATGTATCTTGAAAACTATACACGACTTGATATTACTTTTGCTGTCAACTTGTTAGCAAGATACAGTTCTTCTTCGACTAAGAGACATTGGGATGGGATCAAACACATTTTGAGATACCTCCGTGGAAGTATAGATCTTGGGTTATTTTACTAAGAGATTCAACGTCGTGATTGGTTGGATATGCCGATGCAGGATATTTATCAGATCCACACAATGGAAGATCACAAACAGGTTATGTATTTACATATTGTGACACGGCTATATCACGGAAATCCACAAAGCAAACCATGATGACTACATCTTCAAATCACTCGAGAGATTCTCGCTAGACATGAAGCAAAGGAGAGAGTGTGTTTAGTTGAGATCAATTGTGACGCCCCAAAAAAGGTATACATCACCTATTCCGAGTTGCCAAATACATGGTACATAATACAAATACAATCTTTAATATATAACAAGAGAGCTGTGAGTTTTAATAAAAATATTGTGTTCTAGACAATATCCACTCTCAGAATAAGTCCTCATTATATTTATTATCACACTATTTAACAGAATAGTGAGGACTACTAATACTATCATTTGAACCGTCACTCCGTTCCCCGACTAGTCCCGGCTACGTTCTCATTTCCTGAAGAGAACAATGAAAAAAAGGGTAAGCTCAACTAGCCCAGTAAGAAATATTATGACTAAGATAATGCAGAATAAACTATCATTAGTCTTCAACAATGTTAAACTGATAAAATACAATAGACATCAAGTTTAACTGAAGCGGAACATACAATCCATTAAAAGAGTCAAGTAGAGAATAAAATCTATTATCTTTTATGATTTAATAGGTTTTTCATCACTTTTATCATTTGGGACTCAAACTTAATAAATAAACCACATCATCCCCACTTACGACCAAGGATATTCATTAGTATCACAACCACAAATTATCCATGCACTACGGGCCAAGGATATTCGTGTATTCATCAATGGTCATGATCATGTCAACAAGCGTCCATTAATGCACTACTGACAATGAAGACTTTTACCACATCATTTTGTAACATTCGGTTGTAAGACCCCAACTTATTATAAATAAAATTAAATTTTCTCTATTTATTATCTTGAAATAGTAAGGAGTTAATTTGATATAATACTTTGGTTATGGGTGAAATGTGCAAATTTTACAAAATTAGCAAGTGGTTATAAAATATTCCTTTTGTTAGGGAATATTCGTTTAAGTCGTGGAATATTCTTTTTATCGAGAATATCAAATGCAATGACAAGTTGATCATTCATAAGGCCCCATAATGAGGATAATTATCGGATGAAGAAAATGACAAAGTATGAGTTTTTTATAATTAACGACGTAATGGTTCACAAGAATTAACACTATTCGAATACACGGTGGTTAAAATACGATGAATGGCGTGGTTACAAAGAAAGCTGCGGTATTGCGCGGTATATAGTTGAATTATTGATTCTTACGTACGTGAAGGCACTACTCAATAATTATTACACTAGTTATTGTTCAATATTTTATTTTATTGATTCAATAATTCTTTGCGTTGATAGTTTATATTATTGTTGTTTTAATAATTGTCACTGCATAGTATTTCCCATTATCAAATCAATAATTCATATTATTTGAATAATATTATTAGATAGCATTATTGGCAATGTCTAGAAAGTTACATCGAGGAGAGGTTTGGTCATCTAATTGCTTGGCGAAGAAGGAGAAATCCTTATCGGAAAGCCCCTCTTTCTTAGGAACGGTCTGGTTGTCATAATTGTGATTCTGTAATATTATTTGGGAATAATTAATTATTGATTTATATGATAAGGAAATATTTATTTGATGTGGATATAAATTATGGATTTATTTATTTTATATGGTTATTAATGAAAGAATTAATGCTGAGATGTTTTATCGGTATTTTGTCGATTGAAGGTATTAAAAATCATCCGTTTGTGGATTTGGATATTTTCATTTGGAATTTGGAAAAACTTTCTTACGCAAAGTTGTAGAGAATTCGATTTAGTGTGATATGGACATAAAATTAGATTTTTTACGATAAAAGGCTATTTTCTATGAATTATTAAAGTTTCTAATTATTGTTTAAATGATAAACATTTTGGAAAATTCTAGAATTGGTTGGTGAGAAATGTGCTCAATTGAATTTCAAATGTGGTGGATGGCAATAGTAGCGAGTAAAACCATCGGTAGCAGTCAAGTGCACTTTTGGCGTCTTTAACAATTTCCTATAAATGAGAGGCTAAGTTAGAATTGAAAATCACACGAAACAAAGTTTTCTCTCTTTCTCTCTATATTATCGAAGCGTATTCTTATGAGTATTTTCATACTTGAGTGTTGCTATATAAGGTGTAAGTTCCTTCAAAGACTATATCCGATATTCGATCGGAAATACGGTTATTTTGAGGTAAGGATGTTATTTTCTTCATATATGATATTATTTCTTTCAATATCATTATCTTCAAGTATTGATCTGAACTTTTAATCAAATTTGGAACTTTTTTGTGTGGGATTACTATTCACGATATCTGGCACTATTCACGTATATGACTTTATTCACAAATACGACTATTCATAGAAAAATGAAATTTTCTCTTTTTCTTCCGGATGTCTTTTATGGTTACTATCTTTGATTATATTCATGTTTTGATCTTTATTTTGAATTCTACTTCACACTTGGTTATTATGGAGTATTATTGAATTTGTATAAACCGAAATACGAATCCCTAATATTTGTCCTTACATCTCCTTTGGATTCGTTCTCTAAAATGTTTTTCATCATTCTGGATCCTTAATGGTGATACTTGGTGAATATATTTGGCTGTAGTGCAAAAGATGAATGATTACACGATGAATATCTTTGGCCCGTAGTGCAAAAGATGAGCAGTGTTGAGATGAACATGACCAACTGGTGATATAAATGAATATATTTGGCCCGTGGTGCAAAGATGTATATTGATTGATGTTCTGAGGATAAAATATTGATGATGGACTTTTAAATTCATAGATGATAGTAGATTTCATTCTCTACTTAACTCTTCTAATGAATTGTTATTTCCACTGCAGTTGTTGATCTAAAACTTGTTGTCTATTATACTTTATCAGATTTTCCCTATTGAAGACTAAGGATAATTTGTTGTATATTATCTTAGTCATAATGTTCTTTACTGGGCTAGTTGAGCTCACCCTTTTCCTTTTTGTTCCATTTTTCTTCTCAGGAGGTGATAGTTTAGCAGGGACTAGTCGGGGTATGGAGTGATGATTCAAGATAGTTGTTTTAGTAGTCCTCACTATTTTGTAAAATAGTGCATCAATAATTGTAATGAGGACTTTATTTGGGTGTGGATATTGTCTAGAAGACAATATTGTATTTAAAGTCACAGTATTTGTTGTCGTATTTTTCATGACAATTGTATTAATAAAATTGTAGTTGTTTTTATGTACCACGTATTTGGCGACTCAGAATGGGTAATGTATACCTATTTTGGGGGCGTCACAGTTGGTATCAGAGCTTAGGGATATGGTCTCTGGCGGAGATCGGGGAATAGAACTAGGAGGGGAGAGATGAGTAAATCCTTCGCTAGTGTGTCCTACCTAAGCTTATTTGTTGGTCGGTCATAATATAGGGATATTATGTGATATGTTAATTTGTTTAATTAACCCCTGTTTTATGGCAGTTTTTAAGAATGGCAGCTGAGAACGTTAACAATGGAGTCTATGAGGCGTGGAACAACCTTTGATTACCAAACCAAGAGGCGTGCAGCAGGAAGGAAATATTCCTCCTGTAAACAACACTTCTGAGCAAGCGATGAATGATGCGATGTTTAGAAGCTTCCAAAGAGTTCATGCAAAATCGGGCGAGGGAGACTCGTGTACAAAATACGGGTGGAAATGATAGCAACGCACGGTCTGTCACAACAAAGCAGTTCAAGGAGTTGGGACCACCAGATTTCTGGGGAAAGCCCGATCTGATTAAGGCAGAAATGTGGGTTAAGCAAATGACCAAGATATTCGATGTCTTGGGCTGCACGGAGGAACAGAAGGTTCCATTCGCCACCTTTATGTTCCGTGGTGAGGCAAATTACTAATGGGAGTCGTAAGCGTACGTGACCAATACCGCACTCAACATGTCTTGGGAAAAATTTTAGAAACTTTTCAATGACAAGTACTTTCGAAAGTATTAAATCATATGAAGGAGGTAGAGTTTATTAGATCGGAGCGAACAACATGGTGTGTCCCGAAGACGAAGCAAAGTTCGCGGAGTTATCGAGTTTGCACCTCATTTGGTAGAAAATGAGGAGCGATGACGCGGATGTTTGAGAGAGGTCTAAAACCAGAGATTCGATAATATCTTATCTCTCATAAATTTTCTTTATATTCGGATGTTGTAAATGGGCTCAATTATTAGAGTGTGATAATGAGTATGTTCAATTTGAGGACCTGAATGAGGTATATCGATGAAAGCAGATCATCGGAGCGATGATAACCGGCGAGGAGGAAGAATACGGACAAAAGCGGTAACCACTCGGGTGGAAATCGTGGCCGTGACAATAGGGAGGTGAGTCAAGTGGAAATTTCAAAAAAGGAGATTTAACAATGGCGAGAAGACATTAATAGCGATATACCAAAGACCAAGAACAAATTATAGGGGAGGAGAACGACCACCGGTTAGATGCTCTAGAGATGCGGAGAGGAGGGACACATAAGTCTAAACTATTTCTGACCTTCAAGGAGTGTTTCAAATGTGGAAAAGGCGGTCACATATCCCAATTTTTTCCGGTAGCAAAGTCAAGTCCAACTGGGACGGCGGCACCAAAGGCGACTACGGACAAAACAAAGTCGGTGGTTCAAGGAAGGGCGTTTGTCGTGACTGGCCAAAATGCGAGAAACCCGAATGAGGTGATCACGGGTAAGCTAATCTTGAACTCTTGTGAAGTTTATACCTTACTAGATACACGGTTCTACCCATTCTTTTATCTCTCCTGCTTGTGCTCAACGTTTAAACTTGACTCCGGAGAAATTGGACTTTAACTTATCTGTTGAAACTCCGTTGGGTGAAACCTTTGTTACATCTACAGTTTATAAATATTGCTTGATCCAAGTTGGCACAATCAAATTACCTATTGATCTTATCTCTTTAAAGATACTTGCATTTGATGTGATTTTAGGGATTGATTGGTTAACCACTCATCATGCCAAAATTGATTGTTTTCGTAAGGTTGTTAGTTTTTATATTCCTAACCAACTTTGTTATACTTAATTCAAGCAACTAAACCACTAAAATCGATGTTTCGTCATATCAAGCCATAAAGCTATTCGTTTATTGAAAAATGGATGTCAAGCTTTCTTAGCTCATATTATGGACTTGAATAAAAACACGTCAGATTTGAATAATATTCCTGTTGTTAGTGAATTTCCTGACATATTTCTTGAAGAACTTCCTGGTCTACTCCCGGAACGTGAAGTTGAATTCTTTATTGATCTTGAACCGGGTACAAAGCCCCTTTCCAAAACCCCATATCGAATGGCTCCTATTGAACTTTAGGAGTTAAAAGTCCAACTACAGGAATTGTTAGACATCGGTTTCATTCGTCCTAGTACATCTCCTTGGGGTGCTCCTGTTTTATTTATAAAGAAGAAAGACGGGAGTATGCGACTTTGTATTGACTACCGAGAATTAAACCATGTCACCATCAAGAATAGGTATCCCCTACCTCGTATTGATGACCTGTTTGACCAATTGCAAGGAGCACAATTCTTTTCAAAGATCGATCTTCGATTACGGATATCATTAGTGAAGATTAAAAGCGAGGATATTCCAAAGGCGCCTTTGAACTAGAATGCAGACGGGCATTATGAATTCTTAGTCATGTCTTTTGGATTGACTAATGCTCTTCGCTTTCATGGATATGATGAGCAGTGTATTCAAGGAATATTTGGATCGGTTTGTTGTTATCTTTATTGATGACATCCTCATCTATTCCAAAAGTCGTGAAGATCATGAGCACCATTTGAAGCTAGTACTTCAAAGACTTCGTGACAACAAGCTATATGCGTCAAGAAATGCGAGTTCGGCTTAAGGAAGTATCATTCCTTGGGCACGTGGTGTCAAAACATGGAGTATCTATTAACCCGGCGAAGATCAAGCAATACAAAGTTGGGAACAACCAAGTCGGTGATGGAAGTGCGTAGCTTTTTGGGCTTCTTGGTTATTATCGGAGATTCGTGGAAGGATTTTCTTGAATCGCTACTCAGATTAACTCGGTGACTCGGAAAGATACAAAATTTGTATGGAGCGAGGAATGCAAGAAGAGTTTCAAGAACTCAAGAGGAGACTCATTTTAAGACTGTTCTAACAATACCATCTGGTTCGGATGGATTTGTTATCTCTGACCACTACTAGAAATTCAACATATAGCGGACGAGATATAGCGACGGTCGAAACGCGAACCGTCGCTATAGGTATATATAATGACGGTCACTTCACGGCCCAGTCGGTATAGGACCCTGAAGGTTGTCTATTGCGAGGTCACAAAAGACCGTCGGTATAGGAATTTTTTAAGGATTTTAATTAACGAGGGTCATATAAAGGGAGGCGTATCATATCACGAGGGTTAAAGGGTCTCTCATATTCTTTCCCCAAATCGACATCGCGTTTCATCTCGTGTAACTCGATTAACATCATTCGATTAACATCATTCGATTAACTTTCGATTAACATCATCTCGTGTCTACATCATTCGATTAACATCATCTCGTGTCTACGCATCATTCGATTAACATCATCTCGTGTCTCTGCTTTTGATTCGAGAAATCCGGGAGAAATACTGGTAGGGTACTTGTTAAAAATGTTAGTATGTTGCCAAGGTTACTATTAACACTAAATAGTGTATATTTCATATATAAATCTATATTTTTCATGTTCAATAAAGATTTTGAAAGCATATGGAAGTGAAGTTGCGGTTGTCATGTTTGATTTATGAAGCGTTGTGATATTGATAGTCTACATGGTAGTTTCTTTGGTGTAAGATGATGTGTTTGGCTAATTATGCTTGTTGTTGACATATGTTGTGCAAGATGGCAAATTCTTTGGATTGGCGACTACTGAAGCAACATTGCAAACACATTCCAATGTTAATATAGTTACGACATGGGTTGTCTTTGTTAGTTACCATGTGAATATTTTTTATGCTTTTCTTTTTTACGATGGCCAACTAGGGATATTTCTAATTATTTTCCTATCAAATGATGGGCCGATATAAAAAGAGGATGTGTATCTACTTGGTGGGTCGATAAGCTGAAGCGCACAATTCTCTTGTATGCTTCTACATGCAAAGTCGTGGTTATTTTAGAGGCTATGATTGATCTATACTCACATGTATCTAGTCAACTTCTACGATGAAGGTGCATCTTAGGGTGAATCCGACTTTTCACTTACGATTTTCGAACCACAGGTTCCATGTTGGTGTTACATCTATGAGGAAGGTGATGATTAGTTGGGCGACTGATTCATAAGATTTCTGAAGCTATTTGAGATCTATAGTTTCGGTCTTTCTGGGATTTGTAAATTTGAGTTAGCAACTTTAGAGTCACGAATTAGTAATCACAGTGAGGAGTCAGTGCAGGAAGTATAGCTTACTGGTATAAACTTTATCCCATTTAAATGAGTCTATCTATTTCGGGATGATCTTTGAATAATTAGAGTCCTTGTTAGGTTGTATGATTAGAAAACATAGGTGATGTTATGTCCCTTGATAATTTGGGGTTTATGCTCCCGGATATGCATTTAAGGACATGGACTCTGTACTTTACATTTTAAACTTGAAGAATAAAAGAAAAAAAAAAAAATGGAATGTGTTTGTTATGGAAAAATTACTAGTTATACCAATTGAGATGTTATCTTAAAGAAGAGCATAAGTTATTTGATACTTAGTTAGCCAAATGATCTCTCTCTCTCTCTCTATACATATATATATATATATATATATGTATATTTCTATCTTAGTTTCCTTGATATTTTGTCTTTTGAACCACAGGGTCTATTATGTCATAGAAATTTAGTTAACACAGTAGGGACATGAGTTGTTGGTGAAGAAGATTGAAGTTACGCTTTACGATTACATTAGGTTCCTCTTGTTCTTGTAGAAGATAAGATTTGAACTCGCATGTTTACCTCATGTGAGACTTACTGCGTTATTATTCTATGATTTATCGGTTTTAGAGCCATTTATTATTTATTGATGATTTATTAGTTTTCCTTTAAGCTTACGGGTTTATTTTACATTTTCCTAACAATTTGCCTCTTGTTCCCCCTTCATATTAATTTGTAGGAATATTTGAGGCTTATAATTAAAAGAACTTCCATGTCCAACATTGAGACCTTGAATGTAATGTTTTGGTGTAGTCACCCTTAATTATTACCTACTATTTATTTGAAATTAGTTAATTATGATAATTAATATTTAAATTATCTCGACCTTTTTTGTTTTATTTGAGTGAAGCTGGGAGTTTGGTTGGCATTCAAGGTACTTAATTATGATAATTAATTATCATAATTAATTATGATAGAATTCTATATCGCAATATCATTACGATGGTTGTTCAATTTGATTTAGGGACATAATATTATGGATAAGATGTGGATGGAATTACCAAGATATTCTAGAGAATATCTTGCGAGGCATAGAGATATTTACGGACTTTGGTTTTGAAAAAGTGGGCATGGTAGCAGGAAGAATTCCTTGCCCATGTAAGAATTGTGTAAATGGTAGATGCAGTTAGAGCTACTATTTCGTGAACATTTGATTTGTGATGGATTTATGTTTGGCTACGAATTGGGTGCATCGAGGGAAGATGTGATTATCGGGGATGTGAGTAATGATGATGTTCACGAAGAACCATCACAATAAGAAGATGAGCATCGTATGCACGAGATGGTAAATGATATATTTAGGGATCACGGTGTAGATTCGTAATTTGAAGCTTCAAAATACCAAAAGTACATGTCGAGGCCAATCAACCTTTATATCTGGATGTGAAAATGAGGCAGATCCTTTCATTCGTTGTATGGCTTTTCAATCATAAAAATGTTAGCAAATGGGTGATGTGTCCTTTGATGGATTGCTCAAGTAAGTTCAAGTCATCATTTCCATCATTTGCAAACTTGCACGATAATTTTTATGAAATGAAGAAAATGGTTGGAAATTTAGGGTTTGGTTATGAGAAGATTGATGCATGCGAGAATGATTGTATGCTCTTTTGGAGGAGAATGAAAAATTAGAGTCTTATGCGGTTTGCAAATCATCGAGATGGAAGCGAGGCCAGAGATGGTTGTATCGAGAGAAGACACAAATAGATACAAAAAGCGAAGAGGAGCAAAGTAGGCGTGTGAAGCAATTACGTTATTTAGCGTTAATTAATTAGAGATTGCGAGAGGCTATTTATATACGAAGAAAGCGCAAAATACATGATGTGGCATCATGTAAGCGACGGAAAGATGGAGTGAATCGTCATCCGGTGACTCTCTTTGCTTGGAAGCATTTGGATACAATGTACCCTACATTCTCTCAAGAACATCGAAATGTAAGACTCGGACCATGTCCGCGATGGCATGAGTCCCTTTACCCATGGGTCATAGTATAGTATATGGCGGTGACAATTGTTGTATATAACTTACCACCGTGGATGTGTATGAAGCGGGAGTATTTTATCATGCCTTTGTTAATACGGTCCAAACTCTCCATGTAATGATATTGGCGTGTATATGCAACCTTTAATTGAGGAGTTGAAGATCTTATGGAGTAATGGGGTTGAAGCGTATGATCGCATCTAGCGGTACAAAGTTCCAAATCGTGCGGCACTTATTGTGGACAATTAGTGATTTTCCGACTCTTGCTATGTTATGCGGTTGGAGTACTAAAGGTAAGTTAGCTTGTCCATCATGTCAAATGAACACTCGTTCTTGTAGATTGCAAAGTAAGGAATGTTATATCGGGCATCGTTGTTTTACGGAGTAAGGGTCATAGTTATAGGTTTGATACACGAAGATTTAACGGAGAATGTGACCATAGTGAAGCTCGGTGGTGCCATCGAGATTTGATATTCTTGAAACAGTTAATGCTATTAATGTCACTTTTGGAAAGACACCCACTATACGAAGACCATTCCCCATGACTCAAAACATAATTGGAGGAAGAAATCTATTTTCTTTGAATTGCCATATTAGGCGGAACCTTTTGTTGCGCCACAATCTGAATGGAATGCACATTGCCAAAAACATTTGTGATAGCTTTGATTGGGACATTGTTGAGTGTGCGAGGAAAGTCAAAAGATAATTTAAAAGCACGATTGGACTTGATGACAATGGGTATAAGAAGAGAGCTCCATCGATACCCGTGCAAGCAAGCGATTCAAAGTACTTTTGCTTGAAATTTGCAAAAGCTACTCGATGTCTAAGAAAGAAAGACATGATTTCTTGCAAGTGTTGAAAAATGTTAAGGTACACGATGGATATGCTTCAAATATTTCACGTTGCATCAATTTGAAGGGGCAAGATCTCGGGTCTTAAAAGTCACGATTGCCGTATTTTAATGCAACAATTACTTCCAATATAATCGATGTACCGACTTGCCTAGACATATACGCTCAACAATAATTGAACTTTGTAACTACTTGAGAGAATTATGTTCCAACTATAACACATCGGAAGATTATGAGCGGTTGAACAAAAAAATTCCGTTAATACTTTGCAAGCTTGAGATGGTGTTTCCTCCCGCTTTCTTTGATATAATGGTACATTTGTGTGTCCACCTCATTTGAAGAAGCGAAGATAAATTTGGAAATGTTAAATATCGACAAATGTGGGCTTTTGAAAGATACATGGGCAAGTTAAAAGGGTATATTCGCAATAGAAGTAAATCGGAAGAATTGATTGTAGAAGGGTATATTCTTTGAAGAATGTGTTACATTTTGCTCAAGATATTTGAGTCAAAACAATCTTTGCATGGAAGCGAGTTGGAAGAAATGAAAATTTGGATATGAACAAGGAAAAGAGATTCTCTCTGTATTTAGAAACATAGGTCGATTTCTTAATGTCCCAAAAGTTTGTACTCTATGTGTAGCGATGATGTCGAGAGTGCACACCTTTGTATGTCTTTATTTAATTGTCTGAGAGGTTGAGTCATATCTAAGGTGAGTAAATAAAGAATGACATTTATTGTTGAAATATTAATAACTTATGTTAGCCACTAGCTATGACAAAAAAAATTTGTTTAATTTGTTTATTTATTTGTAGTATTTGGCAAGATTCATATATATTTGCGACGTGGAAAGCGTAAGCAAAAACCGGCCTTGAGGAAATTGACAATGCTAAGAAAAAGGAATTTCTGAATGGTTTAAGAATTATGTAAGTATTACATTATTTGAGCGTAATTTTATGCAAAATTTTGTAATGGTTATTAATAATAAATGGATGGAATTTGCTTATATCGCTACCATTTTGTAGATGGCAACTATGAATAATGATGCTTCAAAGGAAGTTCAAGCTCTTGCATTTGGCCCCAAATTTGATAGGCGGGAGAGGAGATGGTTATTTGGTAAATGGGTATCGATTCCATTCGACAAGTTGTGAGAGTAAGAGGAGAGCAGCGAGAATAGTGGGGTATATGTGGTAGCAACTACTCGTGGATATTCATCTGCTAGAGATCGAAATCCTAAGGAAGATGTAGTTGAATACTTTGGTATTTTGGAAGATGTTGTTGAATTAGATTATTATGGATGCGGCAAAGTTGTTCTATTCAAATGTAAGTGGTATAGCGTTTGTAGCACGTGATAGAGAATTGGCCGATGACTATGGCTTCACGCTTGTAAATCATCAAAAGTTTGGTTCAACAGATGAGCCCTTTGTAATGCCTTTCAGGTTCAACAAATATTTTATGTTGATGATCAAAGGGATAACAATTGGCGTGTTGTTATCTGAAACAATGAGAGATTTATGTGAAGATCTTTGAAGTAGATTACGATAGTGACGATTTACCCAATACCAATGAAGAATTCATCACTCCGATTCTTGAGAAGTTGATATTGAAAACATAAATTGGGTTAGGAATAGCGTTGATCTTTGAATTAGTTGAAAATGGACGAAAAAGACCCAGGAAAGTAGCGAAAACTAGGATCTCAAATTGATACATCTCGTTTCAAAAGGCGAATGATTGAACATATTGTTGATGAAAATGAAGATGAGAATGGAGCGAAGGCGAAGAGCGAAGAGCGAAGATGAAGGAGAAGATGAGGGTCCGAAGATGAAGAGGAGGGTGATAGTGAGGAAAATGAAGATGACGAAGAATGAAGAGGATAAACATCACAATTGATAGATCTTTTTTTTACACTTTGTCCATTTTCTCCAAAAGAAAGAAACCGTTACTTTGATAGATCCGTTTTGATATTATATCTTGGTGCTCCTTGTACTATTAGCTTTTACTTTGTTTTCTACATCATCTTATTAGTGTTTTAAACACACTTCTTTGTCGACATTTCAATGTAAGTAGATTTGAAGATCAAATTAGACTAAAGCTGGAAATTAAATGGACTACGTCTTGCCGCCCTCTGCCCCACCTTGGTGTCTACAATTTACGTATTAGCTAGCTTGACTTATTTTCGGATGTATTTCATTTGGATGTATTTGTTAATTTTGGGGACTTAGTTTTGATTTAACTAATAAGCTGTGAAAGTTCTCTTGTTCATTAGATTTAACTAATAACTTTTCTTACAAGTGTCACATTCATATTTTTGTTTCTCGGGTTGCTTTAATGGCTTCTAATAGAGCGTCTAGATCTCGTGCTAAGCTGTTCGATGGCAGGAAATTAATGATAATGAGATCCGTCTTAGATGAACCATATGTAGAGGAGGAAAGTATTCATGAGAATGTTGAAGGTACCATGCATATATCTACACTTATACTTGCATTGTCATGAGAATTAACTTGGTGTTGTGCTTTCTATATAAAGTTGTATTATGTATATTTTACTTCATGGTTTTAAAATCTTGCTATCCAGCTTAGTTCATACTTCATCCTTCATCTAGTGAGCTAATAATGTGCTTATATAACTTGTAGATTATAAAATTTTGTAAGTGGAAGTCTTTGAACCCCAAGAGGAATAAATGTATGTGGGACTCCACTGGACTTTAACTTTGGTAATCCTACGAAATGTGTAGGACGGTGGGGGGGGACTCGTCATATTATTGATTTTTATATTGAATAATAAAGATATTATATATTTATTTTAATTCATAATAAATATATAGTATGAATCATTACATAAATATGTATGACACAAGTAATTATATGAGTAGTTGATCGAACAAAATGAGACATAGAAATTAGACACGAGTTGTATCTTGAAGGTTCTATATGTTCAATTCATCTTTTGTTCAATACATAGTTCTTGATTCTTTCTCTCTTTTAGGTTCTCGACCTAAGAGGAAGCGTGGACCAACGATGGGAGCAAAATTATGGTCAAATAGCGATGCACCCAAAAAAGTAATTTATGATGCAAATGGTCGACTGTTGGGGAGAGGCCGATAAGTTAACCACTTTTCTAAAGGGTGTCTTGCTTTCATGATGGAGAATTTTTCCCAATAAGTACTCGAACATGGTCCAATATAATGAGGCTAACATGATGAGGGCTTGGGATGAAATTGAGGTTATTAATCATACCATTTTATAGAATTTGACATTAAGCACATTGAAACAAACTAATATATGTGTAAATTTGTTTGTTGTAGAAACAATTACCACAGATCACCCCAATGCTAAGAGAAAAGCGGTGACTATCATGAACAATAGGTGGAGAGATTGGAAGTCTAACTTAAAGAGTAATAATTTTGTGCTGGTGGTAGTGCCAAATCGATGGCGAATACTATCAACAATGATCGAGTAAATCCTAATCAATGAAATTGCGTTGGTTGATTATTGGCTAGCCCGATAATGCTGAGTTGTGTTTATTCTAATTTATGTATTATCAATTCTTACTTATTGTTATATATTATTATTAATTTATAAATACATACAACGAGGATATAGCAACAAAAATTGTGAAAATCGGAAAAAATTGTTGGTAGGTCATACATTGGGCACTAAATCAATTCAAAAAAAAGCGTGAATTGGTAATATTTGATGTCATTTCAATATATTTTTATCGTTAATCATGTATTAGACTTTTATAAATAGAGTATTATTATTAATTATGAACTATTTTTTGTTTTATTTGTAGTACCAAATAAATAATAAAGAGATTGATCGGCGAGATATGTATATAACGATCCCACACTCGAAGTGATAACTTTCAATTTTCTGGGAGCATCCTCGAATGTGAGTGCGTATTTATCAATCCTCAAATAATGGGTTTTTTTAACTCTTTATCCTGTATGTGTGTGTGAGTTTGTTTTAGAGCATTCATTTACATGAATATAAAGATACAAGATTTCATGTAAAAGGTTTCGATCGAAAAGGGCTTAAAAAAGTGAACAACTTTTGGTATATATCAAAATTCTTTGTGTGGAAATAGAATATAATGGTGGTCATTCAAACTTTAAAGCACGTTTAACTATATAAAAGCTAGAGCTCAAAATTGGCTTGCTTGCTTGCTTGTGAGACTGAATTTACTTCTAGCTACCACAATGATCGATAAGCACTTTCACATGGCATATATACAAAATAAAAAAGAGGTAGCAGGGACTCTACTTATCTTTTCCGACATTAGAGGTACTTTTAATTTCAATAAAAAGGGCATACACAAAATAATTAATAATGAAATTGCATTTTATATATTGGGGCTATATAATGTTAAGCCGATTAATTATAGGTTATATATATATATATATATATATATATATATATATATATATATATATATATATATATATTCGATGCTAATTAGTAAGATATAATTTTAAAAGTTTGAATTTTGACTTGCAAAATTGTCTCACGCATACTATCATTACATTAGTTTGTAATATATGAATCGAATATTGCTTATGAACCATCATTAATTATGTAGACAATGGTGATTTAATTTTTCTTTTTAAATACATTTGATCCCAACATTACTCGATCTTAGTGGAGTAAATAGTAATCTACGGGGTAGGATCATATCTTATATATATTAATTGTCAGATGTAAATCTAATAACAATTAATATATACGCATATGAAAAATGTAAATATGAATTGGGACATGGCCCTAGACGAAAGCATAAAATCCATACACATATATCTTTATGCGGTAATATGATGGCTATTCTTGGCAATGACTTTTGCATGATGGAGTAGGTGCCCATCACCTAGATCTGGTGGTTACACTTGCACACAAACTCGACTTAGCTACATGTAAATGTATTTATGTATAGCAACTTCAATCGCCCATCATCAAGTGGAACATTAATAGAATTTATCATCCATCATCATAAAGTAAAATGAAGAGCCTCAAGATTCATCATCCCTAAAGGGCCACGGTGCTTATAGTTAGGTATCGTCTTAGAATCTAAATGCAACAACACATCTACCAAAAAAAAAGATTCTTGCTATATGGTCCATCACCAATAATCTTGTATTTAACGGAGATGAGAACCCATAAAAAGTAGGAAAACAAGTCTTACTTTCTCCAAATCGACATAGTAAAAACTTCCTTTTATATTTCATATTGGTACATTAGCATTCACCTTACACCATTTTCTGTATCATTACGTTGGCAAACTATGTGTAATGCGATGACATGTTTACAGTTTGGTTGATGGATCAATACTTCTAATTATGTTTTTCGCATATCCACTTTGTAAAATACTTGCATTTACGATTTTCTCATATGTGATGGTGATTCTACATCTTAGGACTTCCATTTCTTTATAAACCTCAATAATCGGTGCCTCTGATTAATTTCTTTGAAGTCAATCTGATTCCACTTCTATTGATAACAAGTTGGGATTCTACGCTATTTTGGCACTTTTACTTGTAGAGGCGATTTTCCTTCTTGACTTGTTTTAATTGATTTCCTTTAGCACATCGTATGGAAGACAAAAGTTACATCCAAAATTGAAGGCATTTCGTGGTCTTTGTTTTCTTTGAAAGATAGGATTATATCGATAAACTACTATATCGAACACATAATTCTATCTTGGTTCCAAATTGCGAATCATACTTGATGCTTTTTCATAATTGAATTTTTCTTTCTTTCGATTGCTAATTTGAAGAAATGTTATATTTCTTTTCTTCCTTGGAAATGTCATTTGCGGCATTTCTTATCCTATTTCTTATTATTTTCTTTATCTTATTATGAAGAGGCGTGAAGCGAAAACCTATTATGCCTTGTATATTTAAGTTGCCTTGTATATTTAAGTTGTGTATAATTTGCCTTATATATTTTCACGGGAAAAAATTATTGAGTTAAAGAAGACTCGAGAATCATTAGTGAAAGCGATAATACAGAGACGGAATGATATACTTGCACAAGTTCTTGGACGAGAAGCGACATGGTAGACTTGACAAGGTGGAGTTGGTGCCTGACTACAAACACTTGGGGGCCTCGTGACCAAATAATGAGGTACAACGTGAGAATCAAGAATTGAAAATTTGAGTTGAAAAAGGTGCGGGGAAAAGGAGATGATCTTTGCAAGGAAAGTGGATGAACTATTATCAATTATAATGAGAATTTATGAAGAATTCATCGAGTTCAAATGCTCGATCCAACAATCGGTGTTGTTCTCTCACTTCACTTATACTTAAATTTTGGGGCTATCATTATGTTTTTATGGATTAACAAGTTCACTTGATAATTAATTTGTAGGATCGATACGAAGGAGATAATGGTGATATTAGCGGATCAAATAATCCTATAGAGGACACTGTGACATATCACGTCTTTCTTTGGAAATTTGTTATATGTAATACTTATTTTTGATGAAAATTTGTTAGATGTGATACTAAAAATATATTAAATGTCTTTGTTGGTTATGTCTTTGTTTTGATACATAGTAACGATATTTTGGATAGTTATGTATATTTAGATGATATTATACATTAATAGACTTTATTTGTTTTATTCTTTTAGTTGTAAATGTTATATTGATTGGATGGTTGAATGTGGTTATGTTTCTTAATGGTAAAAATAAATAAAAATTATTGTATAGAAAACGACATTTTCTTTAAAATTTGGGGAAGATATA